>JAQQAC010016209.1:82606593-82631659 GCA_029783875.1 Phataginus tricuspis
AAAAAAAATTTTTGCTTTCTATATCTCTCATCTATCATCTATCTACCTATCTATCCTATAGCTATTATCTCTTTATCTGTCATCATCTGTAATCTATGTATCTGTCTGCATCCACAGGCAAAATAATAGACAATGCTCTGTCCTCACCTTCTCAGTGTGTCAAAGCTAGAGGCACACAATGACAATCTGTGATTTATTTTTGCTGTTAATTTTGGTCACCCAGTCATGGTGTTGTCAGGTTTCTCCACTGTATAGTGACTAGCTTTTCCCCTGAAACTAATAATCTTTTTGTAGAGACAATTTGGGTTATGCCATTCCCTTGTTCCTCATCAGTCTCTTACCTCTCCTCCTCAGATTTCACATTCACTGGTGATTCTTGCCTGACTCATCTTTATGATGATGGTTATACAATGATGACTTCATCTCCAGTAGTGCCACTTCCTTCACATTTATTAGTAAGCATTCTTGTGTCAGAAAGCTTTTCCCCATACCTGTTAATTTATGTATTCATTTATCACCTATCTATTCATGATTAGCATGAACTCATGGCTTCCTCTTTTTAACCAAAAAATCAATAGGTTATATTACATTGTTGTTCTTATTCATTTTGATGCTTCAATTGTCCTACATTTGACCAGCAGGAACCCCTTAAAGCTAAAAATTAGATATGCCTTCATCGTTATTTGAACTTGGTTTACCTTCTGGCACAAGTTGTTCAAGGCTCATGTTGTGCTTTACCAACGTCAATCTGGGCATCAGACATTTCTTCAAGGAGCTGTGTTCCTATTAGGGGGGATTGATGTTTAGAAATTAAGATCTGTGTGCTATGCAGGATATCATTGCTTTTAGGCCCTTTCAGCTGACAGAACTAGAAAATCATGAGTTTATGCTAATATCTTAAATTCAGGTCTATCTCTATGTAGTTCTTGCCCTCCTCTATTCCATAATTATATCTCCTTTTTTCCAAAATAAAAATTCAACTTCCCCCCCAAATAGAGCACACATTTACATATTTGCTTGCTCTTATAATACATACAAACTCTGTCTTATCTATCACCTATCTAACTAACAGAAGGTGCTCAATTATTTGTAATTCTATTTGAAGTTCTTTTATCCCCTTGGATTGAAAGCACATAGTCAAAGTACTGTTTTTCAATATTGCATGGATTCACTCCTTTTTTTCCCCCCTTAAGTTAATTATATTATTCATTTGAAAAATAGGTGGGTACACTTGTTCCCATCTACATTCAATTTTAGAGAGTTTTTTACCCTTTCTAGTTTGTTTAATTTTATTCTTTGTATATATAGAGCACTACAATGATTGTTATTCCTCCCCATCCCTTCCAAACTGCCTAACCCCCACATACATTGCTCAATGGTAACCGATTTCATAAATATCAATTTATCCATCTATGTTATCTTTCAAAGATGTATGCATGATTTCAACTTCACCTTCTTCATTATAAAAAAGTAGCACAATGTACAAAAGACAGAGACTTTTAACCTGTGTTATAAATTTTCTATAAGCTATAGTAATGATCATAATCACTATGGCATACATTATTACATGAGGTTAAAAACACTGTTTAACCGTAAATGTTGGTACCCATGATAATGTCAAAATGCAAAGAGAGGAGTAGGATAACTTAGACCTAGGAAGCATCTGGACTCCCTTAGATTTTTGTTGTTGTCATTGTTCTAATCAGAAGATAAACTAAAGGTATTACCATGAATGATCATATATTCTCATAGTTGTAGTAGATTTACTACGGTCTAGGTACTCTGATATTATAATAAAATCATGTAGTATCTTTCATTGCAGCTATATGCATAACATGATTCAACTGTGAACTACTATGCAAACACAGATATGTAGACATAAGACCCTCTGAAAATTACAATAGAAAACTTAAATTTAAACTACAGAATTTCATTTTAGAGCCAAAGGAATCTCAAATTCTCTACACAGTGGATCTTAGCATTTTCAAACTAACAACTTAAAAAATCTCTTTAAAATTACTGAGTATCACCCAGAAAAAATGTACATATATCATACAAAAATTTGCTTTCAATTTTAAGGGTTTCACAAATATCCCAGTGTAAGACCTTCTGGTGCTTTTTATCATTATTATTAACTGGTGTGAGTGCCTTCAGAACTTGGGTTTAACTAGCTA
Source organism: Phataginus tricuspis (assembly GCA_029783875.1). Lineage (NCBI taxonomy): Eukaryota > Metazoa > Chordata > Mammalia > Pholidota > Manidae > Phataginus > Phataginus tricuspis. The sequence goes on from JAQQAC010016209.1 coordinate 82,608,768, forward strand.
GGGGATCCCTGCATGATGGGGAAGAGGAAAGAATGAGCTTTTTCCTAGGTTGCTCAAAGGGGAATGACAAACTAGAGCATGTCCTTCCCATGAAATGATCTGTTTTTCAAGTCTCCTATGGTTCTGTAATTGAAACTCCTGTTGGAAAGTGAATGCAACCAAGATTCAGGGGGTGGGAGGAAATTCCAGTTGAAACTATATATGAAGAGATTTGGCTAGTAATTATAAAAAGGAACTCATTGTTTTTGTAATAATTAAGGAAAAAGAAATATAGAAAATCTAAATTCAAAAAGTGTTCATCTCTGCACAACCAGTATATTTTCTTTCCCAGCTTAAAATTTAAGGATTTAAAACATTTTTTTAGCTACTAAGGGCAAAGTTTAAGTTTCTTAGGATAGCATACAATGCTCTGCTACAGGATGCCGCCTACTGAAGCAGCTTCACCTCCTGCCACTAACCTACAAACATTCTCTACTTAAAGCCGTATTGAAATTCTTAAGTTCTTTAAATATATCATGATATGAATGCCTCCAAGTCATTGCATATGCTTCTCTGGAATGCAATTTCTCCCTTAACCATGTCCCCAATTCTAACTCTTCCTCTAAGAGTCAATTCATATTTTATTTCCATCAGGAAGAGTTCCCTGAGTTTTAGTTTCCATATCTGTAAAATTGAAGTTAACCGTGTTTATCCAAAGTAGATGCCCTTAGTAGATATGCAATAGAAGTTCATTTATCTTCCCTCCCTTCTCTTCTCTCACCTTCTAAATTATAAATTCCTGTGGGACAATGATTATCTTTTGCTAGTCTCTCTACCCACAAGGTATTGCACATATTAAGTGCTTAATAAATATGTGCTGAATGAAATTGTACAAAAGCCCATTTGATATTCAATAATTATAAATTATTTTGTAATAAACTTGTACTAATGTGACTGCACTCCCTAGACACCAACTAGACCAGCTTAAGGGGACTTAATGAAATATACAGTGAGATGTGAGATATGGATATTCCTCTTCCGTAAAGATATTACAAAATACTCATTTAGGCCTGGAAGATAGACTTCAAAGAGGAATTGAACAAGGAAGACAGGCAATGATTTGTTTCTCAGGATCATGACAAAAACCAAGTACCAAATTGCAAAAATAAATTTTTGCAACAAACATCTTTCAAGCAATATTTGAAAGTAGTATCCTAGTCTTATAATATTTTTATTATGAAACTGATTTTAACTTTTAACTCTTTATTTTATAATACTTTCAGATTTTCAAAATAGTGTGAAGGTCTCTGTATACTCTCCATGTAGCTTCTCCACACTTTACCATCCTACATAACCATAATATGCTATCAAAATCAGCAAAATTTAATACCAGTACAATACTGTTAACCAATCTACAGACTTCATTTAAATATCACCAGTTGGGCCACTAATGTCCTTTTCATGTTCCAGGATGTAATCCAATATTGCACATTGTGTTTTATTGTTTAGTCTTTTTAGTTTTCTCTAATATGGGACAATTTCTCAATCTCATTTTGTGTTTCATGATTGTATTAATTTACTAGGGTTCCCATAACAAGTACCACAAACTGGGTGACTTATACAAGAGGAACTTATTTTCTCACTGTTCTGAAGCCTAGAAGTCTAAGATAAAGGTGTTGGTAGCATTGATTTCTTCTGAGGCATCTCTCTGAGGCTTGGAGATGACTGTCCTCTTCCAGTGCCTTCATGTAGTCTTCCTTCTGTGTCCTGTGTCCTAATCTCTTCTTTAAAGACACCAGTTGTTGAGTTAGAAGGCATCCATGACTTCATTTTACCTTAATTACCTCTTTAAAGGCTCTGTGTCCAACAATCATATTCTGAAGTATTGGGGTCTAGAACTTGAGCATCTGAATTTGGGGGAGGATCACAATTTAGCCCATAATGATGACTTGGGCATTTTTGAGGAATATTATTTTGTAAAATATAGATTTATTTTGTAAAAAATAATTTTTATTATAAAATATCCCTTATTTTTGATTCATCTTATGTCTCTTCACATTTATAGTCTGGTTATCCATTTTTTACAGTAATACTACAGAAGTTAAGACTATGCCCTTCTCAGTGCATATCAGAGGTATATAATTTGATATGATTTATTGTGGTGACTTTAACTTTGATTATTTGATTAGGGTGGTGTCTATAAGTTTTCTCCACTGTAATGTCATAATTTTTCTCTTTGTATTTGATAGGTATCTTATAAGGAGGTACTATGTAATATTCCTTCTCATCATATTTTTGTCCATTAATTTTAGTGACCATTGATGATTCTTGCCTATGGTAATTACTACATACCAGATGGCAATTTTCTACTTCCATCATTCATTTTCCATTTATCAATGTCTTAATACTATGTTAAGAAAGAGCTTTCTTTTCTTTCCCATTTATTTATTTTTTTTAATTTTCATATCTATTGATGTGGACTCCTGGATATTTATTTTATTCTTACAGGTTTCATTCCATTCCTATCATTATTCATTTTTTGCTTAAATTTTTCCAACATTGGGCACTGGATGATCCTTCAAGAGGTTTCTATGTCCTTTTGATAAGTTCCCAATAATTTTTTGAGCATTTCCTTACTTTCTTGCCTTGCAAAATGTTCCAGGTTCATGTAGCACTTCTCATGACCAAATGCTGGAATCAGCCATTTCTCCAAAGAGCCCTATTTCCTGGCAGTGAAGGATTTTATTTAAAATCCAAACTTTCCATAACTATTATCAGCAAAGAAGAGCCCACATGTCCCTGTAGCAACTGCTATATAAAGGGTTTTGGCAAAATGACCAATTCAGTTAACAATTCATATTATTCTTCTGTTTTCTAAACATTTCCTCCTCATTAGACTAAAATTTGAAATAATGCTGAAGGATCCAATCATTTTGCGGTAATTTTATTAATTATATTGCTTTGTCTTCTGAAACTCCAGGAACATGAACATCCCTAATCAGCAAAAGCACAGGTACCATTCAAAAGTTATTTTTTTCTCACAAAGGGGATTGCCTGTCTCCTCTAAAAGAGATTTACTATTGTGTGCACAATATACAGTTTAAGGATTTTTTAAGAAAGACTAATAATACAGCCTAGCATGTCTCATTACTTATTTTGTCACCTGCAGGATTCTCTACATTTTTTTTTTCCTTTATGAGAACTAATCCCCAATCCCCTTCATGGCTCTTTTTACAAGGCATGTTGAGTTTTGCATTACCACAACAAAAGAAAGTAATGTGAGAAAAAAAAGGAAGAAGAGAAAATGTTTACAGAGGGAACAGATTCCCTCTCCTTTATTGTGGTTTTCTGTGTATAATCTTCGCTTGGCAATCACAATATCATCCATTAGTTTCTTGATGAATAAAATGTGTCACTCATAAACACTTCCAGAAGTGCCCTGATAGTTGTCAGGAAAGTATTTGCCAGCTTTTCAAATAAAGACAGATTACTTGGATAGCAAAGGCAATCTGGCTTTCAATACCAGCATCTGGACACTTACTAATATCTTCATCTCCCTGAAATCTCAAGAAGATTAAAGTTTTCCTGAAGTGGAGTCTCAGGTGTTCATTTTTGTAGCCTCGCTCAGCTTCCAGCCCTTCATTCCCCCGCCCAGGGTGCTACAGAGAAGAGTGTTTTCTGTGTTCATCAAGCTCACTGGGAATTCTCACAATAGATGTCTTTCCAACCAAGCATAAAATTTCCAATTTTATGTTAAATTTAACCTATCTCTCTTTTGGTAAAAGAATAAAATACATCATTCTGATAACATGACACTATGTGGCCTCCACGCAGGCTGTAAAGCAATTTCTCTAATGCTTTAATTAATAGGTTTATTTTTCACACAGGATATGTGTAAGGGAACGACTATGTTTTTCTTTCATCCAGTTGCATAAAATACTTCAGTGTTTTGGACTCAGTCTGATTGTCTCTGAAGTGGAAATTTTACTTTTAAAAGAGTGTCAGGAGCTTGTAGAAGGTTCCCAGTTATTCTCAATTTTGTTTTCTCTTTTTTCAAAGTATAACAGAGTGTGATTTCCTGAACAATACATTTAGGGATGTTGAAGGAGGAAGCACAGCAGTGAGCTATGGTCTTTAGTTACTCTGAAATTTGATTTTTAACTTTTTGTCTTCTCATCTTTCTCTTTATGACACCAGAGCTCTGCTTTTTAGTGTGTCTCTTTCATGATTTCAGATGACTGCCTTACTATCTACATACCTCTCTAGTGGCTGACTGAATCTTCTGTAATTGTTTGTGTATTTTCAAATGTTACACAGAGTTTAAGAATCAATAGTACACAAGCAAAGAGAATGAGAATAGAGACTAAAATTTCTCTTAGTATTATGCGTGTGTGGGCTTGTAAGCAGTGTTGTTTCTTACAGTTAATATGTACACTTATCTATTTCTTAAAATAGTGTGGAAGTGTGAGTAGTAGTTGAGACCGTGTCAGCTGACCAATTAGACACGATTTTTCAAACTACAGTTGAGAACTTTGCACTGGATTTGGAAGCCTGGGAGGGAATCCAATGACTTTTCCTTTTTCCCTTAGCCTGCAAGGATCAATTCTTAAGAGTAATTGAGAGCCTCCAGCAGTGCTTTACAAATGCCTGAGGCCACAGTGCCAAACACACGGAATTCCTTGCTCAGAAGTTCACAGAGTGTTGGAAACAAGGGTGAGGCCATCAATCCAGGCTGTGGGAGGCTGTTTGCTGCCAGTTCCCTCCATTTGCCAAAGAAAAGGGACAGGTACCAATGTCCCATGAAGAGAACTAACTGCTCAACGTGGCAGAAAAGAAACAGGGTGCTTCTTTTGCTTACATCTCCCCAGAGTTAGGTAATTTTATAGCAAACACTCTGTGCTGGCTAAGGTTTGCAGTATAGTTTCTGGAATAAGTTCATAACTGTAAGTATAATATATTCCTCCCTCTTTGTGCACCCTGCCAAACAATAGCCCACTGGGATATCCTTGCCTCTTAACATTTAAAAGTATCATATTCTCCTACACCTACAGCCAATGCAAAATATTAAGTTTCTGCAGTTACTTGTGTTAAGTAGAGCTTAAATAATTTAAAAAGAATGTCCCTTATGGTTGTTGCTTTCTTGGATGGGGAAAAAGGGAAAAGAAAAATGAAATCCCTGTACAACCTGATGCCCTTTCCTATGGAAGAGTCTTAATTGTTTTCCAAAAAACAGTTTTTGAGTAATGTGACTTTACAAGGAAAAAAAAAAACAACTTCAATTTTCAAAGGATAAAGAAAATGCTCAGACCTTGTTAACAAGAATCCCCACATTAGGGGTACTCCATGAAATATCTGAGTCTTAGGTTACTTCACATACATCAGAAGCATCTTCTTAGCATGCAAACAGCCTGTTATCACTCTCAGAGGCATGAAAAAGTTATCTTGGGGGAGGCACTTCTAAATTCCTGTCATTTATAACAATATGCCTTCTTGGGTTTCTTCCTTCCTCCCTCCCTTTTCTATTTTTTGTCTCCTTTCTTCCCAGGTGAATAACTACTTATAAAAGCATGAAGCTGATAATGAAGTAAATGAAAAATAATAGCAGATACATAAGTGCACACTTGCTTGAATAAATTACATATGGCCGAAACAGCTGGGGCAGCAAGAAATGGTATAGTTTAGGATTGTGGAAAAGGGTAATTGTCTCATCTTTTCTGAGCGTTGAAAGCTTGAAAGAGAATGCCAGATCGACTAGCACTTGGGCTGTTGCTCCAGGACTTTCACTAATAATATGGTTCTCTGCCCTTTCTTTCTGTAGCACCCGATTTGAGCTTCTTGTTCTGTTTTGTAGCTCAATATTTCTTTCCTCGGTGGAATGTTCTTGGTGGTGGTGTTTATTAAGGGCACAGTGTTATTTAACCATTTTGATCCTTTCCCTTTTATAAGAATTATTGGAAAGAAAGTCTGTGAAAGCCCAGTGGGAATGGAGGCTTATATAAATACCTGAAGCCAATTCCTTGCAAGCTAAGTAGCTTATATGGAAAAAAATATTTCCTTCCAGAAAGTTTTCTTTCTCATGCCTGTCTGTTATTTCCATTTACCATTCTGGATGCATCCTTTATTTTGTGCACATGTATGTAGAGGGACCTCATGTATGTGTGTATATGTGTGTGTGTGTGTGTGTGTGTACCTGTGTGTGTATGAAAAAGGGTGAGAGAGAAAAATGTAAGTGTACACAGATTCAAAATAAATATGCAAGTAATATGTGAGGGAGAAATCTATCTATTGATATATGACATAATAAAACAAGAAGATAGGCAGTTCCCCCATGATTTTAAACTGTTTCATTTTCACAGAACATATAAAAAGATGGGAATAATGTTGACTATGGACACTATAATGCTGTCATTAAAAATCATAGAAGTCAAGAAGTGCATACAGACACAGAATATGACTGTGGTAGACCTCATAAATTCCATCCGTTGTCTTTATCCCCTTATGCAGAACTAAATGTGTTCACATTTAAATAAATTTCTGATCTGAACTAAAATGTCAATATAAATAATCTTCAGAAAGGCATTAAATGAAATGGGTTTACACAGCCTTCTATCACAAGGTCTGAAAACCTAAGACAATATAAAAGGATCACTAATTTTTTTAATCATATAAATGTCCAAATAAAAGACATTCTAAAAGAGAACTGAGATCTTTCAATTTATGAATATAATTATTCCTTGTATTTTTACAATTAAGGACTTTTTCCTAAAGACTATTGTCTACTGTTTGGTACAATTTTAAATGTCTGTAGAATTGAGGCATCCACTTTTTCACCATATGGAATCTTTATCTAAAATTATATCTACTCTAAATTCACCTCTTTTTTTGCCTATGAGCCTTAGTTATATTTTTGAAGCTTCTCTAACTGCTTTTATTGTTCCTTCTTTATGTCTCTTTATCTTTCAAAGTTGTGATGAAAATAGTGTGTCCTGACTTTTTATCCCTACTATTAGTACTAATTCTGCAAAGCTGTGTGTTATTAGTAGAGGTAGTATATTACAGAGGCGAAAAGCTCAGGCTCGAAAATCAGACAGTCTGGGTTTGAGTCCTAGTTTTGCCACTCCTACGTCTGTCTTAATTTCATCATGTGTAAATGGGGACAGTCACAGCACATGTAAAATCGTTAGAAAACTGCTTACATACATGTTCACTACATGTTGGTAACTTTTTATTATGTTTCTCAGAACAAAGCAACAGATATTATATTTATGTATATGTATAAATATTATAATATCTATATGGTATGAACATGATCATTTATATTTTAATGATTTATATATTTTAAATAATTTTAATAAACTTACCTATAGATTATTTATGCAACTGGCATTTTTTTCAACCACTCCTTATAAAAAAAGTCTGATTCACTTCGAACTACCTTGAGGAAAGAGGAAGAGCAGGATTTTTATTTAGAAAACTTGTCGCCAAATTCCAGCTCTAACACTTACTTACTGTGTAACTATAGGTAAGTTTCCTAGTCTCTCTGAGCCTTATTCTCTTGTCTGTAAAATAAAGATAATAGTGCTGACCTCATTGGATTGTTATAAGCTTTATATAACACAATGGAAATAATAATAGACACGTGGCATGGTAAATATTCAAAAACGGTTAAAAGCTCTGCAGTGAGACTTCCTAGGTTCACACCTGTGATGATTCATTTTATGTGTAAAGTTAGAGGGAGTTTTTGGATGAGATTAACATTTACATCAGCGGACTTTGAGTAAGTATATTGCCCTCCAGAATGTGGAGGGACCTCAACCAATCAGGTGAAGGCCTAAATAGGACAACAACCACAAGAAACCCTACCAGAGCAAGAAGGAATTCTCCAGCAAACTGTCTTTGGACTTCATCTGCACCATTGGGTCCTCTAGGTCTCAGCCTGCCAGCCCACACTGCAGATTTGGACTAGCGGCCATAATTTCCTGAGCCAATTCCCTATAATAAGTCTGTTTCTGTACATACATACATCCTTTTGATTCTGTTTTCCTGGAAAACCGTCACTAACACAATATCCCTGCAAGTCGCTCTGTAACTTACTTCCTCTGTGACCTTGCACAAGTTACTTAACCACTCTGAGCCTCATTTCTTCATCTATAAAAACAGAAATACCAATGCCTACTTCCCATGATTGTTGTGATAGTTAAGTGAGTTAAAAGTCTATAAAAAGTGCCCAGCAGACAATTTGGCACCTAGGAAGCACTCAGGAAATGAGCTTCATGGAGTATCTGAAAACAGGAGTCAGTATTTCCCCAGATGAGGATGTGGCTGTTTTCAGTTATTTTGTTCAAGAGCTAAGAAAGCATGGCTTTGTAATTATTCCCTTTAAAGCAAAGTGCATTGTCACCACAAATTTTTTCACAAAGTGAGGTAGGTCTTATAGTTAAAAATTTGAGGTATGGGAATATTTTCACTGTTTTTTCAGATCCAGCTATTTTCTCAGATCCGACAGGGCTTCATCATATGTGGACAATGCAACCTGTGGGAACAACATTACCTCAGGAAACTGGAGCCATGAGAAAGTTATGCCAAGATTGGCTGCATCTTGTCTTGCCCTGTTGGTTCCCTGCTTCAGACAAGTTTCTGTATCCTAATTTTGATTATTGCCATTTCTGAGACAGTGTTCTTGTTTTTTTCTGCCTCTGAAAGCGTCCCCATGACACCTATTCAGTTTATTATTTTTAAAAAGAACATCCAGGAAAAAAAAATAAGGAAGAAGAACATGAGTCTTCCTGCTTCAGAAAAACCTGTTTTGATATTGTGGAAATTAAAAAAATCATATATCATATTTGTCCAGTGAGTCGAGATCTTCACAGGATGCCAAGAACACCCAGACTCTAACACACAGCAAGGCAAAGAGAAGGTGCTTGCATTTCCCTGTAATAACGTTGGTGAGTACAGGCTGAATGCTAACCTCGATGGAGCCTCAGGGTGGAATGACGGGTCACCAGTGGAGCGGCTCAAGAAGCCTGGCTGCTGAGGTGACAAGAGGGGCACACTGTGCATTTGCTTTGTGAACGTGGCCACTTCACTGAAGGAGCCACTCTTCCCTGGAGAATGGGAATGACAAGGAGCTCCCCACCGTGGGGGGCAGGTCATGGACCTACTGGGCAGCCCTCAGCTCTTTACCTTTTCTTTGTTCTTCCATGTTGAGCAGCACATCTGTGTCAGAAACACTGCCACTTCTGTGGAGGACGTAGTCCTTGGATTCAGCCACACAGATCCTAAGCCCCATGATCTCAGGCTCAGAGTATGAATAGCTCAAATCTGGAACTGTGTGTGTGTGGTCCTATGGGTCTTCCCATCAGTTTGTAACCATCCTTAAAACACTATATAGATTAATAACAACCACATTCTTACTGCACTGTTTCTCTGTATTACAAGTTGGGTTATGTTCTCTATTTCATCCTATTTCATTCTTAGAACCCTTCGATGATGTAGGTAGTATATACACCCAAATTTTACAAATGTGGAAACTGGGACTTTTTAAGATTATTTACTTTGCCCAAGTGTACAAATTCAAAAGCCCATACTCTAATCCAGTAGTTTTCAAATTTCACTGCAATCAAAATTACCTAGGGGTCTTTTCAAAAATATAGATCATCAGGTCCAATCCCCACAGAATTCAATTAAATTTGTGATGGGTCAAAGGCATCAAAAAATAAAACAAAAACATAAACAAACTTCTCAAATTATTCTAATGTGCACCCAGAATTGAAAAGCCCTGTTCTAAGCCATTATTCTACATCGGTGTTTTCCAAATTGCTTTAAATCCCCAGTAAGAGACATATTTTACACTACAAATCAGTATATAGATAGGGATCATATACATATAGATATAACACAAAAAAAATTAATGATACAATATTTATGTTTACTATACCTGCAAGCATTTGTTGATTTTCTATTTTAGTCTAGTCATTTACATCTTGCATTGCTGGTTGCAACCTATCCCACTGATTTTACGACCCACTGGTTGCTCTCTAACCACAATTTGAAAATCACTGTTCTCTACATTGCTCAATAAAAATGTGCTCCATTTTGCTACCCTCCCAATTGCATATTCAGGTCAAATCTCCTTCTGCACATGGAAGGTCATTTATTCTTTGAGTGCTGAGAGGCCATTCCCATTCATTTCCTTCCTGGCACCCTCTACTCATTCTATATCCTTCTCCTAGAGCCGGTTGCCTCTGCATGGCAATCGGCTCTGTCACACTTCCTCCAAGTATATGATTCTTAGAACAAATAATGCTACAATTCAAGAAAGGTGACCTTTATTAGGCCCAGAAATGATGACAAGTTCATAATTTTTTTTGTCATTCTGGAGTATAAAACCAATACTATTAGTTTTCTATTGCTGTGGTAACTAATTACCACAAACTTCATGGCTTAAAACAACACAGTTTCCATGGGCCAGGGGTCCATGAATATGTTAATAGGGTCATTTGTTTAGGGTCTTACCAAGATGAAATCAAGGTGTCGGCTGGGGCTGTGATTTCATCTGGTGCTCAGTTTCCTCCTCCAAGTTCCCTGGTTGTTGGCAGAGTTCCTTCCTTGTAGTTCATGGTGGCTGGCTTTTGCAAGGTCAGAAGGAGAATCTCTCTCTTCAGGAATGACTCAGTCTCTTTCTTAAGAGTCCACCTGATTACACCACAACTACCCAGGATAATCTCCTTAGTGATTAACAATAATGATGTCAACTGGCTAGTAACCTAATCGTGAGAGTGATAGCTCATCATATAAAGTGTGTACATCCATCTTAGGATAATCTTAGAATTCAGCCTACCACACCAACCATCTCAATTTTCCAAGGTCTGTCCCAGTTTTAGCTCTAAAAATCCCACATCCCCAGGGAAAACCCTCAGTCACAAGCACACTGGGGCACTTGGTCACCTTACCAGTGGAAAGTGAAGTCTCTTGGCTAATATCCTTTATGTCCCATACCTAAAGGAAGTCCAGTCACAGGGAACCTGGGCATGGAGTCATTTCCTGTTTTCTGATTCAATGCTTGCAAAGAATATTTAAATGTGCTCACAGTCAGATGCTTCAGACTGAGCATCAGAGAAACACCTGACTAAAAATATATATTCCTCTTGAGGCATATCCCACCCACTATACACAGCAATGTTCACAAATGGAACAGTATAGAAAAGTAAGGAATATCACATTTTCCGTGTTCCTTTTGAATTTGCTATGTGTCAATTAATAAATACAGTATTATCTCAATGGTGTGATATAAAACTCTAAATGGAGGCAAAAATGGAGTAAGTCAGCAGGGCTTTCAGAACAAGTCTAATTGAAATTTGAAACATAACTAAATAGCATAAATATTTTCTCCCTCAAAATTTGTTTTACACACTCCTACCTAAATTCAACAAACATCATAGCTTAATAATAGTAAAAGAATTATAGAATAATAAACATGATACTGAGTACACCATTGAAATGCAGTTTATTAGCATTTTTACTCTCTTCTGGGTCCTCCCTTTTGAATATTTTAAGGCAAATGAAATCAAAAGGAAAATGTGACTTTCTGATAAAAACAAAACCTGAATTTTATATTTTATTATGAATTTTGGTTTCTTCCCAAATAAATTATTTTCCTAAATCAAAAACTGAAACTGAGACAATTGTTTTCTATTAATTTATTTCTACTTAGGTTATTTTTCAGCATTTAAAAATTCAATGCAAAATCCAAGGGAATAAAATCTAGAATATTTCCTCCCACAGTAGATTATAAATTTTCAGCTTCTATAGGATATTGGTTCCCTGGAGTTCTTAACATTAAAATATGATACTTCATATTGCTTTTATCTATTTGGAAGGATAGATCAATGGCCATTGTTCTTTTCATTATTTGATTCTACCTTGAACTTCTCTCTCTTTCCTCTGCCTTGGAACAAATTCACTTGTGTAAAAAGCCAGTCCTTAGGCACCCACTTATTATAAATGACTTCTCATTCTATTTTGCATAGTTTTGACCATCAGCTCAAGAAATTTCTCCAGAATATTAACAGACTTTAACAATTCCACTCAAAATTACATTTGACTTTTCACTTAAATTTCAGATGCTGTTTTTCATAAGACTATTCACTCTTCATGTTTCCTCCTATTTCTTTTCCAAAGGTCTACTTCAGTGTATAGGTGACAATCATTCATTGTTTCATAGCAAACATTTCCAATATATAATGGGTTTAATTGTTGCTTTTTATTTTCCAGGTAAGAAAATCTCTTGAAATTTCTAGTTTCACTAGTGAGCAACCCTCAGTAAGACGATAATTTACTGTCCTGATATCTTGCCATATGTAGGAAAAATGAAGTTCCATGGTTAGGATCCTCACCTGATACTAATCTACTCACCCACTGTGTATATGCAATGATGTAATACTTAGTCTACTGTGCAGGCACATGTTTGCATACCCATTGGCAATAAGCCATTACTGTCTGTGTTACTATAAAAAGAGCTCTGCCCTGTGCTTGGAGCAGAGGAGAGCAGAGGCTGGAGGTGAGAGCAGAGGCTGGAATGGAGACAGTGCCTGAGGCAGAGGCTGGAACAGAGGCACAGACAGAGATGGACTTGCTACATGCAGACTGCCCTGGGGGTGGGTGGGATTCTAGTGCTCAACCTACCACTGTGAGAATAAAGCTTGATATAAGCCCCCTTTTATCCACAATGTTCCATTGTCATTTTTTGGTCTCACTGAATCCAGAGTTAACTTGTTGGGAGCTGAAACCCCCTTTGGCCAGGAGCTACACCATCATAAGCAAGGAGGCCAGCTCACCACCCCAAACTGGGGTAATCTCTTTCCTCTTTCTATTTTTTAGAGGTTTAAATTGATTTATTTGAAGAAGCACTTAGAAGGAAAGAGGGCAAGGATTTAATACACATCATGGGATTCTGTACTATATGCCTCACTGTATCTTAGTAAAACAAATTTTGACATAATTGGTTGTTCTGGAATGCTTCCCAGAGCATAGAAGTGCCTACAATGGGGTGAAACTGAAGTGCCAGTGTTAAACCTAGACACTCATTTCAGACTTTTAATTCTGCCATATGTAAATGTATTTCCAGGCCTTAAAAATAAAGGGAAAAAATGCTTCATTGTGAATATTTAAGTGTATCAAAGAACACTGTTTCATGGCTACAGCCAATGTTCACTGTAAAAAACACAGGGGGCCTTGAAGGAAACACAGACCACTTAGAAATAGAATATTCATCGAGTTATAATGGTTGTTAATTATATTGCTACATTCTCAAGTTGTTTCTCAAAGAAAATGCAAAGCAACACTTACATGTTGGCATCATATCACCACCAACTGGCCAAGACTGTTTACTAGGAATGTTTACTAGGAAGAAAATCATCTTTTAAAAGGAAAACAAACAGAGATAAACAAAAAACAAGCAGTCTTCAATGAACTCATAGAAAAGCCAAAGCTCCTCAAGTTGTCTTTTCTTTTTCTTTTCTTTTCTCTTCGTTTCCTTTATTTTCTTTTCTTAAGCACTTGAGACGGAATTTCAACAACCTTAAGTCTAAGGAATGCTGGCAGCTGAGATTCCATTACTTTTGTAAGACCACTTATCAATCTTTTAGCCTTGACATATTTTGAAGAGTTGGTTCACCAAGTTTGTTCACCCTTTTATGAACCCTGTCCAAATAGACTATTTTATATATTCATTTGGTGATGTTAGCTGAACATCCCAGTATTTGTAGAGACTTTTGCTTCATGGAAGCTGATTAAAGTTCATTAAGAACATCCAGATATAGTTACGGGTGTTTCTTCTCTACTGTCTGATATACATAATGTATGTACACTGTTTTAGGCAATTTGATTTGGCAGTGAACAATTCTAGCACCTGATTTTCCAGAAAAAACTATCAACTTGTAAAACTGGCAACCTGATTGGAATATTAATCCAAAGCATTTAGGGTTTACAAATAATATAATATTTTTGAAGATTAGTTCTAACAATTTCAGGAGCCTGTGGTACTTAACCCAAAATGACATCTATCTCATTGTCTCATTTTATCAAACCCTCAGGTTTACATTTTCTCTTGCATAACTCATCACGAAACACAACATGTATCTTGTAGATATTACTGCTTTGTGAGCATGTGATCAAAGACGGTTGCATTCTATCCTATAGATATTTGTATGGAAAACTATAGTCACTCCCATAGTGATAATCTTTGTAGCTTTGATTAAATGATGGCCCATTCTTTCCTCTTAATCTTTGCCTCATTGCCAATGCAATTATTTGGCTCCAGGCAAGGGAAATGAGGCTTCTGAGTGGTCAAGTATTTAGTATAGATGTATTTGTAAAAATTGCATATCCTACTTGGCTGCCTCCCTATTTGCCTTTTAACTTTCTTCTGTTCTCATTCTCTACTAAGGAAGCATGGTTTCAAATAGCAATCAGATTTAGTCCTTTTTCTCAATTCTGGCTTCCACTGGTCTCATTTGAAGGATCACAGCAATCTCCAAAATAAATTCCTAGTCTCAAGTGTCTTTGCCCTTGAATCCACTTTCAATACCACTACCAAACTTATCTGTTTAAAGTACCACTTAAAAAAATTATTCAGTTATTTATATTGCAAAATAAATATTATAATAAAAAATACAAAGATCCAAGACAAAATTGCCCACAAGCCCAAAACAATTTTTGTTTTTTTCCATATAATTGTAACAGCAGAGAGTGATGACAGTGTTTATCAGGCATCAGGCCTTATTCTAACTGCTTTAAAAATATAATGCCTAGAGCCAGCATCCATTCGAATTTGTTGGTGTGTGTGCCTTACTGTTTGTTAAATATAGTGAATATCATCCTTAGGAATCAGGGTTAGTCAGAGAAGGCTTTCATCTATGCTGAATTAAGAGCAGGAGTACTAAAAAGCACTTCAGGCAAAGAAAATGGTATGTCAAGGGGCATCAGAGCCCAAGGAAGCATAGGAAATTGCAAGTAGGCCAGTGTACCTGGAGTGAAAAGTGAGTAGGGGATTGAGAAAGAATGCTGAAAAGGCATGCTCCGGCAAGATCGTTATGGGCCTTGAAGAGCCCTAAAACAAAGAAGGGACTAAAGGAGGGAAATGGCATGTTCAGATTAGTATCTTAGAAACTTTACTCCAGCAGCAGCGTGGGGAATAGATTTAAAAGATTGGGTTGTAGGCAAGGTTACTTGTGTGGGAAAACCTTTTCTAACTCTGTTACATTTGTCAATCTCAAATTCTATTCTGTGAATGGTACTGAGTTTTAAATCTTTTCCCCAAGTACTAGTAATACACAGCATTTTCCTTCTTCTGCAAAAACTGTCTCATGTCAGTCTAACAGGAATGCCCATCTCTGTTCTGTGTCCATGTCACTTTCCAGTTCAGTTCTTTTTAAGGACTTGCTATCAACCTTAAGATAAAATTAAAAGCCCTATATGATCTTTCTTTTGCCATGTCCATGAACTTACCTCATATAACTCTCACCCTCACTATGGTTCAGCCACACTAGCACTGTTTCATTTATTTAAATAAATGAAGGGCTTGGTGTTAGTTCTTTACTTCTGCCTGGAATGTACCAACACCCTCCCCATCTATATCTCCAATGCTGCTACAGCTGGATCCTTCTTGTTGTTATCTTAGATTAGATGTCACCTCAAGGAGGCCTTTCCTTACTACTAAATCTGAAGAAGCCAACAAGATATTTGCATAATTCTTTTAAAATTCTATGCATAGTATATATTCTCTGTTTCTTTTCTTGTTCTTTGTTTGTTGGTTTGTTGAGACATATCTTTCTATCTAAATATACATATATGTATTTGTTTATTGTCTGTCTTCCTTCAACACCAGATTATACACTATGAGAAGACAAGAACCTTGTCTATCTCACTCAATACTGAGCTTCCAGAAACAAGGACATAGTAGGTGTTCAACAAACATTTGTAGAAGGAATAGATTAATCAAGTGGACACTGGCTACACTGAGTCACCCAGAATGAAAACTAGAACTATGACTAACATTAGTAAACTAGTGTGAAAATAATCTTTGTGTTATTAATTATTCATGCTCAATTTTTCTTCATATCAATGCACAACTGATTCATATACACAATATGAACATCAAGGAATAATTGTTATTATGTACCCTGTAATCCCTTAAAGGGATGGATCCTTTGGAGCTTCTCAAAATAAAATTACAACAGAATTCTGATAAGCTACTAATAACTTATGGGCAAAAAATACAGTGAAAATATCAATGTGCAATTTCATGGACCTTGATCCACATTTGCCAATATTTCTTGAATGTACACATGCTATTATTTAAACAATTTCATCACACAAACAAGGACATTTTCTGGTGGATATCAGTAAATGAAACTATTAACTTTTGGTTATAAAGTAAGCCCATTTTTTCAAGGTCCCTTATTATTTACCTTGAGGTTTTACATTTACTTACACATGTTGTGCAGATAAACCTTCCATGCACTTACTTATTCAAGAAGTAATTATTGATTATTGCAAGTAAAGAATACTGACAAATAAGATAGAAGATAAAGCAGAAATAGATCTATACATTTTCTGAAACTGCTTTACGGTAACCAAATAGAAACACGGGAAGAAGACTTGAACAGACAATTCACAAAATATTGCATCCAAATGATTTAGAAACACATAAAAAGGTATTAAACCTTATGAGTTATCAGGAAAATTCAATTTAAAACCATAGTGAAATACCCTATAAACCCATCAGATTTGCTAAAATGAAAAAATAGAAAATTATCATATATTGACAAGGATATAGAGCAGCTATAACTCTCTTACCTTGTTGGCTAAGTGTGAATTAGTGCAACAGCGTTGGAAAAGCTGTACGAATGCCTCTTCTATGACCCAGCAATTCTACTTTGGTACTTTGGCACACAACCAACAGAAATACCTACATTTTGTTCACCAAAGGACATGAGTTGAGGATGTTTATGGCAGCAGTACTTGTAGAGTTCCCAAACTTGAAGTTGGTTATAAACATTAGAATGGATAAATATAAGTATATTCACAACAATATAGCAATCATATAGAAAAACTGCAACCACACCAAGTTAAATGTGTAAATCTTACAAATACAATGCCAAGTGAAAGAACATAGACACAAAAGAGTACCTACTGTATTTTCCAATTATATAAAGTACAGAGCAAGATAAAACTAATCTTTGTTGGTAGATATTAGGATAGTGATTATCCTGAGGCTAGGAGAGGCAGCGAGCACAAGTGGGTTTCTTGATCTAGATACTGGTTAATAAATGTATTCAATCAGTGATCATTTATTGAGTTGTATACTTATAACATGTTCACTTTTATGTGTGTATATTTAAAATTTCAGTACAAGTTTGAAAACACTGTCCTGAGTGTTTACTAAGTTACAGAACTTTTTAAGGGTGAGGGGCATACAGACACGAACAAGCTGATAACGGCTTCTGCCTTCCGAGAGCTCACTTTTTAGTTAGGGAAAATAAGAAGGCAACAATAAATATGTAATTACATAAATAAGATAAAATAGCAGTATTATGATAAACATGACAAATATGTTGCCTAATATCATGGAGCTTACAGTCCAGCAGAAAGCTAGACAGTTAAACTGGTAATTTCAACATGTCATAAAAGTTATAATCGCAAAAGCACTGTGCTAAGGTAGGGACTGCAGAAAAGAAGTAACATTTGAGCCAAAAGCTGAAACACGACTTGGTAGTTTTATGGAGAAAAGAGAAGGGTGTGTATGACTCTAAGCCAATTCCATGCCCTGAAGCTCTGAGGCAAGTGTGAAGAACAGAATTGTTGAAGCTTGGAGACCAAGCAAAAAATGCAAAAGAATGAAGCTACAGTAGTAAGCAAGAGTCAGATCACGAGGCCCTATGGATCAGATTAAGGATTTTGTATTATATCCTAAGTGAAATTGGAAGGCAAATTTTAAGCAGAGAGGTTGTGTAATTTGACTTACAGTCTTAAAAGACCATTCTGGCTAAAAGGGGAAATGAATTGGTTGCTAGATATCAGTTAGACTATTGTAGTACACCAGGACAGATAAAAACTTGGAGCTAAGTGACAGCAGTTGAAATGGAAAGTAGACTAATATGGGATATATTTTAAAGTCAACTTAATCAGCTCCCGTATAAGAGTGTAGTGAGGGAACGTAAGGAATCAGATAAACCTTAAATTTGGGACTTAAGTAGATGAATAGAGCCTATTATGTTCTTACCTATGTACACATGAATTACTCTCAATTTATTTTGGTCTCTATTCAGATGTCACCTAATCAGAGAGGCGTTCCTTGACCTTCCTATCTGAAATTTCCAACACTCTTTATCCCCTTATCCTCCTTTTTTCCCTTCTTAGAATTTATAATCTTACATTTTATTTTTTGTTGACCCCCCCCACTAGAATAGATATTCCTTAAAATCATGAATGTTGCCTGTTTTGTTCACTGTTGTATCCATTGTCTAAAATGACATGTGGCATAATAGATGTTCAATATTTGTTGAATAGATACATGCCCAGAATATGGAGAATATTAATAGAGGTATAGGTTGGGAAAAATAAAAATTTTCATTGTTTTAAGTTTGAGATAGTTATTACAGTCCAAGTAGACATGATGAATCAGTAGGATACACAGAGATTGGGAAAAGATCAATGGTAGGCATATAAATTCATTTGTCATCTGCATATTAATGGTATTTTAAGTGGTTGAACTACATGTCATGGTTCTGTACTGGGGCCTTTCAGTTTTGCTTTTGCCCTCTTGCAATGCTGCCCTGACACTTCCACATGAAGAAGCTGATCCAGCCTACTGGAGGATGACAGACCATACAAAAGAGAACTGCGGTGCCTCAAGCAATTGCTAGTACCAACTGCAAAATTTATGAGTGATACCATCTTGGACCTTACAGCCATTACAGAGGCCACCTAACTGTCATTGTGTGAATGAGACCAGCAAAAGCACTGTCCACTAAGCTCATAGATTCATGAGTAATAATAATTCAGTGTGTTTTTAAGCCACTAAGATTTGGAATAGTTTACTACACAGCATGAGTAATACTACACAACAGAAACAATCACTGGAGGTGAGACTGAAGAAAAATAAGGCAGTTAGATGAAGGAACTGGAGAAAAAAATGGAGAGACATATTTTGACATATGTATTTGGGCTGTAGAATGAATCAAATGATGATGGAATGGGTGTGGGTGGTAAATGAGAGGAAGTTCTAAGGAACTCCAATATTTCATTATTTGTTAGAGAAAGAGGTACTAACAAAGGAAATTTTGAAAAAGTGGATGAGAGGCCAAGAGGAAAATCAGGAAAATAAAATATCACAGAAAAGAATATAATATTTCACATAAATAGTGGTAAATTGTATCAAAATTTTCTGATAGATGAAAAATCAGTATATTTAATTGTTCATTATATTTAATGAGATCACACAAACAGAAATAAATGGAATTTATTATTGTAATTAACTTTTGACTGGACATATAAATCATTCAAAAAGTTTAAAGCCTACATTATATAAGCATCATTGATAATTGATTTACTACATTGGTGGTTATTTTCATTTCTTAAAGTATGGTCATTTATCAGTAATGCAATCTCTTATTATGAAATTGTTTCTATGAGAAAATAATATTGTACTTACAAAATTTTATCTTGAAGTTTTTTGTAGGAAAAATCTACAACTTTGAAGATTGTACTTGATTAGGAAAAAGTCTGGTATACAGGAAGGGTAGTGTGACATTTGTCATTGTTGAAATGACTGTAATCTGCCAAACACAACTCAGAAGTCTCTGTTGAGAAGTTAAATGCGAGAATTTCTTCTTTAAAGCTAAAATGTGTTACCTTTGTATCTTTTTTCACAAGTGGACGAAAGAAAGCTCAGCTTCTTTTTTTTCAAAATATATTTGTAAGTATATTCTATATATCTTAGATAAGGCACAGGAAATTTAATACCACTTTAAAACAAAAATACTTATAAAAAGAAACCTTCAGTATCTTGCATATGTGCTTTTGATTCTTTTACAGTGTTCATTATTGTGAACATCAATATAAGGCTATATCTGAGACTAATTTACAAATATGCTGCTTACCATAACTGTTTACATTTGGCTTTGCTCTGTGCTGTATCCCTATTTGCCTACTCTTACTACTTTGATATTTTGTCAGAAGTATACATGAAACCAGAAATGCATGGACCTTGCAATTTACTAGATTACTGAACTTAGCCTCACTATATAGTGAGGTTATCAATGCAAAGAAATTTATTAATGTACAAGAAATATTTTCTCCCTGAATGTGCTGAGCATTTGTGACTACTCCAACTGAGCCTTAAATAGAAAAATAATAATAATAATAATGATTGAGTCTGAACACTACATCCCTTTCAACCTTTTACCCCTAAGCCAGGTTCCCATTATGTTCTCAAGTCCAGGGAAAAAGAAGCTAAAAACGGTGACGTTAACTTGGCATTTTCTCCCTTTCTCCTCATGAATCACTGCAAGCAACAAGAGGGGGGGGAAACAGAAAGACAAACTTCATCTGTAATGAAACTAAGAGATCACTTAAACTCCAAATGACAAAACAAGTAAAAGACTGCCAAAAGCATTGGTAGTCAAATAGAACTGAGAAACTACAAAGACAGAATGCCTGTGGCCGAAGAACTCAGTAAAACCTGACAAGCAAGTGGTATAGCCTGAAATACAAAGCCAGTGATGACTTGTTTGCCACAACAGGAAAACTATTGAAGGGTAGTAGTTGAAGCTTTCCTGGACTCCATTAAACATAAAGTCTTGAGAAACTGTGGAGATGAGACAGAATCAGAAATAACAGAAACATGTAATATTTATAGGAAATTAACTATCAATGAGTCAAGGAAAAAATAAAGACTCTACTTGTCCTGATTCTAGTTTTTTGAGTCTAAAAATTCAGTCTTACATAGTCCTTTGACATCAGGAGAATATCTGATATTGTAAATCATCTTGTTCATTCCCCCACACAAGCTTCCTAAGTAGAGCCATCCCAAGAAGAATACAGCACATTAAAGAGTTAAATAAAGTAATTATATTCCAGTTTCAACTCTGACATATGACTAGCTTAAAAATTGTCACTCCTGTAGTTAAAACAAGAAATAACTGAACACACAGGGAAAAAAAGTTATTTTTATGAGTTTCTGTAGACTGAACATTGACTAGCATTGAGAGTGACAAACGAACTCCTGAGGGCACAATATAAAAGAAACCTCTATTATATGCAATACCTAGAAATACCATGCAATTTTCATGGTAAAGCATCAAGAAAGATCCCTCATGGCTCTAGTAGGAAAGGAAGAGTGACGGTTTTGAAATACATCCAGAGCACTCTCTACAGCAGAGCCTTATAGCATATAGGGGAGTAGAATCTCTAACACGCCAGGCACCAAGTAGCCTGCCTGTCTTGCCTAAGTGGGGAAAAAGCCAAGAAATACATGTGAAGGTCATAGCCTAAGGGAATCAGTCTATTAAAAGACTGAGATTTAATCAAAGAATGCTTCCCCTCCTACACATCCTACCACCACACAACAGGGCCCCAGCATAATAACAGTGGATCACAGCTAACAGAACTATAATATGTAGAATCTCTTTGAGGAGTAGTACAAAATCCAATGTCAAGAGAAGAAACAAAAACAAGGACATTAGTGGAATTTGAAGTCTTTGACATCTCTAGCTACAGCCAGCATTAAATAAGCACAAATCCTAGCCAAATTAACATATATTTTCATGATAGAATTCGATTTACCTCAGTTCCTATTACTTGATACATGTCTGGCTTAAACAGAAAATTACATAACAAAACAGTCTTTAGATAGTAAGCAATCATTAGGTACAAACTCGGATAGGACAAAGATGTTGGACTTACCAATTAGGTAGTTTTAAATAACTATGATTAATAAGTTAAGAGTTCTAATGGAAAAAGTACACAACATACTAAAAGAGATGGGTACCATAAATAGAAAGATTGAAATTATAAAAAATAATCAAAAGAAAATATTGAAATAAAAAACATTATTACAGTATTGAAGAATGCCTTTATGGGTTTGTCAGTAAATGACACTCTGCTGAGGAAAGAATCAGTGAGCATGATGACAGATCAATAGAAACTTCCAAAAATGAAATACAAAGCGGAAAATGAATTTTAAAAAGAATGGCACATCAACAACTGTGCGACAATAATAAAGATGTAACAAATGTGTAATGTGAATGACCAAAGGAGAAGATATCCCTTAAAAGTTAAAGAGAAATAGAATTTCTCAGACAAAAATTAAGGGATTAATCACAAGAAGAAACAACCTGCAGTAAATGTTAAAAGTCAGGGAAGATGAATATGATAGAGGTCAGAAACTTAGACCTATATAAATGAAGGAAAAGCATCAGAGAATGAATAAATAAAAGTAAAATACATTTAAAATTTTTTTCTTATTTTTAACTGAAATAAAATAACCCCTTATTTGATGTATTTTTTAAATACACTTGATATACAATATTATACTGGTTATAAGGATACAATACAGTGATTCAATAGTTATCTACCATTATTAAATGCTCACCCCAATTAGTGTAGTTACTATCTGTCAACATGGAAAGATGTTACAGAACTATTTACTATATTCTCTATGCTGTACTTTATATTATGATTGAGATTTTGAGCCACTTTATCCCCTTCACTTATTTCACCCACCAGCCCAACCCCTCCTCCATGGTAAATACCAGCTGCTTCTTAGTCTATTACTATTTAGTTCATTTTCTTTTGTTTTTTTTTTTTTTTTTTGTATTTGTGTTTCTACACCTGGCTTTCTTCCCTTAGCA
>JAQQAC010016209.1:82632159-82875481 GCA_029783875.1 Phataginus tricuspis
TGTATTACTATGTACTGCCCTTTTAGAAATGCTTTTGCCACATCCTATATATTTTGAACCATAGTGAATTTGTTTTCATCTGTCTCCATGTATGTTTGATTTCCTCTTTGATTTGTTCATTGAACCATTAATTATTTGGAAGCATGTAGTTTAGCCTTCATGTGTTTATCTTCTTTTTGGTTTTCTTCATGTAATTGATTTCTAGTTTCATGCCATTGAAATCTGAAAAGATGTTTCATACAATATTAATGTTGTTGAAATTATTGAGGCTTTCCTTGTGCCCTAATATGTAACTCTTTCTGGAAAACATTCCATGTACATGAGAAAAATGTTTATCCTGCTGCTTTTGAGTAGAACACTATATATATCTTTTAAATCCATCTGGTCTAATGTGTCATTCAATGCCTCTGTTTTCTTATTTATATTTTCTGTCTGGATGATCTTTCCATTGATGTAAGTGGTTGGGGGGGATGTTACGATCTCCTGATATGATTGTGCTGATGTCTATTTCTTTCTTTAGGTCTGTTAGTAATTTTTTAATATATATTAGGTGCTCCTATGTTGGGTGCATAGATATTTAAAACTGTTATATCCTCTTTTTGGACTGACCCTTTTATCATTATGTAATGTCCTTGTCTCTTGTTACTCTCTGTTTTGAAGTCTATTTTGTCTGATGTAAGTACTGCTACTACTGCTTCTTTTCTCCCTTTTACTTGTATGAAAACCTTTTTTATATTCCTTCACTTTCAGTCTATGTATGTCTTTAAGGTGTGATGTGAGTCTCTTGTAGGCAGTATATAGATGGTTCTTGTTTCTTTATACATTCTGCCACTCTAGTCTTTTGATTGGTGCATTTAGTCCATTTAAATTTAAGGTAATTATTGATAGGTATGTACTTATTGCCATTTTGTTCATTGTTTTCTGCTGTTTTTGCAGTTTTTCTCTGCTCCTTTCTTCCTCTCTCAAACTCTTCTCTTTGAATTTGATTGTTTTCTTTAGTGTTTTTCTTAGATTCTATTTTTAAAAATTGTTGTATATTTATTATAGGCTTTAAGTCTGTGGTAACCATA
Organism: Phataginus tricuspis; assembly: GCA_029783875.1. Lineage (NCBI taxonomy): Eukaryota > Metazoa > Chordata > Mammalia > Pholidota > Manidae > Phataginus > Phataginus tricuspis. The sequence goes on from JAQQAC010016209.1 coordinate 82,633,230, forward strand.
GGGTTCTGAGTTTCCAAAATATATAACAGTCTATAAGCTGATGGTTGCTCAATCTCAAATACATTCTAAAAGTACTAATTTTTTATTCTTCCTCTTTCACACTTTATGTATAGATGTCAGAGTCTTTATCTTTTGTCTATTCCTTGACTAATTTTGTTTATAATTGGTTTACCTAATTTTATTTTTGAACTTGATATTTGCTTAGTAATTGATCAGTCTACATTTACTGTAGATTTATTTTCACTGATGAATAATATTTAGACTTGGGGACACTTCCATCCAAAAATTCTCTTTAACATATCCTGTAAGGTTGGTTTAGTGGTGGTGAATTCTTTTAACTTTTGTTTATCTGGGAAACTTTTAATCTCTCCTTCAAATCCAAATTATAACCTTGCTGGGTGGATGATTCTTGGCTATAGTTTCTTCCCTTTCAATATATTAAATATTTCATGCCATTCCCTTCTGACCTGTAAAGTTTGTGATGAGAAATCTGCTGAGAGCCTTATGGGTTTTCCCTTATAGGTAACTGTCTGCCTCCTTCTTGCTGCTTTTAAAATTCTCTCTTTATCTTTAATCTTTGCCATTTTAGTTACTATGTTTCTTGGTGTTGTCTTCCTGGGGTTCCTTTTGTTAGGGACTCTCTGTGATTCCAGGACCTGGGTGTCTATTTCCTTCCCCAGACTGGGGAAGTTTTCAGCTATTATTTCTTCAGAGTCTTTGTACTCCTTCATCTCTCTCTTCTCCTTCTGGGACCCCTATTACATGAACATTATTTCATTTGAATGTGTCACACAGCTCTTGTAGAATCTTCTCATTTTTAGAAATTCTTTTTCTTTCAGTTTCTCAGTTCGGTTACTCTGCTGTTCTCTATCCTCCATCACACTGATCCTTTCCTCTACTTCCAGCAGTCTGCTCTTCATTCCCTCTATTGTATTTTTTAATTTCAGTTGTTATATTCTTCAGTTCGGAGTGGCTTTTTCATGTTTTCTATCTCTTTGTTGAAGTTCTCACTGAGATCATCAATTATTTTTCCCAGTGCAATGAGCATCTTTATGACTGAATTCTTTATCAAGAAGATTGCTAATCTCAGTTACATTTATCCCTCTTTTTGGTGTTTTATTTTGTTCTTTTGTTTGGAACATATTCCTCTGCCTCATCATTTTGTCTTGGTTTCTGTGTTTCTTCCTTTGTATTAGATAAATCAGGTGTACCTCTTGGTCTTGAAAGTAATGACTTTATGAAGTGGACATTCTGGAGTGCCCAGAATCTCAAGAGTCTTTGCTCACCAGTGACTAATTCTCTTTTTCAACTGAACCACAGTTGATGTTGATGGGCTGTGGGTTGGGTCTGCCTTTCTGATTGTCTGCTGGTAGTGCCTGATTCCCACAGCTCAACTTTGCATGCCCTATTTGTGATGCAAGGCATGTCTGCTGGGATTTGTTGTGACCAAGGCCATCTTTTGCCTGCTCTTCAGCAATAACAGACTGCTGCCGGGCCATGTGTATAGGGTGAGGTGGGCAAACCAAGGGGCACTTGGGTTAAGCCAATGGGGCAAATGGAGAATTTAGAGCTGGCTCCTATAAGCATCTGGCTAATGTAGCTGAGGGAAGGCTGGGAGAGGCAGAAAAGTGTAATCCACCCTCTGGCTTCCAGTCAGCACAATTGGGTCTTTGGCTGGGCTGAGCATGCTTGGAGGGGCAGGTATACAAGGGAGCACTGCTGTGGGGCTGAGCTGCCAGTGAGGGAGATGGAAGTTTTAGAGCTGGCTCCTGTGAACCCCTGACAAGTTGGGCTGAGGGAGGATTGATAAAGCTGCAAAAGTGACATCCACTGTCCACCTGCCAGTCAGCTAAGTTGGTCCACTGCTGGGCTTAGTGTGCTGGATTGGGCAGGTACACAAGGAAACCCCTTCCTGGGGTTGAGCTGCCAGCAAGTAAAATGGAGCATTGTGGAGCTGTCTACCCTAAGTGCCTGACCAGTTGGGTTGAGGGACGGCTTGGAAAGTGTCATTGCTCTGCTTTTTCTACTCTGGGGGGAGCTCTTTCTGCTCTTTGCCCCTCTGGCACACTTCCTGCTACTGGTAAATATTTCAAACTGCCACCTCTGTGTTTGGTCTTTGTGGGACTGACAGAGTATGCCTGTCCTCCTCAAGCTACAGAAGTCTCTGCCCCCAGAATGTTCCCTCTCTCCCTGGTGTCCAGCCCCATTAACCACCAAAGCCCAATGCAATGTGGACCCCTGTTACCAGAGCAGATCTCTAGGGCCAGGCGTGCAGAATTCTTGAGTGTTTATCCCCTCTCTACTCTGTTCTTTTCCCTCTTGCTTGTGGGTTGGGATGAGGGAAGGGTTTGGATCCTGATAGATCACAACTCTGCCCCTTTTCCCCTCTCTGTGTGGTCTTTCCTTCAACATGTGTAGATGGCCTGTTCTGCAATCTCCTGGTCCTTTTCAGGATTAGTCGTATTTGCTGTAGTTACTTCCTTGGTGTGTACATGGGAGGCAGTATTCCCCTTGCCATCCTACTTGGCCAATTTTCTGTCATCCCCCAAAAATAACAGTTTCTTGAAATCTATAATAATAATAATAATAATAGTATATTGGATGGTTATAGCACATCAATAATAGAAATTAATGGGATCAATGTCACAAGGAATGGGATGGAGGAATTTGGAATACTCTGTTAGAAAGTCCCAGATATACATATAAAATCCTAGTGTTATGTGATGAGGGACTTCTTAAACTATAAACTGCCAACTCTGGGGCAACCAGTAAAATATTTTAAAATATATTTGATATACTAAGAGGGAAATAAAATAACTTCATGTAAATTTCTCAATTAAAACCATACAAGGCTGAAAAATTAGAAACAAAAGACACAAAAAATGCAATGAATAGAAAATAGTTAGAAATATAGGTAGACATTAATCTAAATCTACCAGTGATCATTTAAATACACCAATTAAAAGACAAACATTACAGGCAAATAAAAAAAATAAGAACTACCTATATGTTATCTGTAAGTACTCGTATATTTATATCTCAGAAAGGTTGAAAGTGAAGAAATAGAGAAATATATATCATGTTAACACTAATCAAAAGAAAGCCTGAGTAGATATATTAATTCAATACAAAGCAGACATAAGAACAAGGAAGTTTGTCAGGGATGAAAAGAGCTATTATGCAATGAAAATTAGGGCAATTATTTAAAAAGACTGAATAATCCTAAATATGTGTGCAACTAAAAATAGTGTAAAAATATGTGAGGCAAAAAGAATGATGCAAATGCTAGAAGAAATACATAAATCCACCATTACAGTTGGAGATTTCAACACCTTCCTGTCAGTTGTTGATAGATCAAGTGGAAAGAAAATCAGTTGTCCCAAATAGTACTATCAAACAATTTGATATAATAGACAGTGGTATAAGCAATATTCTCAAGCTTTCATGGACCATTCACCAAGGTACACCACATTCTTGGTGATAAAACACACCTTAACAAACTTAAAAAACTTAATCATGAAATTATGTTCTCAGACCACAATGGAATTAAAATAAAAATCAATACCAAAAACATAGCTGGAAAATCCCCAAATATCTGGAGATTAAACAAAAAATGTCCCATGTAATAAAAGTCCAAGAAAAGGTCTCAAGGAAATTTTTTAAATATTTTGAACTAAATGAAAATGAAATAAAACATATAAATTTGAGGAATGCAGTAAAAGTTGTGCTTAGAGGGTACTCTACAGCATTAAATGGATATGTTAGAAAATAAGAAAGATTTAAAATCAATAATTTAATCTTATACCTTAGTAAACCAGAGAAAATAGAGTAATTTAAGCCTAAATAAAGCAGGAGGAAAGAAATAATAAAAAGTTAGAGTATAAATCAATAGACTTAAAAGCAGGAAAACAACAAATAAACAAAACAAAAAAACTAGTTCTTTGAAAAGATCAATAAAATTAAAAAGCCTATAGCCAGGTTTACTAAGAAAAGAGTGAAAAGACACAAATAAACAATATCAATAATAAAAGGGGTCACCACTACTAATACCACAGACATTAAAAGGATAGTAAAGAATATTACTATCTCTTTATGAATGAATAACACTATGCCCACGAGTTCGATAACTTACATGAAATGCACCAATTGTTTAAAAGACACAAACACAAAATTTTTACCAGAAAATATAACTTGAATAGGCCTATATCTATTAAAGTAATTGAATAACAATAACTCTCCAAAAAAGAAGCACCAAGCCCAGGTGGGTTCATTGGTGAATTCCATCACACAACCAATCAGTTAAGGAAGAAATGATACTAATGATCTACTCTATGTTTTAGACATAGGAGCAAAAAGAACATTTCCTAACTCATTCTATGAGGTCAGTGTTACCTCAATACCAAAATAAGATAAAGGCATTATAGGAAAGGAAAATTACAGGTCAAATCTTTTATGAACACAGATGCAAAAATCCTTAACAAAATAATAGTTAATCAAATACAACAATGTATGAAAAGAGTAATAAATTGTGAACAAGTGGAATCTGTTTCAAGAATACAAGACTGATGAAATATCTAAAAATTAATCAGTGTATTCCATCACATCAAAAGAACAAAGGAAAAATAGTCATATAGTCATAAAAATGAATGCAAAAAAGCACTTGACAAAATTCAACACCCATTTATAATAAAAACTCTCAGAAAACTAGAAACAGAGGATGAATCCCTAAAATTGATAAATAATGTATACAAGAAAATCCACAGCTATTAACAAATCTAATGTTAAGGGACTAGACACTTTCCCTCAAAGACTGGAGACAGGCAAGCATATTCTCACTTATCACTTCTATTCAACATTGCACTAAAAGTCCTAGCTAGGGCTATAAGAAAAGAAATGGTAGTAAAAGTTACAGATTGGGAAGGAAGAAATAAAACTGTCTTTGTTTAAAGATGACGTGATTGTCAATAAGTAAAACAAAATGTAAGAAAAAGTACTGAAACTAAAAAGTTGGTATAGTAAGTTTACAAATTTAGTATAAAAAAGTCAATTGCTTTTTTGTGTGTGTTGTCGAAGGAACACAACATGAGATCTACCCTCAAAGTTTTAAGCGTACAGTACACTATTGTTAACTATAGGCACTATGCTGTATAGCAGATCTCTAGGACTTATTCTTCTTACATGACTGAAACTTTATTCCCATTGAAAAACAACTCCTCATTTTCCTCTACCCTGAGTTCCTGGCAACCACCATTCCACTCTCTGCTTCTATGAGTCTGACTATTTTAAATATCTCATATAAGTGGAAATATGAAGTATTTATATTGTTTGTTGAATGGCTTACTTCATTAATCATGATGCCCTCCAGGTTCATCCATGTTGTTGTACATGTTAGGATTTCCTTCTTTTAAATGATGTATGATATTCCACTATATGTATATGCCACATTTTCTTTATTCGCTCATCCATTGATGGATATTTAGGTTGTTTCAAAATTCACATTTTGACTATTGTGAATTATGTTGAAATAAACATGGGATTGCATATCTCTTTGAGATCCTGATTTCAAGTCTTTTGGATATAAATGGAGAAGTGGGATTATTTTGTCATTTGATAGTTTTACTACTTTTTTTTAGAAACCTCTGTGTTGTTTTCTGTACCAACCACACTATTTTACATTCTCACCAGCAGTGCACAAAAGTTCAACATTTCCCATATCTTTGCCAACATATTATCTTTTTTTTTAATAATAGTCATTCTGGCAGGTGTTAGGTGAAATCTCACTGTGGTTTCAATTTGCATTTTCCCAGTGATTAGTGATGTTAAACACCTTTCCATATCCCTGTTAGCCATTAGTATGTTTTTTTTTGAGAAATGCCCAATCAAGTCCTATGTCCATGTTTTAATTGGGTTACTTGTGTTCTTTTCATATTAACTTCTACTTTTTATACAACTAAATCTTCATACATATCCATATTACTCAATATACGATTGTATAAAAATGAAGTCTTATGTATATGCTTCCATCATTTAAACTAGACTAAAAAGTTATTCTCAGTAGCTTTTTTGGAGAAGAGCAAGATAATTATACTTATTTTTTAAGTTTATGTTTACCTATTTTCAGTGATTAGTTCTAATGGGTAATTACTAATATTTTATAAAATTTCTAACAAAGTAGCACAAAGATCTTAAGCACAAATATTCCATTCTTGTTTCCCTCTTCCTCTCTGGTGTCTTATTATAAGTCTTTAAATCCTTTGGTTGCTGGGGTAATTTTTAATGCCCTGTCTTTCAATTCTATTATTCTTTTTTCTTCTTGATCAAGCCTGCTGTTGAAGTTCTTTACTGAGTTTTTCAGTTCAGTTATCAGGTTCTTTAGCTCCAGTATTTATTTGTTTCCTTCTTATGGTTTCTGTCTCTTTTTTGACATTCTCATTTTGTTCATGAATTGTTTCTTCATTTGTTTAGTTCTCTGTGTTTTCATGTGACTCACTGAGCATCTTTAAGATGATTATTTTTAATTATTTGTCAGGTAATTTCTGACAAATTCCATTTTTTTGGAAATCCATTTAATTAGAGTGGATTACTAGAGATTTATTTTGTTCCTTTGACATTACTATATTTTCCTAATTCTTTTTGTTTCTTGTAGCTTTTAACAGCTTAAAGAAATAGCCAGTTCTCCCAGTCTTTACAGACTACCTTCAATAGGGAAAGAACTTCACCAATCAGCCTGGTTAGAGATACTGGGATCCTCTCACATATTTTCTATGGATGGACATGATCCACTCCTCTTTCTCCCTCTGAGGGAGAAGTTTCAGGATTGTGCTCCTTCTCACAATCTTGCAAAGCCATGCTGGCCATAGTAAGCCACCCACCTTTTTCCTAGGGCAGTGTACTGAAAAACCCAGGGACATTGGGTATACACTCCACTCTTTTTTTCCCCCAAGGGAGAAGCTGCAGACCAAGGTGATCTCTCTGAGTAAGAAGCCCTGCTGGCTTTGGAAAGGGCTGACATGGATAAAGGGAATTGTTATACTTACCTGTTTGAGTGCAGCTGTTCACAATTTTTTGCTAGTCTGGGTTGCTGCAACTTCTTAACTGGATTCAGGACCTCTCATAAAAGTATTTTGGTCCATATGTCATTGTTAAATCAGTGTTTCTGTGAGGGGATGAAGGCTGGAATTTCCTATTCTAACACTTCCTGTTTATATCACTCTCTCCAATTGCTTTTTGATATACCAGCAATGAACAATCAAAATTTGAGATTAAAAATTCTAATTTATAATATAACAAAAAATTAAAACTCAAGTATAAATCTAACACATCTATATGAGGACAACTAAAAAATTCTGATGAAAGAAATAAAAGAATAAATAAATAAATACTCTCTGCTGATGAAATGGGGAGCTCAATACTGTTAAATGCCAACTTTTCTGAATTTTATCAGATTCAACAAAATTCCAATCAAAATCCCAGAACGCCATTTTGTAGATATTGACAAACTGATTCTAATAGAAATTTTATAGAAAGATAGAAAGGCTAAATATCTAGAAGATCCAATACAATATTGAAGAAAAACAAAGTTGGAGGACTTAAATTACCCAATTTACTTACTTTAAAGGTACAATAATCAAAATAGCATGATCTTTGGCAAAGGATCAAAAACAAATCAATGGAGAAAGGATAGTTTTTTCAACAACTGGTGCTGAAACCATTGGATGTCCATATGCAAAAATATGAACCCAGAAACAGAACTTCCATGATTGTTAACTTTACACCTTTCATAAAAGTAAACTCAAAAGGGATGTAGACATAAATTTAAAACTAAAACTATAAAGCTTTTGGAAGTAAACATTGGAGAAAATCTAGATAAACTTGTATTTGGAAATTAGTTTTTATATACAACACACCAGAAGTTGATCCATGGAAAAAAAAAGGTTGATTGTATTAAAGAAAAACCTTAGCTCTCCAAAATTTGCTTTTAAGAAAATGCAAATGCAAGTCAAAACTGGGAAAAAATATTTTCAAAACAAATATCTGATGAAGGACTTTTATCCAGAATACAGAAAGAACTCTTAAAACTCAACAATGAGAACAAAAAACAATCCAATTTAAAAATAGGTAAGAGATCTTAATACACACCTCACTCAAAATTATAAGCAGATGCAAGATAAGGAAATGAAAAGATACTCAACATGATTCACCATTAGGGATTGTGAATTCAAACAAAAATGAGATACCACTAGGAAGTTATTAGAATGGCTAAAATACAAAATATGAACAATATCAATTACTAGCCTGGATGTGGAGCAAAAGGAACTCTCATTCATTCATTTTTGGTAATAATACAAAATGATATACCACTATAGAAGTCAGTTTGGCAGCTTCTTACAAAGCTGAATATAGTCTGTCCATGCAGTCTATTGTTCACATTCCTAGGTATTTAACCAAGTGACTTGAAAATTTATGCCAGCTGAGAAAATTGTATACAAATATTTTTATCAGCTCTGTTCATAAATCCTCAAAAATTGGAAATAATCAAATTGTTCTTCAATAGATAAATGGATAAACAAACCATTGTGCATTCATACACTGAAATATTATTTAGCAAAAAAAAAATGTTATCAAGCCACAATAAAGAATGAATCTTAAATGTATATTGCTAAGTGAAAGAAGCCAGTCCTGGCTACACACTGTATAATTGAAATATTGTTTGATTCATGTATGATAAATGTATATATATAATAATATGACATAATAGAAAAGGCAAAACTACAGAGACAGTAAAGGCCAGTTGCCAGAGGTTGTAGGAGTGGAAGGAGGAGGTCAAATAGGTAAAATAAAGGGGATTTGTTAGGTGGTAAAACTATTCTGTATTATACTGTAATGCTGAATACATGACACTATATATTTATCAAAGCCAAAGACTTTACAGCATAAAAAACAAATCTTAATCAATGTGAATTAAAAAAAACCTACAAAAACACTGTGATGATTAATGCACCAAAGAAGATGGAAACTGTGATCAAATATATTGTCATGAATTGTAAAATAAAAACATTTAATAAACAACTTCTCTAAGCTAAGAGCACATACAAATATAAAAAAGCATAGGAGAAACAATTCAAGGACATGAACTGTGAGCTCATGAAACAAGTGAGGAAAAGGATAAAACCATGTGTATCAAACACATTTCACATCTCTTCAGCCTCACCTGTCTCATTTTCCAGCTCTTATAGGAGTATGTCCCTCTGCTTATACTCTCAACAACATCTTGCAGACATAACTTAAACAGAATCTTGCTTTTTGCTATCTGCCAAACACATGTGCAACTTAGAAATATAAAGGAGTTGACACTCCATGGGGTTATCTTTTTAACAATACAAGACAGAAAGCAGTGGATAAATTATGTCCCATCTTTCCTTTCTCTTCTGGAAAGACTGTTCAGAAATGCACTATATATGTCTTTTTAGAATAAGGCCCTGTAATATAGAGATATCTCTCACAGACAGCAGCAGCCAGCTTGATAAATGGTTCTTTTACTCTCTCTTCCTCTCATTCCTGCTATATCACATTGCACTACTTAATAAAATAGTAGCACATACGACTTCACCTATCCAACCCGGGCTAAGATAGGTGGTTCCATAATGTTTCCTAGAAATCTGATCCTCAGGATGGGATTTGAAGAGAGACTATTCTTCAATAGACAGAAAAATAAAGTCCATTGCTGATATTTCATGGGAAGATGATAATACCTATCATGCTGTGTCCTAACAATGTTTAACCCTTTCACCTGTGCTTAGTTGGGATGAGGCACAATTGGAAAGAAATTGAGAATCATAGTACTAGTGGCACTTGAACAATATGAGAGAAATAGTAATTAAAAGAATTGTGAAGTAGACTGTCTTTTGTCGACAGCATTGAAAACATTAAAAAACAAAATTATAATTGGCCAATGGCCAATTCACGGCATTCTGTGAAATTCAGAAACTATTCATGGTGGATATATGGGAAATGCTTATCTGCACCTTAAAATAGACAGTGATAAACAGTTGGTCCTAATTCAATTATAAGACTGCAAGAGTTGCAAAGGAGAGGATATGTACAGCCTCACAGATATTCTACAGAAAATTCAGGAGCCCTCTAGAAAACATGTGAGATACTAAGACTCAAGATATAAACACTTGGGTTGACAAGCCTAGTGAATCTTGTCCGTTAAAAATTCTCCTGAACCACTCCCCTCCCAGTTTGTTAAGGGAAATCTGCCTACCCTTGCCATGAAACTATGGAGTGACCTCATATAATGCAGGTGTCTTACAGGATAGTGCTTTATATCCTCAAAATCTTCTCCTATCACTTTTACTTGCTTTCAGTCCAATAGCCATGGTCAAACATCAGTACATTCAAGTATGGGTATAGTGTTGCAGCCTCAGGAAGAAATACCTTATGGAGGGAAATTGCCTTAAAGATAGTGTCATGAGAGGTGAGAAAGAAATTCCCTCCCAAAACCACATATAATATGAAAATATAGCAAATACAACTAATCCTGAAAGAGCAACAGGAAAGAAGGCTGCAGCAGACTGCCTACACCTAGGGAACATAGCAGATCTCACAGAAAATGGTAAAGAACCAAATCCATGAACCAGCAGGACCCAAGGCCTTCCCCTACCCCAGCTCACCAGTTGGAGGAAGAGAAATGGAGCAAGGAGAGAGTGGAGGCCTAGGATGCTGAATACCCAGCCCTGGAGATCGGCTCTGGGAGCACAAACCTACATTATATGGTGCTCTGGAAATTAGTGGGGTTGGAAAGCTAAGACAGGCAGAATACTTGGAGAGACTGAGATTCTAGCCACTTGTGGAGAACAGGTACCCACAACCAGCTGCTCTGGGACATAAGAAAGGCAGGCACTCTAAGAGATTTCCTAACAGTGAGATGGCTACTAAAGGGGCAAGATTGTACAGAGATTTCTGCTCAGGAGAAAGGACAGGTGGACAAAATTGTCCTGGTGCACTCAGCCCAGCAAGTTGGGAACTTTCAGGAGCTTCAGGTGCTCCATCCCCCTGTCTGGCAACAAAGCTATGAGGTCCCTCGCCACAATATGCAGCCTGCTGCTCCTTCCTCCTGGCCAGCACCAGCTTGCAAATCAGCTGCCTCTGCCATTATGCCAGGCCAGACAGAGGGTGGCCCACCTATGGTAGCTACAAGTGCAAAGCACAGAGGCTCCTCTGCATGCTTGGCCCACTGGCCCTGGCAGTGGATGCAGGCACTGCAGCCATGAATCAGGAAAGAGCCCTTTCCTCCTGGCAGGCACCTGCACTGATTGCCTGTGACCACCGCCATCACTGCAGGGGCTGAGCAGCTACTGAGAGTAGAGTTTCTGGGCACTAGAGGGCGCCACCTACAAATATGAACCGTCAAAGGAACCTGGTTCAAACCAAAATCCCACAAACACCAGAAGAGGGCCAAGTGAAACTGAACTTATCAATCTTCCTGAAAGAGATTTCAAAATAAAAATAATAAACATGCTCATAGAGCTACAGAAAAATATTCAAGGCCTCAGGAAGGAATTCAAGAATGAGATAGAAACTTTGAAACATACAGTATCCGAAATGAAACATACAATGGAGGGACTTAAAAGCAGATTAGATGAAGTAGAGGAGACAGTAAATGAAATAGAAACTAGAGAACAGGAATACAAAGAAGCTGAGGCACAGAGAGAAAAAAGGATCTCTAGGAATGAAAGAATGTTGAGAGAACTGTATGACGAATCCAAATTGAAGAGTATTTGCATTATAGGCATACTAGAAGAAGAAGAGAGAGACTAAGGGATAGAAAGTCTCTTTGAGGAGGTAATTGCCAAAAATTTCCCCAGTCTTGGGAAGGAGATAGTATCTCAGGCCATGGAAATGCACAGATCTCCCAACACAAGGGACCCAAGGAAGTCAACACCAAAACATGTAATAATTAAAATGGCAAAGATCAAGTATAAAGACAGAGTATTAAAAGAAGCCAGAGAGAGAGAAAAGATCACATACAAAGAAAAACCCATCAGGCTGTCATCAGAGGTCTCAACAGAAACCTTACATGCAAGAAGGGAGTGGCATGATATATTTAATGCAATAAAACAGAAGGGCCTTGAACCAAGAATACTCTACCTGGCAAGATTATCATTTAAATTTGAAGGAGGGATTAAACAATTTACAGATAAGCAAAAGTTGAGAAAATTTACCTCTCACAAAATATCTCTACAGTGTATTTTATAGGGACTACTATAAATGGAAGTGTTCCTAAGGCTAAATAGCTGTCACCAGAGAAAATAAAACCACAGTAAAGAAAGTAGACCAATTAATTACTAAGAAAATGAAAAATTAAATCAAGTACCCCCAAAGTCAATCAAGGGATAGACAAAGAGTACAGGATATGATACCTAATATATAAAGAATGGAGGAGGAAGGAAAAGGAGGAAAAGAAAAAAAAAGAACCTTTAGATTGTGTTTGTAATAGTATACTAAGTGAATTAAGTTAGACTCTTAGATAGTAAGAAGTTACCCTTGAACCTTTGGTAACTACGAATCTAAAGCCTGAAATGGCAATAAGTACATACCTATCGATAATCACCCTAAATGTAAATGGTCTGAATGCACTAATCAAAAGACCTAGAGTAACTAAATGGGTAAAAAAACAAGACCCATCTATATGCTGCCTTCAAGAGACTTACTTCAAACCCAAAAACATACACAGACTAAAAGTGAAGGGATGGAAAAAGATATTTCATGCAACTAATAGGGAGAGAAAAGCAGGTGTTGCAGTACTTGTATAAGACAAAATAGACCTCAAAATAAAGAAAGTAACAAGAGACAATGAATGACATTACATAATGATAAAGGAGTCAGTCCAACAAGAGGATATAACCATTACAAATATCTGTGCTTCCAACATAGGAGCATCTACATATGTGAAACAAATAATAGCAGAATAAAAGGGGAAATAGAATGCAATGCATTCATTTTAGGAGACTTCAACACACCACTCACTCCAAAGGACACATCAACCAGACAGAAAATAAGTAAGGAGACAGAGGCACTGAACAACACATTAGAACAGATGGATCTAACAGACATCTACAGAACATTTCACCCAAAAGCAGCAGGATACACATAATAATAATAGGTGCCTGACTATATGATACACTCTTTTTACCCTCTATTCCAACAACCACAATAACCCAGTAGAATGACTTATTAATGATTAATTGAAGGTTTCAGTTTGAGGACTACAATCTGCAATGCTAGGGCACTGACTTTCAGGATGTAGTATATGCACTTAAACAACCACTGATATATGGTACTGTAGAACTAATAGCTAAACTACATGGGTAGAGAAAACTGTAATAGGCTTAGGCCCACACATAATCATTCTCAGTGACCCAGTCATGAAATCTGTACTTCCCATAATCCCTTAAATTCCCTGCTGGGTAAGAGACTGTGGTTCACCACAGAGGAAAGCCTCTATAAGGGTACACAATAAGGTTTCCACTGCTTGGATCTGTTGCCAGAATTTGGCCACTTTGGGCTCTTTAGACCAATAAAACAGCAGGTAAAGAAACTACAGTCAGTGTTGAACTCTTGAGAGTTATCGGCCCTAATTACAAGGATGAGTAAATTTCTGCTACCCAATGAAAGCAAGAAAAAGTATTTGGATTCTAGATTTACTAAAACTATCAGCTACAAACCTTTAAAGAACCATGTTCCAACAAGTGCATAATCACCAAGTAGGAAATTGCAGTAACTATTGCCCATTAAGGGCAAGGTAGCTAAGGGCTCCAACCCCTTGGGGATAAATGACTGCTCACCTCACCAGTCAAGAAACCCAGAAAGCCAAAATGCTGTCTGAAAGTGAGGGGAATCTAGAAAAGGAGAAAATAGATGATAAATATAAATTATGGACTTACATATAAGTGCAATAGCAGAGACCATATTTTGTTTTAATAATCTTCTTGCATGAAATCTTTTCAGAGCTCATACTTGGCCACCTTGAAAGTGACTCTGTGGCTAATAAGAATTATACCTCTCCTTTCAGGGAAGAAGTGAAGCATATCATTCACCCAAGTGGAAGTTCCTTATTATATTATGGACACAGGATGTAATGGAAGGTGAAAACAATACCTGAGTGGTACCTGAGATAGACTATATCATACACCTCCTACGCTCCACTACATGTCCCCTGTCTCTAGTTCCAGTCATTATTGTGGTGATCAGGTCACAGTAAATTCAGGTATTAACTGACAGTGTCTCACCTCATGTCTGTACTCTGTGTTCCTCACCTCCTGAAGCTCCCTTATTGAAAGAGATGTTTATAATGCTATGATGCCATGCTAAGTGCCAATGAATGCACAACAAGGAAATGTGAGGAAATTAGTGTAAACTTTTGACCAATAGCAGGTAGAAGCTAGTGGATAAATATTACTGCCATTGTTTCCTAGATAGACTTTCCTGAAACACAGTTCATTCAACATGATATCAACCAGTAATATTCACTTAGTGATGGACACTTGATAATATATCCTTATGAGCTTCCCTTTCTCACTTCTCTCTGTAGGAATATAGTTCCTAATAAATTAGTAGCTGAAAATCCTTTGCCGTAGGCACTGCTTTCTGGGAAATACAGGCTGACACCATAACAGAAGTTATTGGTGAATTTGGAAGCAGCAAAAATGAATAGCCATTCTGATAATACCATAAGAACCTTAGAAGACAAGGCAGTGATAAATGAGCAAATAAAAATGGAAGTTAACAAGGAATTAAAAAGTATTAGAAAATCATTGAAGGCAAGAGGAAGTTATTCAATATAAAAAAATGGAGTCACTGAATAAAACTAGAATAATAGAAAAAAGGTCTAATTCAAAAGAAATCCAGAAATACAAGAAGACTTTATACATTGAAAGGGCACATTATTTCCCAGGGAAATTGATATAGTATAAAACACAATGAGATATATCCTAAGAAAATTACTGTGCTTCAGAAATAAAGAAAAAATAATTCCTAGCTAGGAAAAGAAAAAACAATTCACATTAAAATAAGAAAATTCACAATTATGACTGACAACAGCAAAAATATTAATTATAAAAATTCAAGATCAACAACCATCATGATTAATGTTTGGAAGACCCAATATCCTTCAAAATTCCCTTCAAAATAATTTATAGATTCAGCACAACTATAGCAAAATCCCAGTAAGACTTTTTTTCAGGAAATTCAAAAGCTGATTCTAAAGTGCACAAAGAAATACAAAGTCTCAAGAATAAGCCAAGGAAGTCAATGTTACTATACATATATAGACATATATAAACATAAATTGCCCTGGAAGTGTAACACAGGAAACTACTCACAATTATTAGCTCTAAGAAAAATCAAATGGTTGCAGAATAAGAAGAGAAAATAGATTTTACTGTATACTTTTTTATACCTTTTGTGTTTTATATGCTATGCATGAAATAACTATTAAAAGAGTTAAAAATGTGAAGAGATTTAGAGAATAGTAGGACATGGTTCCACATGCATTGGCTCCAGGTTAGCTGATGATGGAATTTATTTTGACTGTTTTTTTTCTATTTTCTGTAAAAGGTTAATTTAGCAAACAATGGAAACTGTTTACTTCCCTTGCCTTTGGTAGGAAACCCTGTCAGATAAAAGGGAACACTTTATTTGATATTTATAGTCAACTCTTTAAAAATATTTTTAAATTCAATTTTAGATAATTTAAAAATTATCTTAAGAAGCCTTTCCTGTTCTTTTGGTGAAAGTTTAGTTTTTCTCACTGGAAAGTAGTGCAACTTTTCTCAACCCCACTCTAATCTGGTTGTTATTTTTCCTCCCAACATCAAATTTCACTTCTTAGTGATCTCTTTAAATTCTTTTACATTCCTTTTTCTCTAAAGTAGTTCTCAGATGTTGTTTATAATCATTAAAATGCCAACACCCTTTATTCCTGTAATTTCTTCATATGCATAAAATTTTCCTTTCCTTGTTATATCCTTCAAATATTCTTTTCAATATGTTAAGAAGACTCTAAATCCAAACTAACATTGGACCAAATGGCTGATCAGACATGGTGTAAAGAAAATTGGTGCAGTGGGAAATCAAGGGATATATAAAAAATGTAGAGGCTTCTATCTGACCTTTGGATTTAACATATAATAATGAGTATAAACAGTAGCATCATTGTTACTCTCTTTTTACTCTCAATAAATATACTGATAGATATAGATGATATATGACAGATACAAAGGTGATATAGATGATAGATGATAGATAGAAAGATGATATATATAGATAGATGATAGATAGATATAGAGCTATAAATAGATATCTTCACATAGATTGATAAAAAAGTCTCCAGCCAAGTCTCATTTCATTTGTGTTTAATATAAAATGCATATAGAGATATATTTGGGAATCCAAGATCATATAATTTTATGTTTATATAGTATGCTCTTACAAACATATAGTGTAAGAATTTCAAATAAGCTGTGAAAAATTAATGAAATTTACAAAGGTATCTTCCTTTCTCAAACGTGTTCCACACTTTAGATTTGCATTGTAATGTTTTTAGATATCATCAAAACAATTTAAATGTTTATTTCCTGAACAATCTCTGTTCTAAACACATTGCATCTTTAATTGTTACATGTCATAATCAGAGATCAATCATTTTCTTTCCCTCATGGCTGCCCAAATGAATTAAATTAAATTCCTTACTTAAAAGTGGAGTAGCTTTGTAATAGTACCTCAGTAACTCTGGGAAAAATTGTTTATGAAAAAGAGTATACATTTCTAAATGAAAAATGGAGAACCAATTTATTCACCAACAGGTTTCAAACATATTAAAGGAACACACCACATAACTCAATACTCTTTTGCTATTGACAGATGAATAGGCTTTCCTCTGCATTCTGGTTTCATTTGACATTTGTTGTTTTAAACTCTGTGTGGTCCTTGGACACCTGGGTGCTCCCAGCTTTAATGGGTTTTAATTTCATTTTCTTCTCCTACATTATTATACAGCTGCACTTCCACCCACACTCCATTATCTTCCACAGCTCTTTAAAAATACCCAACCCAAAGCCATTTACACACACAAAAAACATCCCTAACCAAGCCTCATTTCATTTGTTCTTAACACAAACTACAGACATTAACATCCAGCTCCTTGTATTTTTGGAAAGAAGGCAATTAAATGGGAAGTTTCAATATTGTAATTATGTCAGTGCATTTTAAGGCATTGTGATTTTTTTCACCTTAACAAAATCAAAATGATTCTAAACTTCTGTAAGAACAAATATGAGAATAACCAGCAAAGTGGATAAAACCAAAAGTATTGAACAGGGATCTCCTTACTATATATAAATATCTTGAAAAGCTACGATATTCAAAAGAATGTGGAAGAGTCATCAGAAAAAAAAAACTTTACTAAAGAACTCCACAAATAATAAAATGTATATCACCAAAAATGGCATATAGAAAAGAACAAAATATTTCCAAATTACTAAACTAAAGTGTCCAGAAAAATAATGAAGAAAACATTTACCTTCAGTAGTAATAATTTGGTAAAGTAACTAATAGTTAAGATATGAAAACTCTAGTCCATTTAAAAAGACCTATGAAATAATGAATATCAATAAGGATCTTCAGTTATTACTAAAATAATTAGATCTCACTTATTTATAAAATCTAAAATCTAAAAAATTTCATAGATACAGTCAACAGATTGGTGGTTACCTGAGGCAGGGGTGAGTATAATCACCAAGACAGCACAAAGAAAGTCATATATGTCAGTTGAGTAAAATAGACAATATTAAAATACACCCACACTTAGGGGATCAACTGATATTTGGCAAAGGTGCCAAGACAATTTAATGGATAAAGGATAGACTTGTCAATGAATTTTAAATGATTGGAAATCATTATGGAAAAAAATCTTGAGTTTTACTTCATATCATACACAAAATTTATCTCAAAATGAATCAGAAAAGTAAGCTTGTAATCTAAAATTATAAAACTTCAAGAAGATAATATAGGAGAAAACCATTGCAACATTTGGGTAAGTAAAGATTTCTTCACATGGGGCTAAAAGCTCTAATTAAAAAAAAAAAGATAAATTTGATATAATCAAAATAAAGGAAGGTAGTTCCTTGAAATATATTGTTAAGAAATGAAAATGTAAACCAAAGACTGGGAGATTAAGGACCATATAAAATCATTCAACTTAATAATAAGATAAATAATCCAAGTATTTTTAAAAATTGAGAAAAGATTTAAACAAGCACATCACAAAAGAAGACATACAAATGGCCAATAAACACATAAAAAGTTATACAACATCATTAGTCATCAAGGAAATGTAAATTAAAACAAAAATGAGATACTGTTACATATCTATTAACATTGTTAAAAAGCCTGATAATACCAAGTGTTGCAAAGGATGTAGAACAACAGGAACTGTCATATTACTGGTGGTAATGTAACTAGTACAGCCATTTTGTAAAACTGTTTGGAAGTTATTTATAAAGTTAAGTATACACATGTTATATGACTTGTTACCCAAGAAAAATTAAAGCATAGTGCACAAAATCATTTGTATGAGATGTTGAGAACAACCTTACTTATAATAGTCAAAATCATCTGGAGACAATGAAATAGAAATCAATAAATAATGAAAAATAATTTATGGTATATCCATACAATGGGAAACCATTAAGCAATAAAAGGAATAAATATACGATACACCCAACAACGTGAAAGAATCTCAAAAAAATTTTGTATAATGAAAACATCCAGAAATAAAGAGTGCACAATAAGTAACTACACTTATATGAAACTCTAGAATAGGAAAAATATTCTATAGGGACAGAAATCTGATCAGGTTTCCAGGGGCAGGGTATGATTAGGGTTCTTTAGAAATGGGCATGAGGAAACTTAGTTGAGTGATAAAAGCATTTTAATTCCATCTTGCAGGATAGTTTAGATAGCCATCCACATTTGTCAAAACTCATCAATTTCTGCTCATGGGTGCATTTTATTGCATGTAAATGACAACCCAATAAACCTGTTTTTAAAGGTAACAAATAGTATCATACTATAAAAGATATGTTAATGAAATGCACTGTTTGGACTTGAGATCCTGATCTGAACAAGTACTTCCATATTTTATTGAGGTATAATTGACATACAATATTATATTAGTTCCAGGTATACAACACAGTAATTCAACATTTGTAGATATTGCAAAATTATCCCAACCATAAATCTTGTTACCATCTGTCAACATACAAAGTCAATACAATATTATTGACTATTCCCCATACTGCACATTATATACCTATGACCTATTTATTTTATAATTGGAAGTTTGTACTTATTGATCCCCTTCACCCATTTTTCCCCCATCAGGACCCCTCTGTTCTGGCACCACCAATCTGTTCTAAGTAAATTCTAAAAGGATATTTTTTAAACTACTGAGAAAAGTCAAACAGCCCCTGATTAGTTGAAGATATTAACTAACTATTATGAATTGTGTTAAAAATGATTATTTCATTGAGGTTTTGTTTAAAAATAAATTCCTTATCTGTTATAAATATGTTTTGGTTTTTAGGATAATGTTTTATAATATCTGAGGTTTGTTTTAAAATAATCCTGAAAGGGAGGTGGTAACTGGAGGTATAAATGAAAGATTGGTCATATGTTGATTGCTGAGGTAGGGCAACAGATAAGGGGAGATGGGGTTTATAATACCATAATCTTTAATTTTACAAGAATTCAAATTTTCCTATAATGGAAAAAAGTTTTTAAATGATCAAATAGCATTATATTATAATTCCATATCTCATGTGTGGTATGTATGCATGTGCATAGAAAACATACTTCATAAATATATTTTCATCAGAAGCCCAAAAGAATGTACAGAAAATTTTTTGTCAGTCATGATTCTTGTATTGGAAATTCATACTATTGCAATTGTTTTTCATTTTGATTCCTCTGTATTTAATTTTTTCCTACAGTAGGTCTTATTATTCATATAATTAAAATATATATGAATAATTGCCAAAATTGTGAAGCAATTTATTCTTATTGTCACATTGAAATTATATTATTTTTTATTCATAAAATGAGTTAATTATGCTCCCAAAGACAGTTTTACCTACATTTTGCTAGAGGGCACATTTTGAATTATGTTCCTTGGACTGGTTATCTTCTTGCTTACCTTCTTCAGAATATTGTGTCAACTATGATAATACTCAGTTTTTTGCATCTTTACCAACTTTAACTTACACTTGCTTTTATATCACTTTTTCTTGACTAGTTTGAAATGCCAATCTGCTGAATCCTCAGATCACTTCGTTTAAACTTCTATTACAGCTTTGACTTCAGAAGGATTGACATTTAACTTCCTACACAATATAACTCAAACCAACCTTTCAACCTTTTTATATGCACCACAGTGTAGTAAGGAGACAACATCATGTGGCTGAAGTGCATGTGCTTAGCAAAAAGCAGATGGATTAAAATCACAACGATGACATCAGCTAGAATGTTTTTGCACAAATTATTGAACTCCACTGGACCTCAATTATCTTCATTTTAAAAACAGAAATAATAGTATTACCTCACAGGACTGGGGATAGGGAAATATAAGAAAGCATGTGAGATTTTTTTAACATAATAGGTGTTCAATGAGTGTTGGTTCTCTTTTCCTCTACTCCATACATAACCTCTATATGCCATCGAAATTTTACTAAGTTCACTGTTCTTAATAAACACCTCTAAGCTTTAACATATTTAAATGATCTGAAAATCTGAGGCATCTCAGGCTAATCAATGAAAATAGATGGAAAAGTAAGTGTAGTATAAGCTTGGTAAAGATGTAAAATCTACATTTGGAATGCTTTCATCCTGCTTATGTGTGCCTGCAAGATTATACCTCCTTCAAGGTGTGGCCCAGCTAACACCACTTCCATGGAGCCTTTTCTTATTCCCAAATTAAATGTGGCTTCTCCCCCAGTTCAATTCTGCTTAAAATCACATACATTTATTTTGGCACATGCCTTGCCTTATTCATTATTGTTCATTTTATTCAGGCATTATCTCATTATCTCTCTATTAATTTATAATATTCTTAATGTCAAACTCTGTATTAGCTGTCTTTATATAAATTATAGCATTCACTACAGTGATTTCAACATTGTAGGCATATATACTTGATCTGGGAGTAGGAGTGTATCTTGCTTGAGGGTTTCACCCCAGGGAAGTTCACTATGGATTTGGTGAGACCAGGAAGTGACAACGGAATGTTCTTGGAGTAAAAGGGTTTATACCTGGCTTTATTCTCATGGCAGTAGGTGGAGCACTAGGATCATGTCTGCATCCAGCATTCTGCAGGTCTGTAATCCACCTCCTTTTCTGCCTCCACCCAGAGAATGGGACAGGCTCTTTATATAATGACTCAGTCAATTACAACTGATTGCCTACAGATGTGGAAGCATTAGCCTAGCACTAGGCGAATTACATCATCAAATAGTTTAGGGTCAGGTGAGGATCCTGGCCAAAGGAACTTCCATTTTCCCCAAAGAGTGTGGAACTTTTAAAAATAGAAGATTGGTGATGATTATAATAGCAAGGTTCTTGTATATGAAATATAAGACATGAAAAGTTACTGTTCTACATTGTGAAAAATGGCAGTAAGGATGGACACACAACAGGTAAAGATAAATATGTGTGCATGCTTATCTACAGCACTTAAGAAAGAAAATGTAAACAACATAGAATAAAGGAGTTGGCTTAGTATGGATGTATTAAAGAATGATTGACTAAAGACAGCAAAACAGTATATTTAAATAGAGAACATCAAATTTAATATTCACTTATCTCCTACCTTCAAAGAAGCAAGACCTGCATTACATCAGCTTTGAGGATACAGTTTGTCTTACCAGTGGGTTTCAGCCTCAGGAAAGTTCACTCTTGATTTGGTGAGACTGAAAAATGACAATGGAATGTTCTTGTGGTGTAAGGGTTTATACCCAACTTTATTCCCACAGGGGCAGGTCAAGTGCTAGAATCCTGTCCACCTCAGAGCAAGTCTGCACACAGCAAGCCAGGCTCTTCCTCTGGGCCTCTCTACCCCTGAATCCATCTTAGTCTCTATCCTTGGCAGTGCCACCACTCCTGCCTATGCTCTCCTGCAGCATGCAACCCAGAGCACTGGGTGTTTTTTATATAGCATCAATAACAACATATTGCCCACATGTGTGTAGTGGGCAAGTAGATCAGAGTCAGGTGAGAATCCTGGCCATAGGAACTTTCATTTTCTCCATGCTCCACCCCTCCAGGATTCTTGCCTCTCAATCTATGTGCCCTGAGTGTTCCAAAGTTGTCCCTGTGTGAGAAAGTTGGAACATTGTAACCAAATTCCACAATAACAACAGAGGTTACACTAATACACGAATAACAAAAATTATGATACAGAAAACAGAAATATAATAACTCTCATGCCTAAGGAGATCCATTGCCACCAAGTGGTCATCCCAGCTGTATTCAAACCAATTCTACTCAGATGAGTTAACCAAAAAGACCAAGAGTGGGCCTTACAATACTCAACATCTCCAGCCTCTGGAGGGCTTCTCCAACCTCTCCAGCAGAAAGCCTTGCAGACACAGAGGCCAGTCTTGTCACTTTGTCTTTGGCTTTCATTTCTTGGTCCTACCAGCTTCCAGAATCATTGCTCTGGCTTCAATAGCTGCCACAGCTCCATTAAGATTTTATTTGACTTCCCAACTAATGTTTCCCTGTCTGCTCCTGCTTTTATCAAATCAACACGCATCTGGGTCCTACTGACTTTCATGGGGCCCTTTAAATTATTACTCCAAGTAGCAGACAATATTTCCTTCTGTGCTTTCACTGCTTCAGCCTCTCCCAAGTCTGCTACAATATGGATAACCTCAATTATGGGCTGTCTAAGGGAGGGACAAGAATGGCCACTAAGGACCCAAGGAGGGACAGGGGAGCCATTTGAAACACCACATTTCTCATCCCTGCAATAAAAGTCTCCTCATCTGGGTCATAAATCTGTGGACTATAAATGGCATTTTTCATGTCTAACTCCCTGTCTTGCCAATGGGTTTCAGCCCTGGGCAAGTTTGCTATGGATTCAATGTGACCAAAGAAATTGACAGCAAAACTGTTCCTGGGGTGAAAGGGTTATGCCCAACTTTATTTCCAGGTGGCAGGTCAGTCAGTAAAATCCCATTCACTCAGAGCAAGTCTGTATGCAGCAAGCTGGTCTCTGCCTCTGGGCTCCTCTGTCTGCACAGTTGTCCCACACAGCCGTCCTCTGGGCCTCTCTGCACAGTCGTTGTCCCACACAGCCATCCTCTGGGCCTCTCTGCACAGTCGTTGTCCCATACAGCCACCCTCTGGGCCTCTGTCCTTGGTGCAGCCACCACTCCAGCCTGTGCTCTGCTCTCCTGCAGCCTTGCAGCCATACCACTGTATCACTCCAAGAGCACTTGGCAGAGCTCTTTATATAGAGTCAACATCCATGTATTGCCCACAGATGTGAAGTGAGCTAATCAACCAGGGCCAGGTGAGAATCATGGCCACAGGAACTCTCATTTTATCCACACTCCCATAACACCTGTTGGAACTCAGCCTATATCTGCCATCTAGCAGGGGAGGGTTGTAAATCACCCTGACTGGGCCACACATCCTGAAAAGCAGCCATAGTCCAATCAAGAAGAGTGATTTACTGGTGTCTGATGTGCATTTTGCAGTGACTGCCTCAGGGCAAGGTGAGTTGACAGGGAAGCTGGTTCTCCCATTTCTAAGGAGGGCAGAATAATTCCATCAACACCTACAAGTCAAAGACGCAAGAGCCAAGCTGATATTGACTCTGAAGGCTTCTGCCAAAACAGAGAGCCCAAATCCACCAGCCCACCCTGATTATAGGGGCAGAGCATAAAGTGCTCCATGACCTGGGCAAGGGGCTGCACCTCTCTTGGAGGTTGCTGCATCTTTATTTCCTTTACTACAGCTTGGTGGACTTTCAACTGGCTATCAACCAGGCAGGCTTTCAATGGAGGAGGGGCTCATGCCTCTGGCACTGGCATG
The DNA here is from genome assembly GCA_029783875.1 of Phataginus tricuspis. Lineage (NCBI taxonomy): Eukaryota > Metazoa > Chordata > Mammalia > Pholidota > Manidae > Phataginus > Phataginus tricuspis. The sequence goes on from JAQQAC010016209.1 coordinate 82,657,386, forward strand.
GCCTACACCCCCACCTGTTTGTCAAACCTCAGCTCCTCCATTTCTGGGGCTAATGGCACCATTACATCCTTCACCTGCCCCACAGAACCTTGCAGCCTGAATTTTTGTGCTGCATCTTCTCATGCTAGCATTATATCCTTTACCATTTCCACAGCACCTTGTAGTGATGCCATTTCAGTCATCAAATAATTTTTTACCTCCTCTATGGCACCTCACAGCTCACAGTCTCATGCTGCCTCTTCTCATGCTTCTTAAAGGAGGATGTCTTTCTCCCGTATGGCCTTTCTTACCACTGTGAGGAAAAAAAACACCCCACAGTTCCCGCCTTCTCATGGACACTCTGTTTCTTTAAGGAATTCCCTATATTGCTGAGGGCCTCCTCTACTGCTTCAGGCATCACCTCCACCTCTTCCCAGTCTTGGGGAGGGGCCCATTCCTCTAGGAGGTAAGCCACCTCAGAGCACATGTTCACTGGGGGAAACTCAAATGTCACCCTATCCATAGGAGCAGCCCACTGAAGCACTCCTCTCATGAGGGCATCCTATTTTGTTCTTCACTTTGCAGCAAATCCTGCCAACTATGCCAATTGTCTTGCCAGTGGATTTCAGCCTTGGGAGAGTTCACTCTCAAATTGGTGAGACCAAAAAATGACAATGGAATGTTCTCGGGATGAAAGGGTTTATACTCAAATTTATTCCCATGGTGGCAGGTCAAGCACTAGAATCCCATCCTCCTCAGAGCAAGTCTGCATGCAGAAAGCTAGGCTCTGCCTCTGGGCATCTCTGCCCCTGCAGCTACCTCAGTCGCTGTCCTCAGCACTGCCACCAATTCAGCCTCTGCTCTCCTGTAGCTGTGCAGTCCAGAGCACTGGCCAGAGATATTTATATAGAGTCAATAACAAGGTATTTCCCACACATGTGTAGTGACCAAGCAGACCAAGGTCAGGAGGGATTCCTGGCCATAGGAACTTTCATTTTCTCTACACAGTTATTAATATCAGGATTATACATGTTCTCAAACAAATGTATTACTGTAGAACATGCAGAATAATAAACTTTATCATTGATAGTAGATGTCCATATTTGAATTCCCATGGATGCCATCTGGATAACAAAGCGATAGAAACTACCTCTCAAGATTCTGTAAGACAGACTAATATATATCTTACTCCTAAATCAGATCCCATAAAGCTACAAGTAAACTTCAGGAGGTACTGGTATAATGCTGTCTTGCCAATGGGTTTTAGCCCCGGGCAACTTCGCTATGGATTCATTGTGACCAAAGAACTTGACAGCAAAACGTTCTTTGGGGTGAAAGGGTTCATTACCTGACTTGTTCTCCCGGCGGTAGGTCGAGTGCCAGCGTCTCTGCCTCTGCCCAGAGCACTGAGCCAAGCTCTCTATATAGCACAATGAAAGCTTATTGCTTAAAGGTGTGGAAGCAGTAGCCTAGCAACAGGCCAGTTACATCATCAGGTGGTTTAAGTTCAGTGAGGATCCTGGCCATAGGAACCCCAACTTCCCCACAGATACTAAAAAGAGATGAATAAGTTTCTTCTTTCAAGTAGGATGGAATAGTTTGCTGCAGGCCAAAAAACTCACTGGAAGCAACTAAAAAATATAAAAATTTTAAATAATCTGAGAGCTGCAGAAATAATGAGAACTAGAAGGAATAGCATGTCAGAAAGAAAAAAACCCTTTAGAAGCTAAAGATCTGCAGCCGCCTCTTCTCTAATGGAATTAGAAAAACCTGGGTGTGGGCCAAAATTTAAACTCTGGTATGGCTCAGGCAGAGGGCTACTGCATGGGACATAGAAACCAGCATAGTGTTTGGTAGTCCCTTGGGGCTGGTGTGACAAACTTGGAGAATTTAACATCTTAAATATATAGCCAAGATATTTGCTATATTCTGAAACTAAATATAATAGGAAACAAAAGAATTAGGCCAAAATCCTATAAAAAATAGAGTGGAAATTTGTCTAGTCTTTTATCATCTAAGTGAAAATTCCTACCTGGATAGAAGCCTTAATACACAAAAGAGTTGAAATCCTGGAGCTCTTTTCCCTAAGAGTACTTGCCATTTGGAAATGGTAGAAAACTAAGAATCTAGGCTTGGCCTCTACCAGAAGGCCATTACTGGAGGATGAAGAAATCTTCAGATATTTTGTCCATTATAAGACACTTCAGTGGCAAAATGGAGACTTAAGGGGGTTCAAATACAGCTATTATCACCCTGGACACATCTGCTAAATTCTGAAGCTGAGAAACATTTAAAATATTTCTGAAAATCAGAGGGAAAAATCCCACAAATCATAGATTCTGAGGAGGCAGAGACCTAATAGATTCTCAAATGAAAGTCCTAGATGTTCACTTCCACAGAACAGGTACAAACCAGTGGTAGACAGTGCTTATCAAAAGTGCAATAAAGCCACAACAGAGTTCTGTTTCTGATTTGGTTAAGGTGATAAGCTCCTCCTGTATATGTGCCTAACAGAAAATTTTAAACTCTCTATGGTAAAAAGATAACATCATCAGGAGTTTATATGGATCTTTTATATACAACGAGCAAAATATAGTCAAAAATCAATAAAGACAATTACGTGTGACCAATAACCCAGAAGAAATACAACATGCAACAGAAGGAAACCATAGGTATTCCTGGCATTTGAGCTAGAAGACAACTTTAAATATGATTAGGTAGCTGATTACACTTTTAGTAAAACACTATAAAACTTACATACACACACACACATTCATATATATTATAGTAGGTTGTCAATTTCTAACCATCACAACGTATGAATGTGATCTTATTTTGCAATAGGGTATTTGTAGATGTAATCAACTTAAGATGAGCTTGTACTAGATCAGTGGGCCCTATATATAAAGACTATTGCCTTTATAAAGAGAAACAGACACACAGACATACACAGAAGAAAGATGGCCATATGAAGACAAAAGCAGAAATTGGAGTGCCATCTAAAAGCCAAGGAACATCAAGGATTGCTATCAATCACCAAATACTAGCAAGAGGCGAGGAACAACTCTTTCTTAGAGTCTTTGGAGGGTGCATGACCCTTCCAGCACCTTGACCTTCGATTTCTAGCCTCAAGAAATGAGATAATAAATTTCTGTCATCTTAAGCCACCCAGTTGTGGTATTTTGTTATGGAAGCTCTTGGAACCTGATACATATGCCTATATTCATAAGTATACATGTTGGCAGGCATTGAATTTCAACCAAAAAAAGGTTATAATCCTTGAGAAAAGAAATCACATGAATTGAGAACCACATTCATCCCAGTTATTTTTCCTGAGGGCATTTTCCAAAATATGGCTTAGGTAAATAGAGCCTAAAGAGAAAACAACATCATTGGTAGGTAGAGAAAATGGAAGAAGATTGAAATCTGGGACTGTCAAAGTAGCTGAGATTAAGAGGGCAAGGCACAAAAGAGGGTTGGGCCATAAAAAAGGAAGCATAATCCTCTGCATAAATATTCCTCTCAGATACTTGGGAAAATCTTAACATATACATGTGCTGGTAGGACTATATTAGGGCTAGCAGAGATTAGATACTCAAAGACATGAGAGTTGAACAGAGATTAAGAAGGCCAGACAGTGCAGAGGAAGCACTGGGGATCAAGCCTGGCCAGAATGGAAAACACCCTGATAGACATCATGGGCTTCCTGTTGAGTCCCTAACAGCCATACCTCAGAAACAGTATGGACAAAACTGAAATACAGACGAGCAAAGCTGAAAAACAAGCCTCAGCATAATTAAGGTGATCCTCTGGTAATTTAACTACATTATGGGAAATATATAATACTCCAGAGAGGAAAATTTACATAAAGAAGTATAGCTTTGGGAGTAAGTGGGTTCCCTTCCTAGAACAAATTCCCTATGAATCTGGTGAAACCAAAGTTAAGACAAGAGGAAGGGCAGATATCACAGCTTGCTCCCATCCATCTCTTCCGACTGTGGAGTACATGCTCCTCCCCAGCCTGCCCCTTCTGGCAGGAAATCCATGGGTGGGTACCTGGTGACTAGACCAATTGTATACCAGGAACTGAGGGTAGGAGAGAATGGCTGTTTCTCTCCGCCCCTTGCACTGGCTTGACCCAAGGCTCTGAAACATCCATTGGTATGTAAATGGACTAAGGCTAGATGGGAGATTCTGGAAACTAGGTGAAAACTTCCACTTACCCTACAGAATTCTCACTTTACAATCTACACACCCCCAATCTTCCATAATGGCCCATGTGAAGAAGCTGGAACACTGCAACCAGAATACAAAGTCCAACTCAGATTAAATCCATAGCTCACACATTCCACAGGAGGCCTACAGCTGAACTGGCAGGGGGCTCCGGGCATACTCAACAATCAGCAGCTGTGGTTAAGAGGCATGTCCAATCCACAAAGACTGTAGAAGAAAATAATCTTAAGGGCTATTCAGAGGTGAGCATAACATCATACACAACATTAGATTCCCCTATTCACAAGTGGATTCGGACTTGTTCCATTCTGACAGCCCCACCCCTGCAACCATTTATAACAGTGTATGCCCCAGGACACCACTCAGGGTCACAATTAATCAGGAAGGGTTCAGTTCCTGTGTCCGCCAAAGACAGGACACTACATATTCACTGGGGACTGAACATTTACTTAACATGTGGCCTCTGTCACAAGACGCCCCAGTCAGTACCCCAAGGCAGGTGCCTTGACCCTCCCCTCAGTCAAACCGTGACATCCAATCACTATGCAGCAAGGTTCCAGGTTGGTTCCGCATGTCCTCCACAGGAAGTCCTGCAGACACACGGGCCAGACATGGGGCTTTCCTCTGGCTAATGTGTCCTGGACTTCCGTGGCTGGAACTGCTGCTCAAACTTTAGCTGTTGCCACAACTCTAACAAGATTCTATCGGGCTGTCCATAAAGTTTTTCTTTCACTGGTCCTGACTTTATTCTTGAGAAGAAGGTGCATCCCGTTGCTTTTGGGTGGAGTGTTCTGTAGATGTCTGTTAGGTCCATCTGTTCTAGTGTGTTGTTCAGTGCCTCTGTCTCCTTACTTATTTTCTGTCTGGTTGATCTGTCCTTTGGAGTGAGTGGTGTGTTGAAGTCTCCTAAAATGAATGCACTGTATTCTTTTTCCCCCTTTAATTCTGCTAGTATTTGTTTCACATATGTAGGTGCTCCTGTGTTGGGTGCAAAGGTGTTTATGATGGTTATATCCTCTTGTTGGACTGACTCCTTTATCATTATACGATGTCCTTCTTTGTCTCCTGTTACTTTCTTTGTTTCGAAATCTATTTTGTCTGACATAAGTACTGCTTCTCCTGCTTTTTTATCCCTATTGTTTGCATGAAATATCCTTTCCATCCCTTCACTTTGAGTCTGCATATATCTTTGGGTTTGAAGTGAGTCTCTCATAGGCAGCATGTAGATGGTCTTGTCTTTTTTCATTCTGTAACTCTGTGTCTTTTCATTGGTGCATTCAGTCCATTTACATTTGGAGTGATTATTGATAGATATGTACTTATCGCCCTTGCAGGCTTTAGATTTGTGGTTACCAAATGTTCAAGGGCAGCTTCCTCACTTTGTAACAGTCTGACTTAACTTGCTTATTACATTATTTCAAACACAATCTAAATGTTCTTTTTGTTCCTCTCTTCTTCTTCTTCCTCCTCCACTCTATATATTAGGTGTCATATTCTGTACTCTTTGTGTATCCATTGACTGACATTGTGGGTAATTGATTTAAGTTTGCATTTGCTTAGTAATTAATTGCTTAGTAATTACTGTGATTTTATTTTCTCTGGTGACATTTGTTTATTCTTAGGCACACTTCCATGTAGAGCAGTCCCTTTAAAATACACTGTAGAGATTGTGGGAGGTAAATCCCCTCAATGTTTGCTTATCTGAAAATTGTTTAATCCCTGTTTCAAATTTAAAGAATAATCCCTATTGGTAGATTATTGCTGCCTGGAGGTCCTTCTGTTTCAATGCATTAACTATATCATGCCACTCCCTTCTGGCCTGTAAGGTTTTTGCTGAGAAGTCTGCTGATAGCCTGATGGGCTTTCCTTTATATGTGATCTTTCTTTCTCTCTCTGGCTGTTTTTAGTACTGTCTCCTTGTCCTTGATCTTTGTCATTTTAATCATTGTATGTCTTGGTGTCATCTTCCTATGGTCCCTTTTGTTGGGAGATCTCTGTACTTCTAAGATCTGGGAGAGTATTTCCTGTCCCAGATTGGGGAAGTTGTCAGCAATTATTTCCTCAAAGTGACTTTCTGTCGCTTTTTCTCTCTCTTCATCTTCTGGTCCCCTATAATGTGAATATTGTTTTGTTTGGATTGGTCACATAGCTCTCTTATTATTCTGTCATTCCTAGTGATCCTTTTTTCTCTGTGTGCCTCAGCTTCTTTGTTTTTCTATTCCCTCATTTCTATCTCATTTACCATCTCCTCTACCTCATCTAATCTACTTTTAAATCCTCCCATTGTATGTTTCATTTCAAATACTGTTTTTTCAAAGTTTCTGTTTCTTTCTTGAAGTCCTCTCTGAAATCCTCAGTATTTTTCTGTAGCTACTTGAGCATGTTTATGAATTTTATCTTGAAATCTTTAGCAAGGATATTGGTGATTTCAGTTTCACTTAGTCCTATTTCTGGCAACATTTCCTGTATTTTTGTTTGGACAAATTTTTTCACCATTTCATTTTTTTAGTAATTCCTATGGAATAATATCTTTGTGTAGGTGGTGCCCTCTAGTTCCAAGAGATCTACACTCTGGAGCTGCCGAGCACCTGTAACAATGGCAGCATTCTCAGGCAAGTGGAACCAGCACCTTCCAGAAGGAAAGAGCTCTTTCCTGCCTTCCCAGCTATATTGCCTGCCTCCACTGCCAGGTCCAGTGGGCCAAGTGGGCAGGGAGGAGCCTCTGTGCTGTGCCCCCATAGCTTCCATAGGCAGGGTCACACCCTAGCTTGCCTTGCATGATGGCTGGGGCAGCAGGTGTATGGGAGTGGTGCCTGCCAGGGGGAAGGAGTGGCAGGCTGTCTACCATAGTGGGGGGCCTTGGGGCTGCATTGCCATCCAGGGAGATAGGGTGTCTGAAGCTCCTGAGAGTTCCCAACCTGCTGGACTGAAGGGGCCAGGGTGATTTTGTCCACCTTCCCCTTCTCCTGAGCAGTGAGCTCTGTATAATCTTTGCCCCTTTAACACCCCTCTTACTATTGCCAAGTCTTTCAAAGTACCCACCTGTCTTTTGTCCCAGGGACTGTTATGCATACCTGTTCTCAACTGTCTGGGATCTTAGTCTCTTTGAGTATTCTGCTTGTCTTTGCCTTCCAACCTCAGTAATCTCCAGAACACCATGTAATGTGGGTTCATGCTCCTGGAGCAGATCTCAAGGGTGTGTGTTTAGCAGTCCTGGGCTTCAACTCCCTCCCCGCTCCATTTCTCTTTCTCTTGCCTGTGGTCTGAGATGCAGGAAGGACTGGTTCCCACCAGATTGCAGCTTTTCTACTTTACCCTTTTTCTGTGAAGTCTTCTCTTTTCCCCAGATGTACGTAGTCTGTTCTGCAGTCTTCAGGTTGCTCTTTCATGATTAGTTGTATTTGCTGTATTTTTGTCTTTTATATGGTTTTGAGAGGAGGTTTCTGCCTCACTTCTCACACTGCCATCTCCCCCACCCCCCAGATGAGCCACTTTAAAAAAAGAATCAAAATTTTAGATTTTAACTATATCATTAATTACATCCAATTTGAGTCACCTTATTTCTCATATTAAAAGATAATGATTGCTATAATGAATCTTTAGGAATATTTTCTATATGCAATTTTCAAACAACTTTTAAATATATCACAGAAAGGTTAAAAGTGAAAAGATGGAAATATTTATATGCAAAATTATTAAAAGACAACTACTTACTGTGGCCTCACTGATATCAGGAAAAGTATATTTTTGGAAATAAATATTATGAGAAATTAGGAAGTACATTTCATAAAAACAATAACAGGAGCAATACAGTAGGAAAATATAAAAATCCAAAATTTGTTTGAATCTTGTAACATAGTTTAAAAAATGTATAAAGCAGAAATTGATAGATGTGAAAGAAGAGATAAATCCAAGATTATAGTTGGAGATTTTAAAAAACCTCTTTCGGTAACAGATATAATAAGGAAACAAAAGTCAGTATGGACATGGAATATTAAAATAAGACAAACAAATTGATCTAATTGAAATACATTGCTGTGTCAAAAATATATAGAAAAGACTTTTTTCTCAAATATACATGGGACATACACTGCAATAGAGCATACCTTTGGGTACAAATTAAGTAAAAATTGCAAAGAGGGAGTGATATCAACAAGATTGTAGAAGGGCAAACTTCAGGTCAACATTTCCCCACAGAAATATTTTATTAAATTATATTTTATTAAATTATAATGACTTTATAGAAGCTCTATAAAACAGTCAAAGATCTATGGTAACCAACAGAATGCCCAAGCAAGAAAAAGCCACATTGAAAATGGTAGGCAATTTTATGATTTTTTTTTTGCTATTATTAATATACAATTACATGAGCAACATTATGGTTACTAGACTCCTCCTATTATCAAGTCCCCACCATATACCCCATTGCAGTCACTGTCCATCAGCGTACAAGGATGTTATAGAATCACTATTTGTCTTCTCTGTGTTATACTGCCTTCCCCGTATCCGCCCACCTCACCCCCACCCCTGCAACATTATATGTGCTAATTGTAATAGCCCTTTTTTGCCCTTATGCCTCCCTTCCCACCCATCTTCCCCAGTCCCTTTGCCTTTGGTAACTATTAGTCCATTCTTAGGTTCTGTGAGTCTGCTGCTGTTGTGTTCCTTCAGTTTTTTCTTTGTTCTTATACTCCACATATGAGTGAAATCATTTGGTACTTGTCTTTCTCCACCTGGCTTATTTAACTGAGCATAATACCATCTAGCTCCATCCATGTTGTTGCAAATGGTAGGATTTGTTTTCTTCTTATGGCTGAATAATATTCCATTGTGTATATGTACCACCTCTTCTTTATCCATTCATCTACTGATGGACACTTAGGTTGCTTCCATTTCTTGGCTATTGTAAATAGTGCAGCAATAAACATAGGGGTGCATATATCTTTTTCAAGCTGGGCTGTTGCATTCTTAGGGTAAATTCCTAGGAGTGAAATTCCTGGGTCAAATGGTATTTCTATTTTGAGTTTTTGAGGAACCTCCATACTGCTTTCCACAAAGGTTGAAATATTTTACATTCCCACCAGCAGTGTAGGAGGGTTCCGTTTCTCCACATCCTCGCCAACATTTGTTGTTGCTTGTGTTTTGGATGTTGGCCATCCTTACTGGTGTGAGGTGATATCTATTGTGGTTTTAATTTGCATTTCTCTGATGATTGGCGATGTGGAGCATCTTTTCATGTGCCTGTTGGCCATCTGAATTTCTTCTTTGGAGAAGTGTCTATTCATGTCCTCTGCCCATTTCTTAATTGGATTATTTGCTTTTTGTTTGTTGAGGTGCGTGAGTTATTTATATATTTTGAATGTCAACCCCTTATCGGATATGTCATTTATGAATATATTCTCCCATACTGTGGGATGTCTTTTTGTTCTACTGATGGTGTCCTTTGCTGTACAGAAGTTTTCAGCTTGATATAGTCCCACTTGTTCATTTTTGCTTTTGTTTCCCTTGCCCGGGGAGATATGTTCATGAAGAAGTTGCTCATGTTTATGTCCAAGAGATTTTTGCCTATGTTTTTTCTAAGAGTTTTATGGTTTCATGACTTACATACAGGTCTTTGATCCATTTTGAGTTTACTTTTGTGTATGAGGTTAGACAGCAATCCAGTTTCATTCTCTTACATGTAGCTCTCCAGTTTACCAACACCAGCTGCTGAAGAGGGTGTCATCTCCGCATTGTATATCCAAGGCTCCTTTATCATATATTAATTGACTGTATATGTTTGGGTTAATGTCTGGATTTTCTATTCTGTTCCACTGGTCTGTGGGTCTGTTCTTGTGCCAATACCAAATTGTGTTGATTACTGTAGCTTTGTAGTACAGCTTGAAGTCCAGGAGTGTAATTCCTCCTGTTTTATTCTTCCTTCTCAGGATTACTTTGGCTATTTGGGGTCTTTTGTGGTTCCACATGAATTTTAGAACTATTTGTTCCAGTTCATTGAAGAATGCTGTTGATATTTTGATAGGGATTGCATTGAATCTGTAGATTGTTTTAGGTAGTAGAGCCATTTTGACAATATTTATTCTTCCTAGCCAAGAGCATAGGATGAATTTCCATTTGTTAGTGTCCTCTTTAATTTCTCCTAGGAGTGTCTTGTAGTTTTCAGGGTATAGGTCTTTCACTTCCTTGGTTAGGTTTTTCCTAGGTATTTTATTCATTTGGGTGTCATTGTGAATGGAATTGTTTTCCTGATTTCTCTTTCTGCTAGTTCATTGTTAGGGTATAGGAAAGCAACAGATTTCTGTGTTAATTTTGTATCCCACAACTTTGCTGAATTCAGATATTAGTTCTAGTAGTTTTGGAGTGGAGTCTTTAGGGTTTTCATGTACAATATCATGTCATCTGCAAATAGTGACAATTTGACTTCTTCTTTACCAATCTGGATGCCTCATATTTCTTTGTTTTGTCTGGTTGCTGTGGCTAGGACCTCCAGTACTATGGTGAATAACAGTGGGGAGAGTGGGCATCCCTGTCTTGTTCCCGATCTTAGATGAAAAGCTTTCAGCCTCTCATTGTTAAGTATGATATTGGCTGTGGGTTTGTCATATACGGCCTTTATTATGTTGAGGTACTTGCCCTCTATACCCATTTTGTTGAGAGTTTTTATCATGAATGGATGTTGAATTTTGTCAAATGCTTTTTCAGCATCTATGGAGATGATCATGTGGTTTTTGTTCTTCTTTTTGTTGATGTGGTGGATGATGTTGATGTATTTTCAAATGTTGTACCATCCTTGCATCCCTGGGATGAATCCCCCTTGACCATGGTGTATAATCCTCTTGATGTATTTTTGAATTCGGTTTGCTAATATTTTGTTGAGTATTTTTGCATCAACGTTCATCAGGGATATTGGTCTGTAATGTTCTTTTTTAGTGAGGTCTTTGCCCGGTTTTGGTATTAGAATGATGCTGGCTTCATAGAATGAGTTTGGAAGTATTCCCTCCTCTTCTATTTTTTGGAAAACTTTAAGGAGAATGGGTGTTATTTCTTCTCTATATGTCTGGTAGAATTCAGAGGTGAATCCATCTGGTCTGGGGGTTTTGTTCTTAGGTAGTTTTTTGATTACCCATTCAATTTCTTTGCTGGTAATTGGTCTGTTTAGGTTTTCTGTTTCTTTCTTGGTCAGTCTTGGAAGGTTGTATTTTCCTAAGAAGTTGTCCATTTCTTCTAGGTTTTCCAGTTTGTTAGCATATAGGTTTTCATAGTATTCTCTTATAATTCTTTGTATTTCTGTGTGGTCCATCATGATTTTTCCATTCTCATTTCTGATTCTGCTTATGTGTGTAGATTCTCTTTTTCTCTTACTAAGTCTCACTAGGGGTTTATCTATTTTGTTTATTTTTTCAAAAACCCAGCTCTTGGTTTCATTGATATTTTCTATTGTTTTATTCTTCTCAATTTTATTTATTTCTTCTCTGATCTTTATTATGCCCCTCCTTCTGGTGACTTTGGGTCTCTTTTGTTGTTCTTTTTCCAATTTCATTAATTGTGTCTTTAGACTATTCATTTGGGAATGTTCTTCTTTCTTTAAATAGGCCTGGATTGCAATATACTTTCCTGTTAGAACTGTCTTTGCTGTGTCCCACAGAGGTTGCAGCTTTGTGTTGTTGTCATTTGTCTCCATATATTGTTTGATCTCTCTTTTAATTTGGTCGTTGACTCATTGATTATTTAGGAGCATGTTATTAAGCTTCCATGTATTTGTGAGCCTTTTTGTTTTCTTTGTACGATTTATTTCTAGTTTTATACCTTTGTGATCTGAGAAGTTGGTTGCTAGAATTTCAATATTTTTGAATTTACTGAGGTTCTTTTTGTGGCCTAGTATGTGGTCTATTCTGCAAAATGTTCCATGTGAACTTGAGAAGAATGTGTATCCTGCTGCTTTTGGGTGCAGAGTTCTGCAGATGTCTGTTAGGTCCATCTGTTCTAGTGTGTTGTTCAGTGCTTCTGTGTCTTTACTTATTTTCTGTCGGGTTGATCTGTCCTTTGGAGTGAGTGGTGTGTTGAAGTCTCCTAAAATGAATGCATTGCTTTCTATTTCCTCCTTTAATTCTGGTATTATTTTTTCACATATGTTGGTGCTCCTGTGTTGGGTGCATATATATTTATAATGGTTATATCCTCTTGGTGGACTGACCCCTTTACCATTATATAATGTCCTTCTTTATCTCTTGCTACTTTCTTCGTTGTGAAGTCTATTTTGTCTGATACAAGTACTGCAACACCTGCTTTTTTCTCCTTGTTGTTTGCATGAAATATCTTTTTCCATCCCTTCACCTTTAGTCTGTGTATATCTTTGGGTTTGAGGTGAGTCTCTTGTAAACAGCATATAGATGGGTCTTGCGTTTTTATCCATTCTATTACTCTGTGTCTTTTGATTGGTGCATTCAGTCCATTTACATTTAGGGTGATTATCGATAGATATGTACTTATTGCCATTGCTGGCTTTAGTTTCGTGCTTACCAAAGGTTCAAGGGTAGCTTCTTTACTATCTAACAGTCTAACTTAACTCTCTTGTTCAGCTATTATAAACACAGTGTGATGATTCTTTATTTCTCTCCCTTCTTATTCTTTCTCCTCCATTCTTTATATACTAGGTGTTTTATTCTGTACTCTTTTACATTTCCTTTGACTGTTTTTGTGGATAGTTCATTTTACTTTTTGCATTTAGTTAGTATTTGGATGGTCTGCTTTCTTTGCTATGATTTTATTTTCTCTGGTGACATCTTTTTAGCCTTAGGAGTGCTTCTGTATAGAGCAGTCCCTTTAAGATATCCTGTAGAGATGGTTTGTGGTGGCAAATTCCCTCAGCTTTCACTTGTCTGGGAATTGTTTAATACCTCCCTATAATTTAAATGATAATCGTGCTGGATACAGTATTCTTGGTTCAAGCCCCTTTTGTTTCATTACATTAAATATATCATGCCTTTCTCTTCTGGCCTGTAAGGTTTCTGTTGAGAAGTCTCATGTTGGTCTGATGGGTTTTCCTTTGTCGGTGATCCTTTTTCTCTCTCTCACTGCCTTTAGTACTCTTTCCTTATCTTTGATCTTTGCCATTTTAATTATTATGTGTCTTGGTGTTGTCTTCCTTGGGTCCCTTGTGTTGGGATATCTGTGGGCTTCCATGGTCTGAGAGACTATTTCCTTCCCCAGCCTGGGGAAGTTTTCAGCAATTATTTCTTAAAACACACTTTCTATCCATTTTCCTTCCTCTTCTTCTTCTGGTACCCCAATTATGTGAATTTTGTTCCATTTGGGTTGGTCACACAGTTCTCTTAATATTCTTTCATTCTTGGAGATCCTTTTATCTCTCTCTGCCTCAGCTTCTCTGTATTCCTGTTCTCTGATTTCTATTCCATTAACAGTCTCTTACACCTCGTCCAGTCTGCTCTTAAGCCCGTCGATCACTTGTCTGAATTCTGCATTGTCTTTCCTCACTTCCTTCCTTAGCTCTTGCATATTTCTCTGTAGATCCATCATCATGGTTATGACTTTTATTCTGAATTCTTTTTCAGGAGGATTGTGTAAGTCTATCCTATCAGGCCCTCTCTCCAGGGTTGTCTGGGTAATCTTTGTCTGGACCATATTCCTCTGTCTTTTCATGGCGATAGAAGTGGTCACTGGTAGGTGCCACATGTGTCAGCTGTGAGAACAAAGTCCCTTCATGCTTCTTGTTCCCCTTGCCCTTCTCAGGGGCCTGAACTGGTTTCTCGCACACTGTGAGGCTGTCTCTGGGATCATCCCCAGAGCTGCCTGTGGCGGGGTCACCCTCAACCTAGCCTATAGCACTGTGGGGGTTTGAAGTCTCCCTGGGTGCCTTCTGGTCCCCTTGGTGCTTTCCAGCCCTTGTTTTGGGTTCTGGGGTCCTTCCCGCTTAGCTGCAAGCCAGCCGGGAGTAGATTCTGTGAGGTTGCTGTGTGTGGGGCCGCTCCTCCATTGTTCTGCAGCAATGGTGGATCCCAGACCCTTTTAGGCACTGGCTTTGGGGGGGGAATGAATGGTAGGCTGATGATCTCTGTGGGAAGCCTTGGTGTAGCTGCTTTGCTCAGCCGCCAGCCAGCAGGTCCGAAATTCCCCAAGACTCCCAGCCTGCTGGGCTGAGTGCACTGGGATGATTTTGTTCCGCTATTGGGCCCTTGTCTCTTTAAGACTTTAAAAAAAGCACGCGCTTTTCTTTTCTCCCAGGGAGCCAGCTGAGAGGACCCAGTTGCATTGTCCATCTCAGATTCTGCCCTTCTGTTTCTCTAATCTCCAATACACCATGCGATGTGTGTCAGTGCTCCCAGTGCAGATCACCAGGGTTGGTTATTTGGCAGGCCTGTGCTTCCACTCTCTCCCTGCTCTGAATCTTTTCCTCCCACCAGTGCGCTGGGGTAGGGGAGTTCTTGGGTCCCGCTGGGTTGTAGCTTTGTGTCTTACCCGCTTTGTGAGGCGCTGAGTTCTCGCAGGTGTAGCTGTAGCCTGGCTGTTGTACTGTATCTTCTGCTCTCTTTTTAAGGAATAGTTGTATTTGTTGTATTTTCACAAATATATGTGGTTTTGGGAGGAGATTTCTGCCACCCTGCTCATGCTGCCATCTTCCCAGAAGTCACCATTGTAAATTCTTAAGCAACATTATTCATTGTTGTGTTTTGTAGCAAGATGGTTCTAGCAATGAATATACAGAGGAGATTGGAAGGCAGGCAGTGAGTGGCTCTTGGAGTTTGAGTTTAGGAAAACAAACTATTGTGTAAGTTCAGGTTAAAGATAATGAGTTCCAATACCAGGGTTATAGCAAGGGAAATATAGTGACAGGACAAGTATATAATTAGTGGAAGAATCAACAGCATTTCTTGAAAGATTAGATTGAAAAGATGAGCAGGCGATGGAAACCTTCAAAGTAACTCTAGGGCTCTTAGTTTTGTTGTATCATTCATGAAATTGTAGAAAATGGTATGTGATTTTGGAGAAGATGCTAATTTCATTTTCAGGCATATAGAATTTGATGTGATTAGCCAGGAGTAAATTTTCTATAAGCAGTCAACAGAAGAATTTTCACACATATCCTCTTTGTGTATGTGTGTGTTTTATATTTTCCATTTTGCCGTCTGCAAAGTTCTTGCTATTATTTTCCAACCCTTTTACTCTAGGATTTCTTGCTGAAGATTACTTGGAAGGTCAGGCTATATAGTGAATGGCTTTTTAGGTTTTGAAATGATATCTGAATTAATATGAGAGACTACTGACAGAAGAGGTCTCTAAAACTGCTTATTTGGGCCTACCCAGCCAGCTCCTGCAGAGCTAGTTTTTACCTCAACTCCACAGGAGATGTGTTATCAAGACTTGCAGTTTCCTTTGCCACATATTTCACATTCAACTTGAATAAAAGAAGCTGCTTCAATATCAGATTTCACAGTCTGATACCAAAATCATGAATGTTTTCCCCATCAATCAATGGCAGGGTGGACTTCATTTAAGATTCACTTATAGAGACTGATTCTATGAAATATAATGCAATAATGTATGATGAGCTAAATTAATGGATTATGCCAGATATTTTCACATACCACAAGCATTCTGGAAAATACTGAATTTTGGGAGACAAATATTTCTTTCTCTCTCTCTCTCTGTGTAAATCAGGAGAAAGCTTAATTTCCTGTAAGAGCGCCCCCAAAACTATAGGCCTGATTGATACTGGGAATCCATCCAGTTTTTTCCTGCAATGATGTGCTTTTCTAGAAGGTTGAAATACCAAGATAGCTACTTCCAGTTGAAAAAGTTAATCAACATCCCATGGAAAGAGATTCTCTATTGGAAAAACAGATTGACCCACTATTGACACTCAAGGGGAGCCTTATCTCCTGCAATATATACATAGTATAGGGTCTATACATACACAGCACTTGGAATTTTGACTAGTCAGTTGGGCATGCTTATATCTCATCAGGAATTGTCAGACATGGTCACTTTAATGAGCTTGGGAGGAATTTTCATTCCATTGCCCCTTAGTGATATTTTTCATTCTATTCATGCACTGGAAACAATCTTTATGCTCTCCAATCCAATCTCTTTTACCAAGTCGATCAGCCCCAACAGAGACCAGTCATTCCTTGTAGCCTAAAACATTTTTCCTTTGAGGCCCAAGTATCTCTACCACATTACTTTAAATTGTTTATTTCTCTGCCTAGTATAAATAACTGCTTATCACATTGGATAGTTAGTGTTAATTTGAAATAATAAAAAAATGAGATAGCATTCTATTCTACTCCTTTTTAGAAGTCATGAAGCTATCTTGTTCCCTCTATACATTTTCTTTGGATAAGTCTGTGTTTGTGGCAAAATTACCCTTCTTTGTCCAATAAAATTGCTAACCCAATATTTGTATATATTTTTCTTCTTTTAGACTTCCTACTTACCTATGATGGGATGAAGAAAACTTAAAAAACTTGGATCTGAAACTAGAACTTTCCATCTGGATGATAAACACTCATTTGGTCCAACTCAGTCAGTGGTGCTGAAAGCCCAATCCATCATCCAATGCACAACATTCAAAGTGAATGATACCTATACTTTTAAGCACAGGCAAGCATACAGGTGGCCATATGCATCAACAATGGATCCATAACAGCTGTGAGGTAGTGATACTCAATGTCTAGGTAAACAAGGGGAAGGATATAAGTTATCCAGTGAGCAGTAGAGTTAGTCACTGTGCTGGAGTTCAGTAATAGGATTGGGGGCAGAGAGATACAACTAGGCAGGTTATGAAGCCAAATGATTCAAGCCCAAGTATAAAAACTAAATTATATATGTAAGAAATTGGTGACAGTGGAGGAACTTCACCAGTCCTTGTAGTAGAGGTAACCTGACACTAAGTTTCAGAGAACTGCATAACAGCTATTTATACACATTATCTTCTGGATAGAATTGGTCCTAGAGAAGCTGATGGGGGTGAAAGTAGGAGAAGGCTAATTTTTTAAGACAGGAGTCAGCAAATTTTTTCTGTAAAGGGCCAGAAAGAAATATTTTAGACATGAGGACCATACAGTTGTAGCTATTCAACTCTGCCATTTTGTTCTGAAAGCAGCCCTAGACTAAACCAATGAGTGTACCTGTGTTTCCCCATAAAAAAAAATTCTTTAAAAATATGTAGTATGCCACCTTTTGCCCATAGGCTGTAGTTTGCTAATTCCTGTTTCAGGAGGATATTTAGTGGTCTCTGATGAAGGGGTGATAAGAATGGGACGAGGACCAGGCCAAATACTTTTCTCATTTTAAGCAGTGAATTGGATTTAGGACCACAGTCTGCCTTCTCTTCCTTCAATCATCACTTTTCCTAAATCTATTGAAGACTACTTGCAAATACCTCTTTAAACCTCCCTAGTTGAATTCATCTGTTTTTTTATATAAGTCTTAGAATAATATGATTAGCTTCAGATCACAATTATCTAAGACAATAATTGAGTGTAATAAACAAAGAAGGTACTAGAGTGCAATGGTATTTTACCTTTTCTTTGCATATGCCTGCTTTTCCTTTATTTTCAGGACTGCAGCACAGGGAAGTAATTCCTCAAAGATACTTCATAATCTTTGCCTGTAAATTCTTTGCAACATAGTGAATACTCAGTCCTTTCTGATAATTGTGTAAGTAGGAAAATATTCCCACAGAAAAGTAAGGCTTCTTCTTATTTTGAAGCTTTGAGTAATGCAGGTCAGAAGACACAGATCAGTAAAGGAGAAGTAGAAGCTGCGAATTCTCAGAGAGCCCCACACTGTTTTCTGAATAATTTATTTGGCTGAAATCATGTGGTTACCTTTGGGCTACAAAATATAGATCATGTGATCCAACTGTACTTTCTTTTGGTTCAGTTGAAATGTAGGAACTCCTGACTGAAATAGTGCACAACAATTAAAAAAAATACTGAATTTCCCAGAGGAAAAGATAACATGCTCTATGGCTAGAACTAAGGAATACTGAAAATACACATCTTCATATTTTCCTAACATTCTCAAGATTGTGCAACAAGTCAACACATGCTGTTGTATTACCACAGTTATATTTACTTCCTATTTGGAGTCAAGCCTTGTTATGAACTTTTTCTACAATATCAAGAACCCATTGCAGGCTTTAAGTGATACTGGAGCTTGTGGGAGAAGTCCACTGGGAGTTGATAGAGTTATAAGTAGCCTTTCAACCAAACTGCAGGTATGGCATTCAAGAAAACTACCATATTTTGCACTCAAAATATATTTTATGGTCAGAAAAACAACTTATGAAAATGGTATCCTGGGGCCCCATATTTATTCTCTTCCAATGATTTCTAGATAAAGTTTGCTCAGTTTACAAGTTAAAAGAGGATTTTCTTCCTTGTTCTCAGTGTAGGAAATTCCCATTAGGATAAAAACAAAGCTGTATTGGCTCAACTTCTGACACTATCACTTGGAATGACATTTCTATAATCCAAGCTTTAGGTCAGATCATGTTGAAGCACAAGCCAAAAGCTGCATCAAGTTTTTACCAATTTCCCCCCATTTCTGATACATTTATTGCTTTCTATCACTATTGAAGTCCCTACCCTGCCCCTTTACTACAGGTGAAAAAAAAATTTTTAAATTATGTCAGTAAAGAGCCCAAATTCTCTAATTTTATATCATAAATCATTTGTTTCATAACTCCTGAAACATGGTAGAATTGTCATTCGTATTGAATTCTTAGACATAACCGTTTTAGGTAGCTCTTAAGCTGTATGTCACACATTACAGCAATAGCTATCAAAGATTTAGCTAATCATGTTACAGCTGGACATGGAGATTGCAACTTTTCAAAAGGCCTTTCTAAAATGTGCTAGGCCAGAATGACTAATAGCATTGGATAATAGTATGTTGGCTGTAAAAGAGAGAAAAGAGAAATATAATGGTTAGTGAAATTTGGCAAGCTTAAAGTGAAAAAAGTACATGTGAGTCTTTCAATTTGTTGTTGATTTTAGAAGCATTGGGCTATTTTCACAAATGTATAAAGATTGGCAAGAACACATCTCTGTAGACTGTGATAACTCCCTCTGCATGAAATTTTAAAACACTAGTTCAGCCATTTCATAGGAAAAGCCAACTGACAAGCCTAAAAAACAAAAACCCATAAAATAAGGATTGTACATAGTATAGTTACTTGACATTTCTGTTGCTGTGTAACAAATTACCACAAATTTAGCAACTTAAAGCAACACTAATGCATTAGCTCATAGTTCTACAGGTCAGAAGCCTGTCATTACTTGTCTGTATTCTCTGCCCAGGGTCTCACAAGGTTGAAATCAAGGTGTTGCTTGAGCTGAATCCTTATCTGGAGGCTCTGGAGAAAAAATCCCTTCCAAGCTCATTCTTGCTTTTTTATAGAATTCAGTTCTTTGTAGTTATAGGACAAAGGCCCTCATTTCCTTACTGACTGTAGTCTGGGGGCCGCTCTCAGCTATTAAAGGCCACCCACATTCCTTGTAGTATGTCTCCCTCCATATTCAAGCTAGCAATAAGCTGTCAAATCCTTCATGTTTCAAATCTATAATATCCTCTTTTACAACTATCCAGATAAAACTGTCTGCTTTTAAAGGCTTCATGTGATTAGATCAGGCTCACTTAGGCAATTTTCCTTTCTCAGAGTCAGCTGTGCCACAGAGCATAACCTAATCATGAGAGTAAGATCTATAATATTCATAGTCCCAGGTGCTATGCAGGATGCGTACATGGGGTGTGTGTGGCAAATCTTGGGGGTTATCTTAAAATTCTGCCTATCACACTTAGGAAAACCAAACTCACCATTAACCAATTTAATAAATAGTTTTAAAGCACCTACTATGTGTCAGCACTCTTCTATTTGAGTTCTTCCAATCAGAAATTAGGGTTTCCTCTATATTCCTAATTTCCTCTCCAATATATTAGAGAGGTTTAGAGCACAACTTTGGGATGAAACAGACCAGAGTTGAGTTCCACTTATACCACTTATTGGTTGCATAATCTTGAGTAAATTTTTTTGAAGTGTGGTTGACATACACTCTTATATTGGTTTCAAATACACAGCACAATCATTCAGAAATTCCCTGTATTATTAAATCCTCACCCTCACTAGTGCAGTTATTACCTGTCAACATAGGAAGATGTTACAGAATTACTGGCTATATTCCCCATGCCCTACTACCATCCCTGTAATCAATTTACATTATGATTGAGAATTTTTGTGCCCTTTTATCTCCTTCACCCTCCCCACTGGTGCACTCCAACCTCTCCCCCATTGTAACCCCCAGTCACTTCTCAGTGTCTATGAGTCTACTGCTCTTTTGTTCATTTTGTTTTGTTTTGTTTTTTATACTCCACAAATAAGTGAAATCGTATGGTAATTTTCTTTCTCCATCTGGCTTATTTTACATAGCATAATACCCTCTAGGCCCATCCATGTTGTGGTAAATGGCAGGACTTCTTTCCTTTTTTATGGCCGAGGAAAACTGGACAGTTACATGTTAGAGAATGAACCTGGATTACTGTCTAATGCCATACAGAAAAATAAACTCGAAATGGACCAAAGACCTAAATCTTGGGTAATTTCACTCATTTCCCTGAGCTTCAAGTTCTTCACCCAAAAGGGAATAATAATAATAGTATCTATTTCATAGGATTTAGTGAGGGTAAGTGAGATAATGTCTGAAAGCGTTTAGGACAATTCTGACGTATATCAATCACTCAATAAATAATAGGAGCAAATGTTACATGACTTTTTGAGATACATATGATAATATGGCCAGACATGTGTTTATCTCCTTTACAAGAAGATGGATATTCCCCTAGTTTTCCCTTCACTATATAACTCATCCTAAAGATATATTTTTATCTGTGTCCATGGTAACACCTTCAGGCAGCACTTACTGCAATGCACATCAAGCTTACCATTAACCTAGACCAATAATTCTGGTCCTTTATCCAGAGAGGATGACAGTCTATGGTGCTTGGATGATCTCAGTTTAGCTTTTCCTCAGCTAAATGGCCTCTGAAGGATCATTCTTCTTCTTAATATAAAATAAATTAAAAAACACACAAACATGCTTATGCTGCCCTTTCCATCATAACTGCACCTCAAAATCAAAGAAGCAATAATGGAAATCTAACCCAAAGTCTCTCCCTTTAGCTGACAGATTAGAAAAAGTTTTAATAAGTTTTGCCAATGGCTACTTTCTACCTCTAAGCAGAGACTCCCTGGGAAAAACATAAATCCAACAAAGTTTGCTTCGACCAAGTAGAGGGAAATGTACAAAAGGCATGGATATGCAGAGAAACTTGTAGAACTTTAACAGAGAACCAGTCTAATTTCAAAGGCATTTTTATACTTCCTTACCATCTTTATACAGACAGGCCAGTAACTGAATGCCATATTTTAAATTATTGAACTAAATCTTTTCTGTATGGCTTTAGAAAAATACAGTTTGCAGAGAAGCTGGGAAGAAATATCCTTCACTTATATCCAGAAATTGAATAACACAGGATATTGATCGTCTCATCCAGAAACTGAAATTAAGAAAGCATGGATCACATTATCCTCCTCATTTTCATGATACTTTTACTTAGGGCTGGGGCTATATAATAAAGAAAAGTTTGTAGCTTATATTTGGTAGTAACCGAGCCTGTTACTATCTCAAATTGCTAATTGAATTTACTTATAACAAGGAGTTATTCCAACAAATACATTCCAATCCCTTTGAGGTTTGTTTGTTGTACGAAGGGATTCAAAGCTGGCTAAAGTCTATTAAAGAAGATGCTTCATAACATGACATTAAATACATACATACATATATACATCAATGTGAGATATTTGAAGTTTGTGTATTTTATTCAATATATCCAATCTCTAGAGCATTCTCCTTTAGATACTTACAGTCCATTTTGGAACTCTCATATAGGCACTG
This sequence comes from Phataginus tricuspis, assembly GCA_029783875.1. Taxonomy (NCBI): domain Eukaryota; kingdom Metazoa; phylum Chordata; class Mammalia; order Pholidota; family Manidae; genus Phataginus; species Phataginus tricuspis. Next base: position 82,679,573 of record JAQQAC010016209.1, read on the forward strand.
AGGTACAGAGACAGTCAGCTACATATCTGGGTCATCAAATTACGGATTTGGTGAATAACAATGGCACTGAAAACTATTTTTTGAGGTACTCTATAGACTGGAGCAGTCCCTTCCCAGTGAGTTAGCAATCTAATTAAGCACCTAATTTTGAAAATTAAGCCCTTGATGTTATCACTTACTAAGCAGATGGCTGACTGCAAGATGGGGGTGGGAGGAGGTAGGAATGAGAACTAAAAAAAATGCAATAGAAGTTTTTTGATATGTCACCCCACTAGCAGAATCTAGCAGAAATCAGATAAAAGTATGAACTGCTGAACAGTATTGACCTTTCAGAGTGGTCAGCACTCTAAAAACATGTCATTATAATTAAATACAGATAATTTGAGAAACATCATAGTCTTCTAGCCTAGCATATACGGACCAGGAAAAAATAATTTTATTAGCTATCAGTGTTTTTCATCAACAATTTCTGGTTGTATCTCTGGAAAAATGGTAGAATTGCACTACTCTGTCTCCTTTGGGTTAGATGTGGCCAGGTGACTTTTTTGGTCATTGAAAAATTAATAAAAGTGACTCATGTCATTTTCATATGGAAGCTTTAAGAGCCAGAGTGCAATTTACTGATTTCCTTTGCCTTACCATAGTTAATGGCAATGCCCTGGATTGTAGGGACTCCAGTAGCCTGGGAAAGTGAGGTCTAAACCCTGATGTTTAAGCCAATGAAACATTGAGGTTCTTTGTTTCTGCAATATCATCTTGTAGCCTATCCTATTATGAGGACCATAAAATCTATTTCTGAATAAGAGAAGAAATGAAAAGTAAATTAGGAAGAAGCTCTACTTTTATTTGAGAGCACACTGCTTAGTTATTTTCTTAACCAATGAAGTAAAAATATAACACATCTTGGACCAAAAACATAACCTCATACATCTGGATCCAAAATTTTTGCATGCATTTGCCTAAGTCAATTAATGCTTGCAGTTTATACTTTTATGCAAGATGTGCATTGAAGAGAGTTTCAAAAATAAAATAATATACAAAACAGATAAAATTAATTTAAGAATTCTCCTGAATCATTACTGCATACTATAGAAGAAATCACGCATATAACTGTTGTGATTGTGTCGTACAACTATTGATTTTTTTTCAGTTAGCATTATTAAGAGGACAGAAGAATTTCTCCCTTGAATAATCAGTAAGTCTTTGCATGGTGACATTATCAGTACCCTATATTGTCTCACAGTTTGACTTCATATTATGTATTAAAGGTTGGTGTAGAAAACAGAATCTTGGAAAATGAATATGCATATTGAATCATATTTGCTTACTGACTTCTGTTATAATTTTAGAATTGTTTTTCTATTAGAAAGCAAGAATGATTACTTGAAAATAGAATTTGAACTGCATTGTCAAATACTAATAATCACTTTGAGAAGCATTATATTTATCTATGTACATTTAAGTATCTTATGGAATACCCCACGGTATGTTTGCAAAATGGAAATATCATTCTGTTGCTTCTATTGTTTGTTTATTGGTTCTTCAACTAACATCTACTGAGCATCTTCATGTGCTATGGCAGATCCAAAGATAAATAAATCATTGTTCCTACCCCAGGAATGACAGTGGCATAGTTGTTTAGAATATATATGGAATATTAAAATTCATCATAATTGCTTTATGTCCTTGGAAATTATCATTTACTCCATTAAACTTGTTTAAAATCAAGTCATCACATTCACACTTCATACACTTAACAGAGCTCACTAGCTAAAAATTGTCATGAATATAATTTCCATACTGAATTCAATAATTTTTAAGTGGTTAACAATTGGTACTAGCAGTAATGCTAATATTATTCCTCAAGTCTTTGGCAAATTCAGGGCACATTATCATTCCATTTTCCTACAATAATTTTTACTAAACAGACAACAAACAAATATTCCTAACATTGAGTGACAACTAGAAATTGTGTGAACAGCAGCAGAACAGAACTTACTATAAAAGAACCGAACTAAGCAAAGCTCAAAGAATTAGGTAACATACATAGGAATAGTCAGATAAGAGGTTGAGTCCAGAGATGTCATTTGGGGCAGCAAGAGTTTAATAACAGGTATAGGCATGCAAGTGCTGGGAGTACAGAAGGACAGATGAGTTAAGAATGACACTAGCAAACAAATGACCATGGAGGATGCATTATGATCCCAATACATTGTCTGTTTAGTGTCTAACCACTCATATTCTTCACTATATCTTGCTCTTCACTGCTCTGTATTTACAGCCTATGGGAAAAGGGGAGCCCTGTAGTCATTCTTTTCAGTCACTAAGATAGGTAGGCCTGAAAGATGCAGGGATAGGGACTTATTGCTAAGTTTCTCAGGATCAGTCTTATAGACCAGTTTTCCCAGTTGATGGGATATTAGACATCCACCAAATTAATAGAGGTGCCACCAGATCTCCTAAATATAAAGAATTTTCTAGACATAATATGGATTTGTCATGCCTTTGAAAAAATTACTGGCTAGGGGAGGGAGACAGCCATATGTGAACTTCTAAGAAGGGAAGAGCTATAAGTGAACTTCCAAGAAGGGTTGGACCTTTGCTTCTGCTTGAAGTGAAACCTATTGCATGTCTGATTTCACTGGGTTTTATAAACCATTCAATGAAACTGATGCTCCTGAAGTAGGGACTACTGTCTCTGGTAAAGTGCCACATCTGCCATGTGAATCGTACTGGAAGTCCACAAAAACAAGGTATTAAAAGCAGAAAGCCAACTATATTATGGCAAAGTAAGAATCATAGTCCAGAGAACTGACAAGAACAGGAGACCTAGATTAGCTCTGAAATTAGAACTGTGGCTATTTGCTTTCTGTCCTATTTTATACTTCTGCTATGTGGAGTTAGGCAGGAGATTTCAGGTGTATATAGCCAGCAGGAGAGGCAGGGCCTTGCAGGTATAGCTAGCAGCTGTTTAAGCCAAGGACAAAGGCCCCAGGCCTTTTGGGAGCTACTTACATCAGTCTTTAAAAGATCTTTGCCACTTTGGCAGCTCTTTTGAAGGCAGTGGACATGCTGCAGGCAAAATGGCACCTGGTGGATGATCCTGAACATAGGCACATGTAAGCCACACAGATTAGTAATTCAATTCACTGCTATACTTTATTAGTTGAAAAAAAAAACCAAAGTAAAATTAAATCAATGCAAAAACCGTGAGTGACTTGTATTTTTAGTATCATATTAATGGCCTTGCTGGTAAATATTTACATCATTTATTCATGATTAGTACATCCTTTTTATATAAAGACATTCAGGTGGTAAAGAGCATGTTCTCGTCAAACTCCCGAGAGACTAATACTAGGTTCTGTTCAATTTTATTCAGCTGATGTTCAGCTGCGTACATTTTCAGCATGAAGTGAAGGAGCTAAAGGTATAAAAAAGTCTGTCTGAGTCTCCCTGCACCAGTATTGCAGAAAATATTTCCTCTGACCTCACAGAATCATGGTAGGGTTTTGGGCTCCACATTGAGCAGTAGATGTGGGCTTTGCTGAAGAGCACAGAAGGGAAACAATAGATGAGCAATTGCCCTAAGGTAACTAATATTCTAGACCTCCTGCATAATGGCATGATTATTTCTGTTTCTTCAGGTTTAAAGTTTAAAATGAGGTTGTCTTGCAAATGAGTTTCAGCCCCAGGCAAGTTCGCTATAGATTCACTGTGACCAAAGAAATTTACAGCAAAGGGTTCTTGGGGTGAAAATATTATACCCAACTTTATTTCCAAGTGGCAGGTCAGTCACTAAAATCCCGTTCACTCAGAGCGAGTCTGTGTTAACTGCTGCTTCGGATGCAGCAAGCTGGTCTGTACCTCTGGGCCTCTCTGCACAGCCGTCCCGCACAGCCGTCCTCTGGGCCTCTCTGCACAGCTGTCCCGCACAGACGTCCTCTGGGCCTCTCTGCACAGTCGTCCGGCAGAGCCGTCCTCCGGGCCTCTGTCCTCGGCGCTGCCACCACTCCAGCTTCCGCTCCGCTCTCCTACAGCCTTGCAGCCCTGCCACCCAGTCTTGCGCAGAGCACTGGGCGGAACTCTTTATATTAACACAGTAATGGCTTATTGCCTAAAGGTGTGGAAGCGGTAGCATAGCAACAGGCCAGTTACATAATCAGGTGGTTTAAGTTCAGTGAGGATCCTGGCCATAGGAACCCCACTTTACCCACAGAGGTGAAGCTCAAATGTAGTCTAAATTTAGTCTTTATATTATATATACAGCTGCATTTGATATAAAATCAAGTTATCATTCTAAAGGGTATTGTAAAATGTTTCTAGATTTTCTGGAAAATAAAATAATTTTTTCTCATCAAATAATAATACTGCAATAATAGTTATAACAATAAATAATATATGATTTTTCAATGTTAATATATGTTCATGCCAAGGACTATACCAGGTTTCTCTTTTTCCATCATTTGCAACTAAACTATGAAATGGGAAAACACCACAGAATGAGGGTTGGGGTAACTCACTGACAATCTCAGAAGAAAAAAGTAGAGAAAGTGAGAGGAAGTAAATGACATTAAAGAGAGGAAAGCAATGAGTCTCTCTCTGTTTTCTTTGTTAACAAGTGTGTGTAATAGAATAGCAATCCAGAAAGCCAAACACGTGAAAATTATAATAAAAACCAGAGCACCCATTTCTTGAGTACTTATTAAAGAACCAAATCCTCCATAAAGTACATTACATGGATTATTTCATTTACTTCCCAGTTTAAAGAGAAGGAAATTGAGGTTTTAGAAGTACACTAAGTACACTAAGGTTTAAGGACTACACTAAGATCATGCAGCTAAGTGACAGAGGCAACCTGTAAACCCAGGTGCACCTGGCTCCACAGCTATCCAAGCTCCCCGATTTAAGGACTTGTAACAACTGCACTGTAGTGAGAGCTGCTGGTGGAAATGAGGATGACTTATAACTAATCTCTGAGTCAGCTAAGATGCTTTACTTCTAACACACAAGTGAGGTATACCTCCGAGTTCATTTTGTAAGCTGGAGGAATATTAATTTCTCCATGAAAATACTAGGTCAATGGACTTTTAAAAATGTGCTAATTATATTTTTTTTAAAGTTAACTCTGTGGTAAGAGAGCCTCCTTCATATTTCATATATTCCCCTGAGTACTAGTAAAGGAGAAAAGACCAAGAAAGGCCATGTTCTCATGAACCAGATAGCAGTTCCCATTGGTAACAAAGTACTGTAATTTGTCGCAATGTTCTCTCACATAGGCCATACACTAGCCTGGAATGCACTGATTGCCCAATAAAGTCCTGAATTAAAAGGCCACTGTGTCTTTAGGCCAACTGAAACAGAGAGTATTTCCCCAAAATAAAAGCATCAAATCCCAGACCAAAAAGATTTACAGAGCAGAAGCCGTGACTGCCTTTTATGGAACTATAAAAAATTTAATGTGCTAAAGAAAACCTTTGGCTTCTCTTGAGCTATGTCAACTGTTTGATCATTGTCAATACATCATCATCATAACTGAAATGTATTGAATACTTAAGTACTATACATACAAGATACATTTAATCCTCACAACAATATTATGTGGTAGCTACCATTATCATGACCACTTTACATTTGTGGAAACAGTGGCAATTAGAGGTTAGATTACTTTACTTTGGTCACCCCAGTAGTAAATGCAGATCTAGAATTCTTCATCCAGGCAGTCTGATATCCCAGCTACTTTTCAACACTATACTACATCTCCTACTGAAACTGAAAAGGCAGGTAGGATTATCACTATAATTAATTATCAATTTCAGTATTAAAGTAATTCTCATGGTTATATATCTCCTCTGAGTTTACATAGACACATATTTGGGAGTCAGAAAGATATGGTAGGCAGTTGCACTAAAGTGAACAGAAATGTGTCAACCATAAACACTCCAAATAAAGGAAAGTTTTAAGAATCCCAATATATACAAAGAAAATTAATCACTCAGAAGATGGACCACTATATTCTGATTTTTTCATGCTCAAATGGTGTTTCCACTTCTGCTGCTTTCTTGTTAAGAGATCAAGATGAGTGCAAATGAAAGAAGAAATGCAAAAAGCATCACACTGAAAATAACAGCTAGATCCTTAATCCAAAGATACCATAGGTAGATATATATTTAGGGAAAATGACTCTTAGTTGCACATAAATAATTTGGGAAACTACATAAACTGTGATATTAAGTCATTGATAAAAAGCCCAAATAGAATACAATTCTCCAAATTTTAGTTTCACTCATTTGAAATAATGATGATAGTATTTATTGTTACAATTCATTATATTCCTGCTCCGAGTGAGCTACTATACACTGTACATAAGCCAAATTTTATTTTTAATTTTTTTTACAAAATTGTTGGTTTTTTTACAAAAATGTTATAAAGTATAATTAGTATGCTTATGTTACAGGGTTAGAAAATTCAGGCTAAAATAAGTATTTTTCCCCAAATCACATTAATAGGTAGAAGAGCAATGGGCTAAGCTTTGATTTCAAGGTTAATGAATAGGGTTCAGTGCTTTTTACCTACTATGTGCTAGGTATTGATCTAGATAAGCCACAGGCATTGTCTAACTTACATTTGATAGATGTTTAGTGGAGGGATATAAATCATATATTTCAATGTATAGGAACAATAGCTACTAACTGTCTACTTGCTGGAAAAGAGCTTTATGGCCAGGTAATAATCAAATTTATTCTCATAAACCATCCTTTCCCTTTTCTTTGGTCAGACGGATCAAATGTATGCTGACAGCTCCTGAACCAGCAAGCAGGATCTCAGAACATGTCTAGGTATCAGCCATGTGGTGTACATGAGCCATGGTTTGTGTTTGATGGACTATATTCCTGAGCCAAGTAGGCACATAGCTGAAAAAGACACTGACGGATGGCCAAATTGTATTTCCCAAAATAGTACTACATACAGTAAAGAAGGGACAGAACATGTCTAGCCAATAATGAAGATTTAGTCTTGTCCCCAGAGACAAGGGTTATAAACAGTTTCTATAAAATATTAATAAGTTTGCACATTTATGACCTAACACCAAAATTATCTTTTCTTTTTTTTCCAGAGTAGTTTAAGTAATTCACCTAAAGTTGCAGAACAAGGGGGACAAGTGCCAGAGGTGGTCATTTTTCAGAGGTATGTTTTGTATTAAATTTGGATACCTTGTTAAAATTGTTTTTTTTTTCTCTTTTTTCAGAGCATATCTTTTTTCCTTTCATTTTTATAGCAAGTTTAAGAAATCATTGAAAAACTAGTGGTCAGTGACTTTAAAATAGATGTGTTTCTGGCCATTGAGAAAACGAGCTGTTCACGTGTACTGGTGGGTGATTGATTGATATTTTTGTTATTATAAAAACTTGAACATTTTTTTAGGAAGGAATCCTGCAGAGCTCTGACTAAAGAAGACTTCCACATATACAGCAGTTTGAAACAGTTGCTCAAGAATTTAATAGTCCCTTTGCATGCGCTAGGATTTTGAGCTAAAGCAAAAGAGTGCCCTTGGATTCATTCACCATCCTTCTGCTGCCTCTTACACACATGCAATGCCCATTGCTCTTTCTTCACTTGCTTTTTTTCACATATTTACTCATTATGATCTGTAACCACAACATCACCATAACCTGAGAGCTTGTTAGATATTCCAGAATCCCTGGCCTTATCTCAGACTCAGACCTACTGAATCAAAATTTGCATTTTAACAAGATTTCTGGTGATTCATATATACATTAAAATTTGATAAGCACTGCTCTATAATCAAGGTTTCTCAGCACTGGCTCACCATTAAAATATGTATTGAAGCTTTTAAAATACTAATGCCTGGCCCTAAGAATCCCAGCCAAAAATGTTCTCATTTAATTAGCTTGGTGTAGGGTCTGGTCTGGTAATTCTAATGTTTTCTAATTGCCCAAGAAGTAACTGTGTTATTATTATTACAGATGTTCACACATTTTGACTCTCTTCACTTGGCTATGGATAATCCAACTTTGCTCTACTGCCATTCATCTTAACTTCAACTTTTCAAACCGAGTCGTTATCTTTTACCTCATTTCTGTTCATGATGGTCGATGTCTTTGAGGAACAAAAGGAACACTCCTCAAATAATCCTTGCTGCTTTGTCACTGGACATACTTGTGTTTAATTTCTGTTCTTAAATGATGGCTGCTGGCACATTCATAGCCCTGAATAATTGTCATTTGACTAGTTTGTACTCTACTGAGCCACATCCCTAAAATTAGAAGCAAAGGATATCTGACATAACTATAAACTTCAAACTACTTACTATGAGTAGAATTGCTGATTATACATCAACCTTGATTGAGTGGTACTAACTGTTATTAAACGGTACTCACTACTGGCCAGGACCATATGCACACATGTATTTGTTAAAGCTGTCATCTGTATGAAATGTCCTTAACCTTTTCTTGGTTAGTCATAATCAGCAAATCCTCAATAGAATAGCAACAAATACCCTTTCATTAAGAACACTAACCCCCAAATTTCTTTGTCATTCATATGGACATATGATATTTCCAAAGGAAGTATAAATTAAGGGGGACTTGAGATCATAATGCTTAATTTTCTATGAAGTTTCCATGTTCATTATACAAAATTTAGTGCGAACTATATTTCTGAGTAACATTAAATGAGCAGAAGTACAGAAAAGATCACATTTTCTTGAAAGTGATTAAAGTGATATTTTCACCTCCAGTAGAGCAGGAACAATATAATACTGACAATTTTTATTATAGCCACTGAATCACTTCTCAACAGACTGGGAAATAACCATCTTAAGTCTATGTGCTTGTCATTTTTGAAATACAGTGGGTGTGTATCTGTGTGCATGTGTGTGTTTATTTTTCATAGTTTTCTTGAAGACAAATTATTATGTAACCACCAGTATTTATGACTCTGTCAGTGTATATTCAAAACCCAATACTCACTTTTAAATGATTAATACTCTAAGTGGATTGTTCTTTGTTTGTTTTAGTTTACTTTCCTTCTTTTACCACAGTTCCACTTCCATCCTCACCTCCAGGGGAAGCCAAATTAACAAATAATACCCACAGACCAAACCAGATCTCGAATTTTTATACCAAGATAGAAGTGTTAACAGACCAGGACTTTTCAGGTCTCTGGAGGAAGAGACTTCAAAAAAGCCCTTTAAGTCATTTCCCTTCCCAAGCCAGGGCATGTGTAGTGTTGTGTGACCTTCCATATGAATATCTTACAATGAAAATACAGAGAACTGTGGGGCTCTGCACAAAGAAGGTACCTACTAATGGGATCACTGCACCATTTGTCTCCAGGATCTCTTTGGAATTTGATAATGCTTTGTGAAAGTACCACCTTAATGCCCAGAGACGTTTTGTTTAGACAGCAACTTGCTTCCAGCAGTAAAAATCAACTTGAGCAAACTGAATATAGAATAACAAACACTTAGACTCAGAGGTCTTGGAATCTTACCAATATGACTTTGAACTTGAATAGCAATTTTTTCAATATGCACAGTCTTTCTAATCAGTTCAGGCCAGAGACCAGAACCTAGCACAGTACTTCCCAGTGAGCTCAGTTATTGAGTGAAATCTCTGAATGAACACAGCACTCACTAGAATATTAGGAATGCAGTAGAGAGTTAATAACTGCATGTGAATTAAATGGAGAATTTTATATCTAAAACCTGAGTGTGGGGTTTGAGTGGGTATGAAAAGGATGAATTGCATGTGACATTATCTAGTACCAGACAATTACACACCAGAATGCTGCTGTTGGAGGCATTATAGTGCCAGACTTACTGATATTACTTGGAGGCAAGTCATCAAATGGATGTGACCTGAATTGCCCATGTCAGGATGATCTCATCTAAAGTTAGTCCATGTCTATGGTCATGGGATCTCTATCTGATGTGCACTAGGCTCTTGAGTTTTAGGTGGTTGTAAAAGACAGCATGGGGATAAAACTGCAATATTTCCAGAATCTCTTGCCTGGCCTTAATGCATCTCCACATCAATAGGTGTTTCCAAGGGGTGGAGAGAAGTAGTCCATCTCCATATCAAGAAGTAATTACAAGGGAGAGAGAGGGCATATCTGGACCAGAGAGGTTGGCTAGGGTCCCTTTTTGCAGCCAGGTCACAAGAGACACAGGCGTTCTGAAGTGAACAACTGCTTGTAAGCAACAAATGGGTTTCTCCCACTTTATATCTCCCTTTGACTGATTTCGGTTTCAAAGGTATTTTGCCCCTAGCTGGGAAAATATTTTCCCTCTGGAGTTACACAGTGCCATGAGGATATGCTATCAGCCATGGTTATGGACCTGTAAATGCACATAGCTATGACTACTTGTCCCTGACTTTTTTTCTTTTGCAATTCTTTTGAGTTTACTACACTGCAGAAGTCATTTCTCTCTTTTTGATCTCTCCTTTGCTAACTACTTTGACTCTTTTCCCCACTTCATTGTTTTAAGTCATAAGCATATAAGTTGCGTTTCTACTTGGGAGCTGTCCTGAGATTCCTGGAGTACATGGAAACAGACATAGTAGCAAAACCTCAGGCTCTTGCTTTCTCTTTCCCCTTCCCTCCCTCTGTTTCTCTCTCCCTGTCTTCTTTATTTTGCTTAGCTGAGATGCCCAGAAGTGGTATTCCTGCTCAAGCTTGTAGAGGCCAAGTGTTGATGTTTCTAAGACTTGGGGTAAACTCTCTTTCTCTCTAACTCCTCTCAAAAATTTCTGTTTCTTACTGCTACCATGCTCTGAATTTGCCTTTCCCTTTCATTATAGTAATAATATCTGAGGCTCTGGTATTGGACTTAAGTGCATAAGTCAAAAGAGGAGGCTGTTTGGCTTGTATTGGTCCTAGACAGCAGGCTGGGTATCTCTATTCTATGCAAAAGAAAGTTTACCACATGGTCCAACACAACTGACTGAGAATCCACACTATGGTATGTAACCACTCTTAATGGTAATAAGGTTACTTAAGCTCTCCATGCCACAGTTTCCTTATCCCTAAAATCTGGATAAATAAAAGCACCAACCTCAAAGACTTGTAAACATTCAATGAGAAAATGTGCAGTGTGTCCAAAATAGTACCTGGCCTTTAGTAAAAGCTATATAGGTGTTTGCTATTATTTTTGTTAGTTACTACAAAAATGAAGATGGGCCCATGTTGCCAGAGCATGGGGATAATCAAGAATATATCAAAGGCTTTATCCCTAGCCAAAACACTCTCCAAATCCTAGTGTCTTCCTTGGGTGCTAAAGATATATCCTGGCTCCAATTAATGTCATAGAAGGGTATTAATGTCTGCCAGTCAGCTAGTCCTAATCCAGCTGAGGTATCTTCCTTCTAGTTGCATTATTCTTTTATGTAGGTGTGATCCCAGTGATTCAAAGAAGATTCTTTGAGAAGAATCAAAGGCAAGTGTCCTTGCTGGATTTGACTCCCAGATATATCTGGCCCTCAAGGAGATACTGCAATGTGGACATTGTTAAGCTGGCACAAAAATATGTTATTGCTTAGTGATCACTTTTATGAGTTACAGGTCACTCTAACAAAATAATTCAGCTACGTACATGGGAGTATGTATATGTAGAAAGAGGAGAGAGAGAGAGAGAGAATGAAGAGAGAGGAAGGAATTAATTGGTTTTCTAGCAGAGAAGCAAATGCTCAGCAGTCTTCTCTATATGCCTTCCATTTCAGGTTTTCAAACCCAAGGAATTCAGATGGTTGTACATGACTGAGCCCAACACAACACAACTGTCTAAAGGAATCACTGTTTTGCATATTGTTTAAAATAAAAATTTCAAACTTTAAGATGAGAAGCTCCTTTCTCCTCAGCAATATACACTTTTGTTTCAAAGCTGAACTTTCAAAGGCTCTGAGATTCTGCTTTGTACAAAAATAAAAGAAGAAATAAAGAAATTGAAAGAGCTGTTCAAGTCTTGCCTGCCATTGTAATAACAAAACATATGAGCTACTTTCTTTCTCTTTCAACCCTTTACCAAAACTTTCCTTTCACACACATCTTTCCTTGGGTATGTGTCACCAATTTGCTAAACACTGATACACACTGAAGTTCTTTCTTTCATGAAGGACTAACTGGGAAAATCTACCTGTCTCAAGACACAATCATGGTTTTGATTTATTTGGCTAACAACATACAGTTAATATCCTGCAAAGAATATAGACTGAGTATCTAGTGTAATGAACAAAATCCACACACCTGAATATTAACCCCCCACAAGGAAATACTGGTCTTGAATTATACTTGGTATACTCTATATCTGGGCTCTTATGACTGTTCTCCAGGAAGAGATACACGAAGGAAATGCTTCTCAGGTTATATCGACGACCCACAAATCACTTTGATATATGATCATAGTGCATTAAAAGTGACTCGAATCCAGTAATTGACAGATTATTTTCAATATCACTGATTCAACAATCTTTCTTTCTTTCTAAATTATTTTGTGTGTACATGCAGTACTTTTTATCTGAGCTTTCTGACCATATTAGCATGCATTCTAGTACTTTACTCATTGTGAGGATGAAATAATATAATGCATATAAAATCACAATGTAAACTGCTCCATAATATGCAAGAGTGAGATAGTATTATCATGTGGCATTCTTCCAAAGGGATGTGGTGGCATGCAAATAAGCATATCTTTGCCTTGGCTTAAGATTTGTTCCTATATCCCTGATCCTTATAATATACCAAGAAAGGGTAAACATCCCCAGAAACCTGAACTACAAAGCTTCCCCAGTGTCCTAATATCACGGGAGTTAGAAAGGACTGCTAAATGGTGGTCTTTTAACCTTGTTCATTAGTCTTTTCAACGCTATTAATGACATTTTACTCTCTCCAAATTATTCAGCCACTCTGTATGGCTATGTACTCTCTCTCCCTCCCTCTCTCTGTAAAATGGGAATACAAGCACTAACTCAATTACGGTTTCATGGTGGTAGGAAGATGGGTTAATATTGACAAAACACTTTGTAGTTTAAAAGTCCATTCCAACATTAATGAGCATTATTAGAGGATTGCATTGCAGCTTAATGAAGTGATGACTCAACTGACATTACATTTTGGATCCCAATCAGCCAATTTTAAGCCCACTGAGTTTGAATGCTCAGATGTGCATTTTTCCAGTCAGAAAATGATTTTGCTTGGGTTCATATGCTTTTACAGATTTTTTCCTAGCTACAGGCATACCTCTTTTTATTGCACTTCACTTTATTGCACTTTGCAGATATTGTGTTTTTACAAATTGAAGGTTTGTGGCAACCCTGTGTTGAACAAGTCTATTGATGCAATTTTTATAATAGCATTTGCTCAGTTCATGTCTCTGTGTCACACTTTGGTAATTCTCATAATATTTCAAACATTCTCATTGTTATTATATTTGTTATGGTGATCTCTGATCAGTGATCTTTAATGTTACCATTGCAATTGTTTGGGAGCACGATGAATAGCATTCATATAAGACAGTGAACTTAACTGATGTTTGTTTTCCGACTGCTCAACCGACCAGCTGTTCCCCTATCTCCCCATTCTCTTCTCGTGCCTCCCTATTCCCCGGAACACAACAATATTGAAATTAGGTCATTTAGTAACCCTACAATAGCCTTTAAGTGCTCAAATGAAAGGATAAGTCATTCATCTCTTACTTTCAATCAAAAGGTAGAACTGATTAAGCTTAGTGAGGCACCGAAAGCTGTGATAGGCCAAAACCTAGGCCTCTTGCACTGGTTAGCTAAGTTGTGAATGCAAAGGAAAAGTTCTTAAATTAGAATTAGAATGCTACTCCAGTGAACACAAAAATGATAAGAAAGCAAAACAGAATCACTGCTCATATGGAGAAAGTGTTAGTGGTCTGGATAGAAAATCAAAGCAGCCAGAACATTCCCTTAAGCCAAAGCCTAATCCAGAGCAAGGATCTAACTCTCTTCAATCCTAGGAAGGCAGAGACAGGGGAGGAAGCTGCAGAAGAAAAGCGGGAAGCTGGCAGAGGTTGGTTCATGAGGTTTAAGGAAATAAGCCATCTCCATAACATAAAAGTGCCAGGTGAAGCGGCAGGTGCTGATGGAGAAACTGCAACAAGTTATTGAGAAGATCTAGTTCAGATAATGAAGAACATGAAAAAAACAGATTTTCAGTGTAGATTAAACAGCCTTTTACTGGAAGAAGATGACATCTAGGACTTTCACAGGTAGAGAGAAGTCAATGCTTGGCTTCAAAGCTTCAAAAGACAGACTGATTCTCTGTTAAGGGCTAATGCAGTAGGTGACTTTAAATTGAAGCCAATGCTCATTTACCATTCCAAAAACTTCAAGGCTTTTAAGAATCATGCTAAATCTACTCTACCTGTGCTGTATAAATAGAACAGCAAAGCCGAGATGATAGCATACCCATTTACAACTGAATATTTTAAGCCCACTGTTGAGATGTGCTTCTCATTGACAATGCACCTGGTTATCCAAGAGCTCTAATGAAGATGCATAACAAGATTAAGTTGTCTACATGCCTGGTAACACAGCACCCATTCTGGAGACCATGGATTAAGGGGTCATTTCAACTTTCAAATCTTATTACTGAAGAAATACATTTTGGAAGGCTATTGCTGCCATAGGTAATGGGAAAAGTCCATTGAAAACCTTCCAGAAATGATTCACCTTTATAGATGCTATTAAGAACACTTGTGATTCATGGGAAGAGGCTAAAATATCAGCATGAACAGGAATCTGGGAGAAGTTGATTCCAACCCTCATGGATGACTTTGAAAGATTCAAGATTTAAGTGGAAGAAGTAACTGCAGAACTCGTGGACATATCAAGAGAACTAGAATTGGAAGTGGGGCCTAAAGACGTGACTGAATTGCTGCAATTTCATGATAAAACTTTAACAGATGAGGAGTTGCTTCTTATGGATGAGAAAAGAAAGTCGTTTCTTGAGGTAGAATCTACTCCTGGGGAAGATGCTGTGAAGATTATTGAAATGACAACAAAGGATTTAAAATGTTACATGTACTTAATTTGTAGAGTAGTGGCAAGGTCTGAGAGATTCAACTTCAATTTTGAAAGTTCTATTGTGAGTAAAATGCTATAAGACAGCATCACATGCTGTGGAGAAATCATTCATGAAAGAGTCAATCAGTGTGGCAAACTTCATTGTTGTTATTTTTAAAAATTGCCACAGCCAACCCAATCTTCAGCAACCACCACCATGATCAGTCAGCGGCCATCAACATCGAGGCAAGACCCTCCACCAGCAAAAGGATGACAACTCCCTGAAAGCTCAGATGATGGCTAGCATTTAGTAGCAATATTTTTTAAATTAAGGTATGTATATTGTTTATTAGACATAGTGACATTGCACACTTACTAGACTACAGTATAGTGCAAACATAAATTTTATATGCACTGGGAAAAAATTCATTTGACTCACTTTATTGCAGTGGTCTGGAACCAAACTTTGCAATATCTCCAAAGTTTGGCTGTATATTTACAGTAAAAATGCACTGCCCAGTTATGAGGGCTTTTTAAAAAGTCCATGTTCTGACTTACCCATTAGAAATATATAATCAGTATTTTAGAGGAAGTTCCAAACACAGTTATTGAGTATTCCAGATATTTTGTTCAACAAATTGGATTAGTATTTCCTTACAAATAATGAGAACATTAGAAAGTTGCCTGTAAAGTAGATTACTATACAGCAAATCCCACTTTTCTATTGTCATTTTAAAATTACATATTTGTTTCTCTGTTCTCCAAAACAGTCTCAGTACATAATTACATAATATCTGAGGATGTGACAGTACTTTAAAGTGATACATCTAAAGGGAAATGTTCAGCTTTTATGAAACAAAATGTTTACTTATTCCATACAATGAGCATATACTAAACATGGTTATACAACAAAAAGCAAGATCATAAACTTTGAGACTATACTATTAATAGTATAGCTAACCAAAACTGGGACAGGTCAAGAGGGAAAGTAGAAGGATGTACAAAAGGAAATTTACTCATCTTTAATACTATAGGACTTTTGCCACCCTAAATCTTGGCACATTGTTTCACCTTGTGTGATATTTAATTGTATTCATTTCTCCCAACTTAAAAATTAAAATATGTTAAAGTATCATCCAAAAGGGGATGGGAGCACATTTAGAAAAATGTGTATACTAACACTCAAAGATACCCACAAAATGCAAAATAGTGCTGCTTTTATGTTTGACACAGCAGCTTAAAGGTCCAAAAAGGAAGAAAACTTTCAATGAAATGGATTCACAAGATGAAGGAAGGAAGATAAATAGAAACAGCACAATCCAAAAAGCTACAATTCCAAGTGAAGCAACAAAGAGGTAAATAGGAGTGTTTTTAATGAAAGAAAAACAGGTGGGAAATCTCTCAAGAGTCACCAACTATTTAACAAGGTGGCTCAATATCCTATCCACATGTTGCCAGCTGTAGGACAATGAGGAAATACCTCACCTCAGCACTGTGACACTATGATAAATACTTAGAATACCAAAAAATTAAGGGAAGCTTCAGCATTGCCAGCAGTTAAACTTGTAAGAACTTGGACATTGGTGAGTTAAGGCTCAGATGACTCAGATATTCTCTACAAGACTGCAAGGCAAGGTTAAATATGACACCTACTAAAAGAGTAATTCTTGCCTGAGGCAAGGAGTTAGATTTTAAAATCCTGACCTACTTCATCCATTTGAATCCTACGATACTATCCTTATAGCATTCAAAATATACCATTCAAAAATATGTATTTTACTGCTATGAAGTAACTTAAAAACAGAATAATTTCCTGCAACCTAAGGTTGTTGTTCTTTTTTTTTCTTTCTTTCTTTAAACATCCCCATTCTAACAGTGAAATTAAGTAGTTTCAAGAGCAGGCACCCTTAATATGGGAATCATTAATGAAATTGAAGTACACATGTCTTAATACATTTTTTGTTCCTGGTGAAAAGTATCAGGCATGGCTTTCATTTCAAAGGGAGGCAAAAAGAGAAAATGCATTGACAATCCAGTACTTGGGTTGGTCCAGGGTTCTGGTAATTTGTAAAATCTTTAGATTAAAATAACATCACAGAGTAGTGGAATATCAGAGCATGTTCTTGTGGTAAGTGTTCCTAAACTACTGAAAAGGTGAAATTAGACATACATCACGTTTTCCGAGTTTATAACATATAAAATCCCTATGGTTTTTGGACTCTCTAGATCCTAAATTCATTTCTCAGGGTGTTTCTATAGGTTCATTCTCAAGAGGAGCCAACTTTTCAACTAATTTTATCAATCTGCTTTGGTCAATTGTAACCTCTGATTAGAACCTGTATTGAGATCTTCTGGATAAATATTTGACCCATGTTAAAATAGTGTTCACCAGGAATCTGATTTTTGTATTATTTCCCTTGCAGTTCTGGTTCAAGGCCTGAATAAAACAACTGAACATTCAAAGGAGGGCTTAGAAAAAGGACAGCCCTTAGTTCTTCTGAATCTGTGATTTCTCAGTTTATTGGTAATGCATAATCCCAGGTCCCAACTCCAGAAGTTCTCACTGAGTTAGAGAAGATCTGCAAGTGTAACAGATTTATTTGCAGGCGCTCAGTAGTCCACATGTTGATAAACACTGCTCCTTGAGAATGTGATGAAAGCTGGTTACTTTCTCAACACTTGACTTATTCTGTGTACAATTCCAGTCTCCTGGAGCTCTGAGGTCCATCCAAGGACAACAGTGTAAGATGTAGATCTATATCAAAGTGGGATGCATACTTAATTTACAAGTATTCTCATTTTCTTCAGAAAATGTTACAGATTTATAGTTTAGCATAATTGTTCTCAGTTTTTACATCTTATTGGTATAAGAACTGATGGCATAAAATGTGTACTTTCCCCACAGAAAAATGTCTTCATATCTGAATTCACCCTGAGTCTATCAAAATACCGATGAGGCTTGGATTTACAGTTCCCCCATACCACCAATGGTGGTCTACAGTAAATTTCTTCATGGCAGAGCTACATCTACTCATTTTTATATCTTGCTCTTTCCTACCCCTGCAACCTTGGTGCCTAAGATAAAAATAGGTTTTCAATGAATATTTTTACTTGGCTTAGTTTACTATTTTATTAATTGAAAAGATGCACATGTGTATCATAGAAAAATGTACAAAATGTAGAAAATGGTAAAATAGTGGTCAGCTGTGATTGCATCCATTTAATCTTGGGATTATTGTTTGGAAATGTATTTTACAAATGAATCTTCCTATATCCTAATTCCAATATCTTTCCAAGAGCTGGCCACTGTTAACAATTCAGTACTTTTGTAGTATTTGTATATATTTCATATACTATAATTTATATATATTATATATTTTATAATACCTTTATCATATTCTTAAACATACATGGATATATATGTATGTATGCATACACACATCTAATCCTCCTTTAAAAAATATGATGGCAGTATTTTTGTGTTGCATAAATTGCTTTTCTCACACAATTCAAAATACTATGAACTTTTTCTTGTTAGTTGATATAAATCTACTAATAATTTTAATAATTATTATTAATTATAAATTATTGATTTAATAGATTAGTAATTATCTACCAAATAATTTTAATTTAACAGTTGCATAGTAGTCAATAAATATTTTGGAACTTATAAATTATATTATTAGTAAATAAATGACTTTTGGCTAATGTCTTACTGTATTATTTTAGAAATAAGACTATAAGTAAATGGATATCACTGTTCTTTCTCATAAGATAATGGAACGCCAGAACTGTTTCTTATTTTAGTTTAGAATATAAGATTTCTCTTTTAGAAACTAGGCAAATTATTACTAGCTTCCAAAGATCCGGAATAAACATGACTTTATTCCTCCTCCCCAAAATTCCTTCCAACCAGTGTCAGTTCTCTCAATTCATTGTGTAGGCCACTAGGTTGAAATTTTTCCAGTACTTCAGAGGGTCTGCCACCTGCCCTTTGTTTTGGATAACAGGAGTCTGAATCCCACTGTAGTACAAAAACAACATCAATAGGCACATTGGTCGTGTTTTAATGGCACTACTTAATGAATTCTCTGACAGAAGAATAATGGTGCGAAATCTCAAGTCAGCTGTGTTTACTTTGAGAAGTGCCCAGCAATAGATGTGAGAAGCCTTGCAAGTGTATCCAGCATCTATCTCTGCTCTGCCTGCAGTTAACTGAATTTCCTTTCTTTTTCCTTCATTTTCAATAGTATATGTGAAGCAAAACAATTCCAGTCCCAGCAAAGTGATAGCCCTTGATGTTCACATATCAAGCCTGGGTTCAAATGAAAGGTTAAAAGCAAACAGTCAAGATTACAGCCTGACAATTTCCCACAGATTTAGGGTAAGAATTTGGACCAATACATTTGTTTTCAACAGAAAAGAGAATGCATCAAGAACTCTTAGTGGAGAGCCTAAGCTTATTGATAATATGATAAAAATTGCATGGAACTATTTTGTCCAGAGATTTGAGGATATTCACTGTCCCTAGAGATCACATCTAAAATTAGAAATCTAGGAGTAAATAAACAATAGATGAGCTACTTTGTGTGAAGTATTATAGAGTTCGTAATAAATTCCTAGGACAATAATTAAGCAGAAATATAAGTAGGCCAATTTCACAAGGAAAATAAAAATGACAAAGAAAAGTATAGGAAAGAAGCAATCCTGAATCAAGATAAAAACTGCTGGGTGCAGGGATAAAAGACCAGATAGTCTATACATCTTCCAGATAGTCTATATATGGTTAAATACAGTTAACCATTTCCAGTTTATAAAAGGGCCACAAAATAGCTCTGAATGTATTTCATGCATCTCTTACAGTTCTTTCTCATGCATCTAGCTCATATTGCTATGAGGTAGAGAGGGGAAAGAGAGTTATTCTCTCTCTCTTTTCACATAAGACAGGACTGAAGGAAGTGTGTATGTGTGTCTGTGTGTCTGTCTTTGTCTTTGTCCATAATGCAGGCCTCCTTCCAGAAGTAACTGTGGTTGGTTTAGATGTAGCTTGCTCAAGGCCATACACCAAGCCAACATATGAAAAAAGGCTCTGGAGAGGATAGAGAGTGTTTTTCAGCTATTAAATCTCAACTACTGAACACTACAGCATCACAAACTGTTAGAGATGAAAAATACCTTAGAGACCTATCTCTTCATTTTCTGGATGAGACAGATGCCCTGCCAGTTAAGTACAGAAACCTAAAGATATCAAATTAGTTAGTGTAATGGGTGGCCTACTCTTTTTATTATGGTAATATTTGAGAGGGTTGCAAAGCCTTGTGTTCCAAAATATTTCCTGCACAGCCTTCCAGAGGACTTGAAATTCCAAAGGTCAAAATTATTCATCTGAATTATTCTGCTATCACAAAAGTTATCATGGATAGAGCTATCCATACTTTTATCTAAGGCCATTTCTCTCCACTTGTGCACTAGACCTCATCCTCTCTCACCTATTCCAGAAATTAATCATCTCTCTACTCTTTGTAGCCTATTTTTCCCTCTTTAATAGATAGTTATCTGTATGCTTTTATTATACTTGCTTTTTATTTTTAAGCTTTTGTTACTCCTTTCTGGAAAATATGTAGTTTTAAATCCTCCTTTGGTTCTAATTTCATTATAGGACCAGTTATATTTCCAATTTTCTGATCCCTGAATAGTGGCAACACTCCCTGAAAGAGTTGTCTACATTTGGTGTTGAGTTCTACCTGCCCATTCTCTCATAAACACACTTCAACCAGACTTTACCCTTCAATACTCCATAGAAACCACTGTCATCAGAATCTCCAATGATCAGCTCTCATCTGACTTTACCCACTCATTTACTCTGTCCTAGTCTCCTCTGCTGGTCTTTTTCCTTTACACAACTTCTTAGTGTTGGAATTCCTCAGGGACTTCTCCAAGCTCAACTGGAGATGTCATCCATTCTTACGGCTTTAAGTAACATCCATATGTCAGTAATACTTACATTTAGCTTCAGCTTAGACATTTCATCTCTTCCAAATTAAAGACCCATATATCCAAGTACCTATACAACATTTTCACTTGGGTGTCTAACAGATAGTTCATCTTCAAAACTGAATTCCTGATCTTCTTTACACCTTCATTTTCTCCATTCTCAGTCTTCCATCATTCAGGAAATGGCAATTTATCCTTGCAGTTGTTAGGCCCCCAAATTTAGAGTCATCTTTTGTCCCTCTTTTTCTTTTGTACCCCACATCCAATCAGCCAGAAAGACCTGTTGGCACTATCTTCAAAATTATACCCAGAATCTGACAGCTTTTCATCCTTCTCACACCATCATTAACATCTCTCATTTGCATTATGGCCGTGGCCTCCTAACTGATTTCTATCCTGCTGCCCTTCTTTGCCCTCTGTGGTGTACTTTCAGCATAGTTGTGAGAGTAATCAGGTCTGGCCACTCCTCTACTCAAGGACTTTAGGGGGCTTCTCGTTTCACTAAGAGTAAAATATTATTAAAAGTCATCAAATTGACCAAAAGGCCATACATGATTAATTGTGCCCTACTCTTAATTCTTCACATCACCTCTTTAATGCCTACTAGTTGTCTCTTCCCAACTCACTCTTCTTATCATACTGGCCTCTTTGCTTTATTTGTTTGCTTACTTATTTATTTTGAAATTGCCATTCATGCTCTATTCTTAAACTCTTAAAGTCTTTACTGAATATCCTCTGATACTTGGAACACTTTCCCTCTCAAATATCCACTCACTTCCTCAAGTTCTTCAAGACTTTTTCTCACATCACCTTCTCAATGAGGTGTACTACATTAAAAATTGCAAACTCTCCCACCAAATCCCAATTCTCTCTACACTGTTCTACTTTTCTTTTCTACAGCACCACTTTCTAGTGGACTGTATAATTTCATTATTTTATATTTTATTTGTGAGTCTCCCACTACAAGATTAGAACCTACACTAGGGCAGGGATCTTTGTTTACTGATACATCACAATGCCCTAGAATGGTACCTGGAACATTTTAGGTGCACAATACATACTTGTTAATTGAATGAGTGAATGAATGAATGACCCTTCTATTTGTACAGAACTTTAAAATTTTCAAAGTCTTATAAGTACTTCAATTTAATCTTTAGCAATCCCGTAAGATAAGTGCAGGTTTTCTTTTTTTATTAAAGCAATGTTGATATGTAATACTATATTAGTTTCATGAGTACAACATAGTGATTCAACAACTACTTACATTACAAAATGCTCACCATGATAAGTATAGTTACCATTTTATGTCTATACTTTTACAGATGTGGAAATTGAGGCTCAGAGATCATGGTTCTCATGTGTCTTAAAAGCCTGTAGTAAAATGAGATATAGTGCCAGGAAAATATAACACTTTAACAATTTTGCAACCATTAACAAATTAGCAAGACTCAATTTATCAGTAGTAATCAAAGTTCTGAGAGAATGAATCCAAGTAAGTTTTGATGAGCCCAATTATAGTGTGTAGTTCTATATAACAATTGCCTTGAGCAATAGGAAATAATAGAAAGGAGTAAAAAAAAACATTTCATATATCTACAAATTTATATGATAGGAAAAACTTCACGTGTATTTTTTCTACATTAAGCTCCATATGCAAGTAAGTAATGGAGTCCAGGGCTTTTTGAATACAGCATGATTGTTATTCAGCTTAAGTAATATGATATACGTGTGTATGTGTGTGTGTGGGTGTGTGTGTGTTCCTTTCTAGATGTATAATTTTACCTTTTCCCATTATAATCAAAGTTTTTAAGTGTGGAGATCTTTCATGTAATACCAAAGGCCTTTTCAATCTCTAGTTTTTAGACTACATTTTTTTTTAGTTAAATCTGAAGTAGGAAGGAAAGGCTAAGTATAGAAAAGTTTAGACATTGATTTCCAGAATCTGAATTTTAACTGATTCTGTCATCAGAGGTAGGGTTGCTGAATGGTCTGTGGAAACAGAGCTCTTACAAGGGTAGACATATATATTTGTTAGTGACCACAGTGATCATTTATTGATTGCTTACTTTGTATGAGTCACCAGTAAATGCTTGTTATGGATTATCTTATTACACTCTCATGAAAGTCTGTGGATTAAGTAGTACTATTATGTCCACTTCCAGATGAGGAGACTGAGGAACAAAGTGATTTAATAACTTGCTCAAGTGTAGATTCAAGCCCCCCATTAGTATCAAGAGCTCAGCTTTTAATCATTATATTGAAAAATGACTAAAGTAGAATAAACTCTAATTTCCTGTCACCAAGTAGTTCTGATCATTTTTTTCTATAAAATATTCACAAGAACCAAAGTAGAATATTGTAGTCAGCATTTAGTGATTTAGGCAGTGCTTCAGTTATTTATATAATTTAATTCCATTTACAAAATGCTACTTGCATACTGTCTGTCCATATAGTCTGGCAAACTGAATTCATGCTTAGTGTCCTTCATACCAATACTCTGTCATCCCTGAGGATGATTCAAAGGAAATTGCCTTGCAGATGAGTTTCAGCTCCAGGCAAGTTCACTATAGATTCACTGTGATCAAAGAAATTTACAGCAAAGGGTTCTTGGGGTGAAAAGGTTATACCCAACTTTATTTCCAGGTGGCAGGTCAGTCACTAAAATCCCATTCACTCAGAGCGAGTCTGTGTTATCACTGCTGCTTCGAATGCAGCAAGCCGGTCTCTACATCTGGGCCTCTCTGCACAGCCGTCCCGCACAGCCGTCCTCTGGGCCTCTCTGTAGAGCTGTCCATGCAGCCATCCTCCAGGCCTCTGTCCTTGGCGCTGCCACCACTCCAGCCCTCCACTCCACTCTCCTACAGCCTTGCAGCCCCGCCACCCAGTCTCCAGCAGAGCACTGGGTGGAAGTCCTTATGTTATCACAATAATGGCTTATTGCCTAAAGGTATGGAAGTGGTAGCATAGGAACAGGCCAGTCACATTTAAGTTCAGTGAGGATCCTGGCCATAGGAACCCCAGTTTATCCACAGAAATGAAATGCTAACTCAATGCAAATAGAATAATCAAAGTACACGGGTCATTCTTTTTTTTTTTACTTTGTTAATTCCATATTTCACTTCCTAATTTCTCTGAGATTTCAGCATCATGCATTCTTTTCAGTCT
Organism: Phataginus tricuspis; assembly: GCA_029783875.1. Classification (NCBI taxonomy): domain Eukaryota; kingdom Metazoa; phylum Chordata; class Mammalia; order Pholidota; family Manidae; genus Phataginus; species Phataginus tricuspis. Next base: position 82,703,782 of record JAQQAC010016209.1, read on the forward strand.
CTCCTTTTGTAACTTTGCTATATGGTAATATTTAGGGAAACATAATTGTTTTTTTAAAACAATGAAAATAAATCACAAAATGTGTAACTGTCCCATATTAAAACCTTGCTGAGTTGTTTACCAGTGGCACCATATTGGGGATGTATCAGTTTAAGAAGTACAGCAGTGATAAGGACAGAAAAAGTAACACAGTAAAGTTGTATGTAATATATAGTTAAATTTGTGAGTTGTGGTGAACAAGCCTCCTTAGTTCAAGTAAAATATGATCCAATTCTAACCTTTCTTTTAAGCCCTTAGCTTGTACTCAATTGAATTTCAGCTTTTTCCTCTCTTTATAGACTCAAAGTGGCAAACAGGTAAAACTCCGATTTAAATTCTGTTCTAATTTGAACAACACAGCTGGACACATGGCTTCCAAGTTGTGGACCATACTCTTCAGTGGGTTTTAGTCACAAAGATGTTCTTAAAACAAAATTAGATGTTCAAGAGTCAAATTGTAATACCCTAGTTTGCTAGGCATAAGCAAGGAACTTCAAATGAATTCTGATACATTTTCCACTGAATTGTACCAATTTCATGCCCTTATGTCACTCATTAATCATTATTCATACACTGTTTTGGAACTGCATTTGTCACCTACACACCTGCCTTTAAGACCTTAACCTTATTGATTTCCTTGCCTGCTGTCTTTCATTTCCTACAAATAGTAACCTACACACACTAGGGCAGGTTCTCTTTTTTATTTTATAACCACACCTTGAAACTTGACATTTACCTTGTATATATGCCTTTTTCAAAAACATTCTGTACATGTGCAGTCACTGACATTAATAATATATCCTGCTTAAATATTTGTTGTTTTCTTCAATTAAGACTATGAGTCAGGAATGTCAAGGGACATTTGAAAATAAGTGTGGTCTCCTCTTAGTAGAAACTCAGAAACAAAAATGATTTCAGAATTGATCCAGGGTAAATAGCTACTATAGGGAAGGACCTCCCCCCTCCCCTACTGTTCTATGAAGACAGCTCTCTGCTGCTTCACCCCAAATATGTCTGGCCTTGTATGGAGCCAGAGTGTCTGGCCTTGAAACACCTGAAAACACAGTGTGTGTACTCATGAGTAAGGAGCTAGATAAGGGCCTTGAAGGCCAGACACCTGGCCATGAAGGCCACACACATGCACAAATTCAATGTTTATGCAACCATGAATTAGCACTGTAGCAGTATAAGAAGGACAGCTTTATGCAGAATAAAGTGGCCTCTTTTGAGTACGCTCCATAACGACTCCCACTGCATTCTTTGCTCTTCGAATTGCCCCAAAACCTCAACAGCAACCTCAGGACCCAACAGCTACCCACTCAATGTCCTAATCCCATGGTATAACATACCATGCAGAGGGTCATCCAACCTTAGCTAAATCATTTCTAACGGTGAGGAAGCTGACATGCTATAAGAAGCAGAATATTCCATTGCTAGGGTTTAGATTTTTTTTTTCTTTTACTCTTCTTAAATCTGATTCCCTGCAAATTCCATTTGTTTTTCTATGCTCAACTTTTTTTTTTTTTTTTTTGCAATATGGACTAAGTCTAAATTTACCAAATAATAGTATGATTTGAAATTTGGGAAACAGATATCATACTCTTCTCAATGCTAAACACCCCCTATTCCTTTAAGTTCCTCAGACAACATTCCTTTTTTAACAGAAGGTTCTCACTTTCTCTGAGATCAAGTTTTTCCTAAAATATAGTACTCAAAGGCTGACATCCAATATTTACCATAATACTGATATAAGCATAACTTGTATGTTTGCATTAAGGTCTTTATTTTTTTAAAGTTCAGTTTGATAAGGTGTAAGTCCGGGGAGAGGAAATACCTCTAAAAACTGAAATCAGTCTAAGGAAGAAATAAAGTTTAAAATCCATTTATTGCTTACAAACTGCAGTCTAGGGCCGTTTCTCTCTTTCCTGCTCCAGCAGCAGCAAAACTGGCCCTCCCCCTCACCTCTCAGATACAGATCAGCCTTCTGTTGCCCAAGTAATTACCCATTGATATGGAGATGAACTTCTCTCCACCCCTGAGAAATGATACAAAAGCACTAAAGCCATACTTCTTTCCACCTCTGAATGCCTATTGATATGCAGATGTACTAAAGCCAGGTGAGATATTCTGGAAATATTACAATTTTACCCACATAAGGTTAAAGCTTTGGGACACATTTCCAGAATTTGGCCTTCAAACTGGCAATAATCAATTTATTATTTTTTAGTAGAGTAATCCAATCAGCAGTATCCACCTGAGATACCTCAATCTTTTCCACTATAACAAAAAATGTTTCCCAATGTATTCCCAAAGTCAAGGTTAAATATAAGTCTAGCAAGCTTACTATAAAAGAAAATGATATAGGATGTGACATCAGCAAGATGGTGGAAAGGAATCCCTGGACCCTTATTTCCCCCACAAACACACTTATTTAGCAACAATTTATAAACAAATTCCCTTTGTGAGAAATCCAGAAACAAATTGAAAGGCTTCTTCACCCAGATAAAAATGAAACCAAACTCAGTGTAGACAATAAGGAGATTCAAAGCGCCCACTAGAATCCCTACTCCTAGCATAGTGAAGAATGACCAGGGAGAGATTCCCCAGCACCCAGTTTCTTCCAGAGGAGGAAAAGAGTTGATTCATACATGCAGTGCCCAATTTTTCTGAGCCTGCTTCCCAGAGGACTGGATTCTATCCTCCAAATCTGGAAGCTCTGACAGATCCATCTGGTAGAAGCCATAGCTCCTCCCTGCTACTCAGTACAGAACAGGTAGATGAAAAACCCCAGCTGTTAACTTCCTTCAGAGCAGGGAAAGTATTGATCCATGCATCCAATGTTCCAACTTCTCCAAGGTGACCTGAAGAACTGGCATATGTCTTTCCTATCTTGGAGCTCTAATAGACCCTGAACAGTCTAGTTACTTGAGGGAAAATGGAAATGGTGGCTTGGGGTGCTAGAGGCCATGGCTATTATCCCTGGATAAGCATACAATGAGCAGACTAAAACTACAGCTGCCTGCTTCTTTCTGGAGAGGGAGAGGTTTGGTCTTAGCATCTAAAGCCACAATTTTTCTGAGGACTGCCCAAAGGACAGGTTTCTGACTTGCCTCTCTGAGTGCTGATGGGACTTGGCCTAATCCAGCTACCTGGAGACAAGTGAGAACAGAGATGGATATTTGGGATGGCAGTCAAAATAAACCCCTGCCACCATGACCCAGTGCAGCACAGAGTGGGAAGATGGAAATAAAACTCAGCTCCCAATTTCTCCCAGGAAAGGAAAAGAGATGGATGGAGTTTCCAATATCCAGGTCTTCTGGGGGCAGCTCAACAGACTGGTTTTGGTCTCTCTTGTTCCAGTAAACTGGTGGAACATAGCATACACTTGATGCCTGCTGGCTTTCAAAGAACAAAGAAAATGTGTAAACTAACACAAAATTTTGAGAGGATCTTAGAATCTCTAGCTGAACTAACTAGGGTAGATCTTCTCCTGTATGAGATCAGAAGTGGCTTCTTTGCTTAATGTGCAGACTCCAATACAGAGATTCAAGGAAAATGAAGAATCAGGCAAAGATGTTTCAAACAAAGGAATAAGATAAATCTCTATAAACTGACTTTATTGAAATATAATTATATGATTTACTTGACACACAATTCAAATAACTGTCATAAGGATGCTCACTGAGGTCACACTAAGGTCAAGAAACAATGCATGAACAAAGTAAAAATTTCAACAGAGTAGAAAATACTTAAAAGGACCACACAGAAATAATGACTTTCTAAAGAATTAAATAATTGAAATAACTGAACTGAAAAAAATTACTAAAGGGGTTAAATAGCAGACTAGATCAAGCAGAAGAAAGGATCAGGGGAGTTGAAGACACGTTATTAAAAATAATTTAATTAGAGGAGAAAAAAGGAAAAAATGAATGAAAAAGAGTGAAGAAAATTTAAAGGACACCATCAAGCATTACGGGAGTCACACAGATGGTGAAGACAACTAGAGAGTGAACCAGAAAGCTTAAAGAAATAATGACTGAAAATGACATCACCAAGATGGCAACATATGTCATTCCTGACTTTACTCCCTTCACAAGAAGTACAGCTAACACTTCCTCAAAAGCAAGACTCCACTGAGAGAATCATAGAACATGAGGGTGAGGCTGAAGCACCCTCTACACCTCAGTGACCAAGACATACCATACTGGAAGGGTAAGAAAAGTGGCTACACATTGGCCACATTGTTCCTTCCCCAGACTAGTGCAGCACTATGTGGAGATGTCTTCTCTGAGCCTCCCATTCCTCCAGTGGAAAAACGGAATCCAGGGGGAACAATCAGCTCCCTGAGCATTGTGGATTGCTTTGTCGGAGTCCCTACTCTGATCTTAAACCACAGGGATTGCTTGGAAATTTGCAGGGCTCAGTTACTGGGAATCTGACTGTGATGGAGGAGGGAGGGGCTGCAACAACCAGCACACAGTTCTTGGCCGCCCAAGTTCACACCTGCAGTGCTCAAGTATCAATACCAACTAGCAGTTTTGCTTATCTACATAACTAAGTCTGGGCACATTCTGATTAGAGAACTCAGTGGGGTGCATATCTGCTTGAGTTGGATTCTCTAATGAGTTTTGCTGGCCCCAGAGCCTAGTGTGCCCATGCCTAGACAAGATGATGAGTCACATCCACCCATTATGGAGAGTGCCTTCTAGGCCAATCTGACCAGGAGGGCTGATGACAACTCCTAGAAGCTGTGTGGCTTAGTGGCACTTGAGCCAAGAGAAGTACAGTCAGAGTTAAGAGTTGCAGAGCAAAACCAGTGGTCCTCTGTGCTATGGAACTTGGGGTGCATGTTGGCTTGAGCTAAGACAAAAAAGATTTACTGTTTTAAAGCTGCTTCTACCATTATGCCCAGGCATGTAATATAACTTGTAGCCCCACTTATTGCTGCATAAAGCCTTCAGCCTGTCTGACCAGGGAACCTAACCAGAGCATATCCAAAGATGTGTAGCCCACTCAAAAGCCCTCCTGACACTCAGACAGAGAGTACAGCCTGTGGCTTCCCCCATCTGCAGAGTATAACATTGGGTTCACCTGACCAGGATATTTAGTGCACATTAAGGCCTGAATCAAGCCCCCCAATCAATGAGCTGTACAATCCCTCAGGGCAAGGAAGCTGATTCATACCACAATCTACTACTGCAAATAGTAACCAGTCCCAACCATCTAGTAATCCTGGTCAGAGAATTCAGGCAACTACACAACCCATCATATAGACTCACTTGGGTAGGGAACCAAGTCTGCAGTCCTGTCCAACAGTTCCCAGCCGGTGGCACACCTCCCCTATCCCCATCCTTAGAGCTCAAACTGTTGCTTCACCCCAAAATAGACCAGAATAGAAGGCCCCATCTAACCAAAGACATTACCAGCAGACAAACCCAGAATCCCTGACTGAATTCACTGGTGAAGAAATATCTCTGCCAAAGGTATCCTGTAAAATCTGAAGAAGAATTCCATCACTCAAAGGTGCAGATACCAACATAAGGATCAAGGGATCATGAAAAATAAGGTAAATATGATACTACAAAAGGAAACTAATAAAATCTCCAACAACAGCATAAAGAAATGGAGATTTCAGAATAATCCTCTTAAGGAAGTGTATTAAACTAAATGAAAATACAGACAAATCAATGAAATTAAAGTAAGTGTATGAACAAAATGAAAAGTTTGATAAGGAAATATCAACCATTAAACAAACAAAAACAGATTAATTTTCCAATCAAAAGACTGAGAATGGCTGAATAGAAACAAAACAAGATCCAACACAATGCTACCTACAATAGACTCACTTTAGTCCTAAAATCACGCCTAGACTGAGAATGAAGGGAAGAAAAAGACATTTTAAGCAGATTATAACAAAAAAAGAAAAAAAGTAGAGATAGCTATATTTATATTGAAAAAAATAAAAATTAAACTAAAAATGGTAATAAGGGACTAAGAAGGCCATAATATAATAATAATGGAGTCAATTCATCAAGAAAATATAACAATTGTAAATGTTTATGTGCCCAACATAGAAGCATCGAAATGTATAAAGGAAAAACTAACAGCACTAAAAGGAGAAATAAACATTCATGCATCGATAGATTACCCAGAAAAAGAATCAATAAGGAAACAGTAGATTTGGACACTATAGACAAAATGGACCTAACAGACATATACAGAATATTCTATCCAACATCAGCAGAATATACATTTTTTTCAAGTGCACATGGAACATTTTCTAGGATAGACCACATGATAGGTTACAAGTTTTAGTGAAATTTGAAAAGGACTTAAATCATAGCAAGTATCTTCTCTGATCACAATAATATGAAAGTAGAAATCAATAACAAGAGGAAAACTTGAAAATTCACAAACACATGGAAATTAAACAACATTCTCCTGAACAAACAATGGATAAAATAATAAATTACAGGAAAAATTAAAAGGTTTCTTGAAACAAATGAAAATGGAAACAAAGCATACCAGAATGTATGGGATGCAGCAAAAACAATTCTAGGAGTTTCATAGCAATAAAAGCCTACATTAAGAAGCAAGAAGTATCCCAAATAAACAATCTATTTGATTTAAGAGACTAGAAAAGAAAAGAACAAACTGAGCCCAAAGTTAACATAAGAAAGAAATAATAAAGTTAAGGCAGAAATAAATGAAAGAACAAAAAAAAAAAGAAAAGAAAACATTAACCAAACTCAGAGTTGGTTCTTTGATTAGGTAAACAAAATTTGGAAACCCTTAACTAGATTAACGAAGTGTAAAAAAGTGAAGGGATCCAAATCAACAAAATAAAAAATAAAAAAGGAGACATAACTGATACCATAGAAATTGAAAGTATTGTAAGAGGATACTATGAACAAATATATACCAACAAAGCAGACAACCTAGAATAAATGGAAAAAAAATATTTAGAAACATATAACTCAGCAAGACTGAATCAGGAAGAAAAAGAAAATATGAATAGACCAATTGCTACCAAGGAGATTTGGTAAGTAATAAAAATCTCATAACAAAATAAAGCTTAGGACCAGATGGGTTTACTGGTGAATTTTAACAAGCAGCTAAACAATTAACACCAATCCTTCTCAATTTCTTCTAAAAAAACTGAAGAGGAGAAAACACTTCAAAACTCATTTTATGAGGCCAGCATTATTATGATATTGAGACAAGCAAGGACACTACTGGAAAAGACAACTAAAGGCCAATATCCCAGATAAATATAGATTGAAAAATTCTCAATAAAATACTAGCAAACTGAATTGAGCAGCACATTAAAAGGATTACTCACCATAGTAGAGTGGGATTTACCCTTGGATGCAAGGATGATCGAATTTATGCAAATCAATCAATGCAATAAATCACAATGATAGAATAAAAGAAAATAATCCTATCATTTTCTCAAGAGATGCATTAAAAACATTTGACAAACTTCAATTATTAAAAATTATTTAAAATTAGTCACAGAAGGAACTATCTCAGCATGATAAGCACCACATACAACAAGACTGCAGCTCAAATTAAACTCAATGATGAATAGATGAAAGCTTTTCCCTATGATTATAACAATATCCCATTCTTACCACTTCTATTCAACATAATACTAGAAATCCTAGCTTCAGCAATCAGACAAAAAAAAAGAGAAAAATATAGAAATTGGAAAGGAAGAAGTTGAATTATCTCTATTTGCAGAAACATGATTTTATATATAGAAAATCCTAAAGAATATCTCTGTGGGAGATAAAAAAATGAAGGAGAGATAAAGACTTTCCTAGAAAAAGGGAGTTCATTGCAAATAGACCTGCCTTATAAAAAAATGCTAAAGAGGGGTGATGAGAAGATGGCAGTGTGAGAAGTGAGGCAGAATCCTCCTCCTAAAACCACATATAACACTAAAATACAGCAAATGCAAGTAATCCTGAAAGAGGGACCCAAAGACTGCAGAACAGATTACCTCCATGGGGGAAAAGAGAAGACCTCACAGAAAAAGATATAGTAACAAAGCTGAAATATGGCAGGACCCAAGCCTCCCTCCACCACAGCATACAGGTGGGAGGAAGAGAAACAGAGAGGGGAGGGAGTAGAAGCCCAGGACTGCTAAACACCCAGCTATGGAGACCTGCTTTGGGAGCACGAACCCACATTACATAGTGCTCTGGAGATTAGTGGGGTTGGAAAGCCAAGACAGGTGGAATACTCTGAGAGACTGAGATTCTAGCCACTAGTGGATAACAGGTACGTACAACCAGCTGCTCTGGGACAAAAGAAAGGCGGGTACTTTGACAGACTTCCCAACAGTGAGAAGGGTGCTTAAGGGACAAAGTTTACACAGAGCTTGCTGCTCAAGAGAAAGGGAAAGTAGACAAAATAGTCCTAGCACACTCATCCCAGCAGGTTAGGAATTTTCAGGAGCTTCAGATGCTCCATCGCCCTGGCTGGACATGGAGCCCCAAGGCTCCCCATTGCAATTTGCAGCCTGCTGCTCATTCCTCCTGGCAGACACTGGTCCACACACCTCCTGCCCCTGCCATGACACCAGACCAGCCAGAGAGTGGCCCCGCCAACAGCAACAGGGGAATAGCACCCAGGCTCCTCCCTGCCAATTCAGCCCACTAGACCTGGCCATGGAGATAGGCACCACAGCCAGGAAGCAGGTAAGAGCTCTTTCCACCTGGCAGGTGCTGGTGCTGCTTGCCTGCAATCCCCACCATTGCTACAGGTACTCGGCAGCTCCAGAGAGTAGATTTCTGGGCACTATAAGGCACTGCCTACACAAGGTTATTATTCCATAGGAATCACTAGAAAAATGACATGGCAAAAAATTTTTACAAACAAAAATTCAGATGCCTGAAAGAGGACTAAGTGAAACTGAAATCGCCAATCTTCTTGATAAAGATTTCAAAATAAAAATCATAAACATGCTCATGGAGCTATGGAAAAAAATCACAGATCTCAGGGAGGGCTTCAAGAAAAAGATTGAAACTTTGAAAAATACAGTATCTGAAATGAAACATACAATTGAGGGATTTAAAAGTAGATTAGATGAGGTAAAGGAGATGGTAAATGAAATAAAAATTAGAGAACAGGAAAACAAAGAAGCTAGGACACACAGAGAAAAAAGGATTTCTAGGAATGAAAGAATAATAAGAGACCTGTACAACCAATAAAAACAGCAATATTTGCATTACAAAAGAAGAAACAGAAAAGGAGATAGAAAGTCTCTTTGAGGAAATAAATGCTGACAACTTCCCCAATCTGGGAAAGGAAATAGTCTCTCAGGTCATGGAAGTGCGGAGATCTCCCAATACAAGGGATCCAGGAAGACAACATCAAGACATATAATAATTAAAATGGCAAAGATCAAGGACAAGGAGACAGTATTAAAAGCAACCAGAGAGAGAAAAAAAGATCATTTATAAAGGAAAGCCAATCAGGCTATTATCAGACTTCTCAGCAGAAACCTTACAGGCTAGAAGGGAGTGGCATGATATAGTTAATGCAATGAAACAGAAGGACCTCCAAGCAGGAATACTCTACCCAGCAACATTATTCTTTAAATTTGAAGTGCAAATTAAACAATTTTCAGATAGGCAAAATTTGAGGCGATTTACCACCCACAAACTATCTTTACACTGCATTTTAAAGGGACTGCTATACACTGAAGTGCTCCTAAGGACAAATAGCTGTCACAAGAAAAAATAAAACCACAGTAATTACTAAGCAATTAATTACTAAGAAAATGCAAAGTTAAATAAATTACCCACAAAGTGAGTCAAGGGATACACAAAAAGTAGAGAATATGACACCTGATATATAAAGAGTGGAGAAGGGGGAAGAAGAAGGGAGAAAAAACTTTATATTGTGTTTGAAATAACATAATAAGTGAGTTAAGACAGACTGTTAAATAGTAAGGAAGCTGTGCTTGAACATTTGGTAACCACAAATTTAAAGCCACAAGGGCAATTAGTACATATCTATCAATAAGTACAGATCTATCAATAAACACTCTAAATGTAAATGGACTGAATGCACCAATCAAAAGACATACAGTTACAAAATGGATAAAAAAACAAGATCCCTCTATATGCTGCCTGCAAGAGACTCACTTCAAACACAAAGACATACACAGACAAAAAGTGAAGGGATGGAAAAGATATTTCATGCAACTAATAGGGAGAAAAAAGTGGTATTTTTATCAGACAAAATAGATTTTCAAAACAAAGAAAGTAACAAGAGACAAAGAAGGACATTACATAATAATAAAAGGGCCAATCCAACAAGAATATATAACCATTATAAATATCTATGCACCCAATATAGGAGCACCTAAAGATGGGAACCAAATACTAATAGAATTAAAGGGGGAAATAGATAAAAATAACATGTAGTATCTTTTCCCACCACAGTGTCATGAAACTAGAAATCAATAATGGGACAAAAAGTGAGATATTTACAAATACATGGAAATTAAACAACACATTCCTGAACAACTAATGGGTCAAAGAAGAAATCAAAAAAGGGTATGATTTCAAGACAAAGATGAAACACAATATACCAAAACTTACAGAATACAACAAAAAGAGCATGAAGAAGGAAGTTTATGATAAATACCTATATTAAAAAAAGAAAAATCTCAAATAGACAATCTAACTATACCAGAAGGGGCTAGAAAAAGCACAAATAAGGCCCAAATTTATTAGACAAAGGAAATAACAAAGGTTGGAACAGAAATAAAATAGAGAATAGGAAAATAGTATTAAGAAGGGAGTTAAGAGGTACAGTCTTGCAATTATAAAATAATTCAAGGGATGAAAAATACAACATAAGGAATATAGTCAATAATATTGTAATAACTTTGTATAGTGACAGGTGGTAACCAAACTTATGGTCAGCATTTTGTAATGTAATTTTTGAATCACTGTGTTGTTTTTATGAAATGAATATAATATTGTTTATCAAATATACTTCAGTAATAAATAATAATAATAATATTAAGAAATTCAATGAAACTAAGAGTTTGTTCTTTGAAAAGATAAAATTTTAATGCTCTTAGCTAGACTAAGTAAAAAAGATATTTTAATAAATAAAATTGGCTATTAAGGAAGAGACATTACAACTGATACCATAGAAATAAAAGGATGATAAAAGACTACTGTGAGGAATTAAATGCAAACAAATTGGAGAGTTTAGAAGAAATCCATAAATTCATAGACCCATGCAACCTACCAAGATTGAATCATGAAAAAATAGAAAGTCTGAACAGATATGTAACTAGAATGGAGATTGAATTAGTAATCAAATACCTCTCAGCAAAGAAAAATCCAGACCCAATGTCTTCACTGCTGAATTCTCCCAAACATTTGAAAAATAATGAATGTCAATCCTTTCCAAACTCTTCCAAAACACTTAAGAGGAGACAATACTTGTGAAATTAATTTTACAAAACCAAAATTACTCTGATACCAAATCCAGACAATAACACTACAAGAAAATAAAACCAAAATCAAATAACACTGATGAATATAGATGAAAAATACAAAAGAAAAAATACTAGCAAACTAAATTCAACAGCACATTAAAAGGATCACAAAATATGATCAACTGGGATTTATCCTTGGGATACAAGGATAGTGAAATATATGAACAATCACTCTTAACAGAATAAAGGGAAAAAATTCATGTTTGTTTCAATATATGCAGAAACATATTTGATAACATTCAATATCATTTCATGATAAAAACTCAACAAAGTAGGAATAAAAGGAAACTACATCAACATAATAGAGGCCATTTATGAGACATTAATAGCTGGGATCATATTCAATGGTGAAAAACTGAAAACGTTTCCTATAAGATCAGAAAAAAGGTAAGGAGGCTCATTCTTGCCACATCTATTCAACATAATACTGGGAGAGTTAGCCAGAACAATTAGGAAAGAAAAAAGAAATAAAAGGCATTCAAATCAGAAAGGAAGAGGTAAAATTGTTTGTGTTTGCCTATGATATAATCATATATAAAGAAAACCCTAAAGGCTCCATTAAAAAAAAAACCTGTTAAAAAAAATAAACAAAATGAGTAAAGTTTCAGGATACAAAATCAACATATAAAATTAGTTGCATTTTTATGCATTAACAACAAACTATCAGAAAAGGAAATAAACACAATGTCTTTTACAAAGGCATCCAAAAGAATAAAATACTAAGGAATAAACTTAACTAGGGAGATGAAAGGCTTGTATACTGAAAACTAAAACACATTGATTAAAGAAGACACACATACACACACACAAATGGAAAGTAATCCTGTGATCATGGGTTGGAAGACTTAATATTGTTAAAATGTCTATACTACCCAAAGTAATCTATAGATAAAATGAAATCCCTATCTAAATCACAAATTTATTTTTTACATAAAGAGGAAAAAATGTTTCTAAAAGTTCATTTAGATTTTGAAACTGCAGAAGATCATGAATAGCAAAATCAATCTTGAGAAAGAATTCTGGAGGCATAGCACTCCCTGATTTCAAAATATATTACAAAGCTACAGTTAAGAAAAATATCAATGGTATGGTAATGGCATAAAGACAGAGACATACACCAATGGAATAGAATAAAAGACCAGAAATAAATCTACACATCCATGGTCAACTGATCTTTGCCAAAGGTTCCAAGAATATGCAATGGGGAAAGGATAGTTTTTCTTCAATAAATAGTGTTGGGAAAATTGGATATTCACATGCAAAACAATGAAATTGGAACCTTATCTTACACCATACACAAAAATTGACCCAAAATTGATTAAAGACTTAAACACAAGACATGAAACTGTAAAACTCCTAGAATAAAATTTAAGGGAAGTTTCATGGCATTGGTCTTGGCAATGATTTCATGGGTATGACACCAAAAGCACAGGCAAAAATAGACAAGTGGTACTACGTCACACTAAAAAGCTTCTGCATGGCGAAGGAAGCAATCAGTAAAAGGTAACCTACAGTATGGGAGGAAAATATTTGCAAACCATATATCTGATGAGATTAATCTGCAAAATATATAAAGAATTCATATAGCTCAACAACAAAAAAAATGCTAATAGCCCATTAAAAAAAATAGACTAATAACTTAAACAGACATTTCTCCAAAGAAGACATATAAATGGACAACAGATATATGAAATAATGCTCAGCATCAGTAATCACCAGGGAAATGCAAATCAAAACCACAATGAGTTATCACCTCATGCCTGTCAGGATGGCTATTAAAAAAAATCAGAAGCAAGCATTCATAAGAATGTGGAGAAATTGTAACTCTTGTACACTTTTGGAAATGTAAAATGGTTTAGCTACCATGGAATATGGTTTCCTCAGAAAATTACAAGTAGAACTATCAGATGATCCAGCAGTCAAACTTCTGGACATTTATCCAAAATGATTGAAATCAGAATCTCAAAGAGAAATTATCACTTTCCTGTTCATTGCAGCACTATCACAAAAGCCAAGATGTGGAAACAACCTAAATGTGTATCAACAGATGAATGGATAAAGAAAATACGGTATATACATGTAATGGAATGGTATTCAGCCTTAAGAAAGAAGGAAATTCTTCAATATGTAACAACATGGATGAAACTTGATGTCATTATAAAAAGTCAGTCACAGGAAGACGAATACTGCATCATTCCGCTTATATGAGGTATCTAACAGTCAAATTCCTAGGATCAAGGAGTTCCGGTGGATGCCAGGGGCTGTGGGGAGGGAGAAATGGGGCGTTATTAATCAATGGGAATAAAATTTCAGTAACACAATATGAATAAGTTTTAGAGATTTGCTGTCCAACATTTTACCTATAGTCAACAATATTGTTTTGTGCACTTGAAAGTTTAAGAGGATATGTCTCATGTTAAGTATTCATACTACAATAAAATAAAATTTTTAAAAGACAAAGTTGTGTAATTTTGGCATGTAGTTTCCTAAGTCAATCTGCATTGGTACTTGTAATCTAATCACTGCTCTCTGTTTAATATATTAATTATAAAATATTGTAGCGAATAATCCATAAGACACATGAAATCTGCTTTTCTTCTTTTTGCAAGTTAGGACACATTTTATTCATGACCACACTGCTGATAACTCTATGTATGCTATGAACTCTCAAACATATCACCTTTTACTGGAAAAGATCACATGGTACAGATGTAGGGTTTGGAACTCTAAATTACTGTAAGTATTAAAAGCAGTCAAGATATACACAAGGCTAGCTGCACACAACTATATTTTGGTAAGAAGTCTGCAGATAATATCTTGAATGTTTGAATTTCAATAGTAAAAAATAAGGACATTGTAGAAAGAGTAGAGCCTATACATCTATGGATAGAAGTGACCACCAGCAGGAGTAATTATGGCTAACTACTAAGTTAGCTGAAAAATACATCATCCAGTTCAATGCCCAGATAGAAAACACCAAAGAAAACACATGTCATCTACAGTACCTGTGCCTTGCAAAATGTCATGGGAAGCTCTCCATTCTCCAGTCTATCACCCTGAAGCAAGGAAAGCATGTGGAGGGATTCCTACAGAGGGATTTCTGCAAGATTCTAATGAGGTAAAAATGACCAGTAAACATATTTATTTGTTTGCTTATCACTTCACTTGAAGAGCGTACTTTGTGCACACATAAGATTTTGATGTTAACGTTTTCAGAATCAATTACAAATGCAACCAAACACCTTTTGCTACTGTTAACAGATGTATGGTTTAAAATGTAGGGCCACTGTTTCACAATTTTAAAAAAGTTCTTAATGTTGAGTATTTAAGTACCAATATCCTTTTCATTTTTAGGTGAAACTGTTCTTTATAGATACATTTTTATGTTTTAGAAATGCAGTTTAAGTCTAAACAAGTCATCCTATTGACAGTCTTAATATAATTCACTAGATTTTTTTTTGTTTCCACTTTCAGCTCTCACTACTTGCAAATAAATCAGATATTTTTCAAATGGTCACAGCTGCAATTGAATGCTGCTGGTGAAAGGAAACTTTCCAAAAACCTCTGTGAAGATGAAAGAAGTCTATTCAAAAGATCAGGAACCAGTTCAAACCAAAATTATATAAATTGTAGAAGCATCATAATCACATATTTATGACTCTCTGCAGTGTTTGAAAAATGAAATTATTAAAAGCAAATACTGTAGTAAATAGGTTCTCATCAATCTCAATAAAACTTACATTTCACTATCACTGTCACATTATTACTTTTGTGCTTTCAGTCTTTTAAGATTGAAGAGAATTGTAACAAACTCTGGTAACAAATCAAAGCTTTCCCATGTAATTTACTTTGTGAGTAATTTCTAATTTATTCAGACTGATGGGACTACACAGTTTGATGTACTGCTGAAGCAGGAGATAGTTTGAACCAAGTAAATTTGTAAGCTCCTCTTCTGGAGAGAAAAATGGCTGCTATACTCTGTGTTGCCATTTTTAAGTTGTAACAATGTAGTTGTATACCTGTGTGGCTTGTTATGAAAGAATACCAAACAATGTGCACACCTGTAGCTCTCTCACCCACCTAACAATTTCAGATTTGGCAAGCCCAATCTTCTACCTGATTTAAGGATTGAAGCAAAATGCTGAATTAACCCAAAATGGCCAATTGCATATATAAAAAGCGAAGTTGCCTAGCAACATCGCTCGGCCACCTGCACATCAGAGTTCATATCTTGTTAACATCACTAAAATTAGAAGAATGCAATGGCTTGGTTTTGTAGTTCGGTTAGATCATTTCTGTTACTGTCAAGGTCTGCTCTGTGCTTTGCTCAGAAAGCCTGAATTCTATTTTTCCCAATATTATTCTAGATATAGATCCCAGTATTTTGAAAATGAGAAGGGGGAAGAAAAGACTGTGCTTGTATGTCTTATCTGCTCAAAAGGTCAGAAGCACTTCACCTCAATTCAGTGACAAATTGCCTTATTTTATAGCAGATGTAACACTAGAATTTGAAAACAGCCATGCCTGACACACCTTTGGATTTTAACTAAAGATCTCCAGTCAGTGTGTATGTTCTTTGGTTGATAGAACTTTTTTTTTTGGTATGGGGATAAAGCATGAAAACCACAATTTTTCATGTTTTCTCATCTCATCCATTCCAGGATGGAATATCCCCAGAGGCATGACTCTGAATGGCTCTCTTCAAATCTCACAACATAATGGAAACCTCTCTATGGAGATCTTGTTTCCCTTCAGCTAGGCATTATGCCATCTGGCTAAGAAGCCACCTGTTATCTCTGCTGTTCCCTGATGTGCTGTAACAAGTGGTGTCCCCTAGGCCTAGATAAAGACTTGAGGTGCACTAACTTAAGATGCTCTTTAGAGGCCTCCAGCATATCAAAGGCTGTAACAAATCTAGCAAGGCACAGATGAGTAACTGTGGAACCAAAAGGGGATTTCAAGACCTTCACATATCAATTTGTTTGTAATTTCATATATCGTTTTATAATTAAATGTGAATTCTTGAAATGGAGTTCTATCATAGAGGTCTAGGAGACAGTAGGGCAAATGGTGAAGACAATTCTTTATGCAATTTAGAAAAGTAAAACTGCACTTTCTGCTTAAAATACGGATTTTAGACATTTTTCATGATAAATCGAGCTCCCTCTCCAACTCCTCCCATCCTTGCCCTTTGCCAGACTCTTTTTATGCTTTTTGATTTCTAAGATGATCACCATTTTGAAATATAAAATTCTGGGTTCATCTTTGAGTCATTCTTTTTCCTTAATCCCTCTATCAAATTTGTCACTAAATCATTTCATTCCTTTCTCTGAATACATCTCAGATTAATTTCTCCTCCATTTGCACTATGCTAGTCCCGAATAACTCAAAACCCACATCTGAATTATTGCTACTGACATCTCACTATTTCCCTAGAACCAAGGCTCTATTTGCAATCCATTTTTAGTGCCATCAGGATGTATTTCCTAGTGTATCTACAAGCATGAATATGCCCCACATTGACTTTTGCATCAAGACCAGACAGCTTTGCCTTATTATCCTGTCCAACCTTATGTCTCCCTTTTCTGCTTAGCTATACCTTTCCTTCATGTTCATCATACTTGTTCCTGTGCTTTTTTTCATGCTGCTATCCTCAAATGCTGGGAGTCTTAACCCCCACTTTCTTATAGTTGACAATTTTTCAAAGGTCTAAATTTAGCTCGACCTTCACAAAGCCTTATATTTCAATCCACATTAATCTCCTCACACATAAACCTAGCATGGTAGTGAGTACTGAATGCTTCCCAAAGGAAAAATTCAAATACATGATTTCAATGTCTTTACATTTGTATATTATTTATTATGCATGGAATATATCTTTCTTACATTAATAAAAATTCACAATTGTGAGGTGCGTAGGCATAGGTTCAAAAGCAAAGAAAGTCAGTCACAGAGAAATGCTATATATATAGAACATTAATTTATGTAAACACATAGGGAAAGGACCAGAAGGATACCAGCTTCATATCAGAAACAGTGGTCACCTCCAACAAAGGGAGCAAGCCTGACCAGAAGGTCAGTAAAGGAGATCTTTCAGGTTTTACTCTAAATATACCTATGCTGATAGAAATTTTCCAAGAAATATATTCAGGTTTTATTTGCATGATTAAAAATATAATTTAGGTGAAGAGAAAAATAAAGTTCTCAAGAAGGTCATCCTAAAGCCTCAAGAAATGTACTCCACCATTTCTCTTCTATATATGTACAGGAGGTGCATTCCTCTTTTATTCATAGCCTGATGCAGGCTGAGGCAGCATTCCGAACTAGTTCTGCCTTTGCTGTTTCTGTATCTCCACTACTCAAAATCAGCAGATCTGATAAACTCCTGGGAAACTTAGTTCAGACACCAAAAGAACCTTCATTTTTTTGCTGCTGTGGGAACCTCAGGCAGGGAACTAACAAAAGTTGAGTAATTTTCAATCCAGTGAATTATATCAAAATGTATACTTCTCCCTTCCATTGTCAAAACAATAAGACATCTCTTGCCTATTTTCCTCCACATCCATAATTGTTTTGAATATCATTTTAGAACTATTGGCTTTCCACTAGATGTACAATTTTTAAATAATTTTTTCTGATTTTGGTCTTGGGGCCAAAATCTGTTCTGTTGATAGATATCCCTGTTTTCTTTTTACCAGCTTTATTGAGATCTAGTTGACATATTGTGTAAGTTTAAGGTGTACAATGTGATTATTTGATACACATATATATATTGTGAAATGTTTACCACAATAAGGTTAGTTAACACATCCTTCATGTCACACAATTAATCATATTGTTCTTATGGTGAAAGCACTTAAAACCTCACATGGCAACTTTCAAATATACAACACAGTATTGTTAACTATAGTCACCATGCTATATGTTAGATCTCTGTAACTTATTCCTTTTATAACTTAAAGTTTGCACACTTTGACCAACAGCATCTCATTTCCTCCCAGCACAAAGCCCCTGGTAACCACCATTCTACTGTCTGCTTCTATGAGTTTGGCTTCTTTAGATTCCACATATAAGTGAGATCATAAAGTATTTGTCTTTCCCTTATCTAACTTATTTCACTTATAATAACGCCCCTGAGTTACATCCATGTTGTTGCAAATGGCAGGATTTCCTTCTTTTTATAGGTGAACAATGTTCCATTATTATTATTCACATGTTCCTTATCCATTCATCCATCAAAGGACATGTAGGTTGTTTCCATGACATGGCTATTGTGATAATGCACAGAGGACATGAGGGTGTAGCTATGTCTTTGAGATAGTGATTTCATTTCCTTTGGATATACACCCAAAGGTGGGATTGCTGGGTCATATAGTAGCTGTATTTCTTTTAGTTTTTTGAGGAAACTCCATACGGTTTTCCATAGTAGCTGCATCAATTGACATTCCCACCAATAGTGAAGAGGATTCACTTTCCCCTACGTACTCACTAGCATGTATCTCTTTTCTTTTTCACATAGCTATGTTTAACAGGTATGAAGTGCTATCTTGTAGATTTGATTTGCATTTCCCTGATGATTAGTGATGTTGAGCATCTTTACATGTACTTGTTAGCCATTTGGATGTCTTTCCTGAAAAATATCTATTCAGTTCCTGTACCCGTTTGTAATCATAATTTTTTTTGCTCTTGAATTTATGAGTTTTGTTTATATTTCGGATACTAGCCTTTATCAGATATTTAATTTGCAAATACTTTCTTCCATTCCATAGACGGTCACTTAATTTTGTTTATTGTTTTTGTTGTTGTTGTTGTTAAGCTTTCAAGTTGGATGTAATCTCACTTGTTGATTTTTTGCTTTTGCTGCTTGTGATTTTGATGTCGTATCCAAAAAATCCTTGCCATGATCAGTTTCAAGGAGTATTTTCCTTATGTTTTCTTCTAGGAGTTTTATAGCTTCAGGTCTTATGTTTTAAGTTTTTAGTGCATTTCAATGTTCACCCAATTTCCTTTTTTTTTTTTGCATCCTAATATCCAGTTTTCCCTGCATAATATACTGAAGGGACTTTCTTCTCCCCATTGAGTACAACTGTGCCCTTGTTAAATGTTAGTAGACTGTATATGCATGGGTTTATTTGGGGGTTCTCAATTATGTTCCTTTGCTCTCTGTGTCTATATTTTTGCCAGCATCATACTGTTTTTATTACTATAACTTTGTAATATAGTTTGAAATCAGGAAGTGTGATGTATTCAGTGTTGTTATTCTCAAGATTGCTTTGGCTATTTGGGGCCTTTTGTGGTGCCCTATGAATTTTAGGATTGCTTTTTATAATTCTGTAAAAAATGCCTTTGGAATTTTGATAGAGATTGCATTGAATCTATAGATGGTTTTGGATAGCATGGTTTTGATCATATTAAGTCTTCTGATCCATGAAAACAGGATATCTTTCCATTTATTTCTCCTTAAATTTTTTTCATCAACATCTGAGAGTTTCCAATGTATAGAGGTGTTTTATTTCCTTGGTTAAATTTATTCCTAAGTATTTCATTGTTTGTGATGTTATTGTGAATGGGATTGATGTCTTTCTTTTTCAGGTGATTCATTTTTAGTGTATAGAAATTAGCTGATAATTTCTTTATTTTGTATCCTGAGATTTTACTGAATTCAATATTAGTTCTAACAGTTTTTTCTGGTGGAATCTTTAGGATTTTCTACATATAAGATCATATCATCAGCAGCAAAGACAGTTTTACCTCTTCCTTTCTAGTTAAGATGCCCTTTATTTCTTTTTATTTCCTAATTGTTCTGGCTAGGGCTTTTGGTACTATATTGAATAGAAACAGTCAGAGTGGGTACCCCAGTCTTGTTCCTGATATTAGGGGAAAAGCTTTCAAACTTTCACCATTAAGTATGATGCTAGTTGTGAGTTTGTCTATATGGCCTTTATTATGTTGAGGTATGTTTCTTCTATACTCACTCTGTTGAGAGTGTTTATCATGAAAGGAATATGAATTTTGCCAAATGCTTTTTCTGCATCTCTTGAGATGATCATATGATTTTTATCTTTCATTCTACCAGTGTGGTATGTCACATTTATTGATTTGCATATATTAAAGAAACCTTGCCTCTCAGGGATGGATCTCACTTGATTGTGTTGTATGATCCTCTTAATGTGCATTGAATCCAATTTGATGGTACTTATTTTCATCAGGGATATTGGCTGTAGTTTTCTTTCCTTGTAGCATCTTTATCTGGTTTGGGTATCAGGTTAATGCTGGACTTGAAAAATGAGTTTTGGGTTGTTGCCTCCTGGTCAATTTTTTGGAAGAATTTCAAAAGGATTGGTATTAATTTTTCTTTAAATATTTGGTACAATTCACATGTGAAGCCTTCTGATCCTGGGATTTTCATTGTTGGGAGATTTTTTTATTACTGTTTCTTACTTTTTACTCATTATTGGTCTGATCAGATTAAGTCTTGATAATTCAGTCCTGGTGATTTGCATGTTTCTATGAATTTATCTGTTTCTTCTAAGTTATCCAATTTGTTGTACATTTGTCCATAGTAGCCTCATATGATCTTTTGTATTTCTGTATGTCAATTATAATGTCTCTTTCATCTATAATTTTTGAGTTCTTTTATCATGATTTAGTCTAAGTAAAATTTGTTGATTTTATCTTTTCCAAAAAACAGCTCTTAGTTTCATTGATTTTTCTTTTTTTTTAATCTTCATTTCATTTATTTCTGCTCTAATCTTTATTATTTCCTTCCTCTGCTAAATTTTTATTTAGTTTATTCTTTTTCTAATTCTATTGGGTATAAAGTTAGGTTTTTTTAACCTTAACCTTTCTTTTGCATTTGAGATCTTTATTTTTCTTAACATAGCCATTTATCACTATAAACATCCCTCTTAGAGCTGCTTTTGCTGAATCCCATAACTTTTGGTATATTGTGTTTTCATTTTCATTTCTTTCAAAATACATTCTGAGTTTCCTTTTGATTTTTTCTTTGACCAGTTGGTTGTTCAAGAATGTATTATTTCATTTCCAAATATTAGGGAATTTTCCAGCTCTTCTTCTGTCATTAATTACTAGTTTCTAGTAATTGGAAAAGATACTAGATATGATCTCAATCTTCTTAAATTTGTTAAGCCTTGCTTTGTGGCCCAACATATGATCTATCCTGGAGAATGTCCCATGTAGTCTTGGGAAGTATGTGAAATCTGGTGACATTGAATAGAATATCCATTATTGAAAGTGAGGTATTTAAGTTCCCTACTATTATTTTGCTGTGTCTATTTTTCCCTTATATCTATGATTATTTGCTTAATATATTTAGGTGCTCCAATGTTGGGTACTTATATATTTACAATTGTTATTGCATCCTGAATAATTAATCATTTTACCATTATATAATGACCTTCTTGGTCTCTTGTTATGGTTTTTGACATATGGTCTCTTTTGTCTGATACAAGTATAGCTATACATGCTGTCTTTTGTTTTCCATTTGCATGAAATATCTTTTCCTTTCCCTTCACTGTGAGTGTATATGTGTGTCCTTAAAGCTGAAGTAAGTTTCTTTTAGGTAGCATTTATTTGGGTCTTATTTCTTTATCCATTCAGCCACTTTTTGCCTTTTGTCTGAAGAATTTAATACACTTATATTAAAAGTAAGGATTGGTAAGTAAGTACTTACTAATACCATTTTGTTAATTGTTTTCTGGGTGTTTTCTGTTTCCCTTTTCCCTTTCCTCCTTCCTTTGTCAACTGATGATTTTCTGTGGTAGCATTTTTAATTCTCTTCTCTTTATCTCATTGGTATCTGCTATAAGTTTTTGCTTTATGGTTACTCTGAGGATTATATGAAACATCTTATAGCTATAACTATCTATTTTAAGGTAATAATAATTTAACTTCAATTACATACAAAATTCCTACCCTTTTGCTCTCCCCACACATATTTTATGGTGTTGATGTAACAATTTGCATCTTTTCATATTGTATGTCCATTAAAAATTATTGTAGCTATAGCTATTTTTAATACTTCTGTTCTTTATTCTTTATACAAGAGTTAAATGATTAGCACAGCACCATAGTACAGTATTGGAATGTTCTAAATTTGAGTATATACTTACCTTTAACAATATGCTGTATATTTTCAAATGTTTTCATGTTATTAATTAGCATCCTCTCATTTCAGCTTGAAGAACTTCTTTCAGCTTTTCTTGTAAGGCAGGTCTAGTGGCAATGAACTCCTCAGCTTTTGTTTGGGGAAATTATTTATCTCTCCTTCCTTTCTGTAGGACTTTTCCAGATAACATTCTTGGTTGGAATGTGTTTTTCTTTCAGCACTTTAAATATGTCATCCTCTCTCTTGGCCGGTATGGTATCTTTTGAATAACCCACTGATAGCCTTATGGGGGTTCCCTTGTAAGTGACAAGCTTATTTTTTCTTGTTGCTTTCAAGGTACTCTCTTTGCCCTTGATATTGGGCAGTGTTACTGTAATGTGTCTTGGAAAGGATCTCTTTGAGTTGAATTTGTTTGGATACCTTTGAGTTTCACAAACTTGGATATATAAACCTCTACCTAGTTTCAGGAAGTGCTTAGCCATTGTTTCTTTAAATAAGCTTTCTGCCTCTTTCTCTCTCTCCTCCTCAGAGACTCCAATTATGCATAGATTGTTACTACCAATGGTGTCTTATAAATTTGGTAGGCTTTCTTCATTCTTTTTCATTCTTTTTCCTTTTTGCTCCTCTGACTGGATAATTTTAAATGACTTTTCTTCCAGTTCACTGATTCTTTTTCTGCATGGTTCAGTCTGCTGTTGAAGCTCTCTATTTAATTTTTCAGTGCAGTTATTATATTCTTTAGATCTAAAATTTATGTCTTGTTTTTTTTGATTTCTATCTCTTTGTTGAACTTCTCATTTTTTCTTGTATTCTTTTCCTGATTTCATTAAATTGTTTATCTGTATTCTCCTATAGCTTCCTGAGCATCTCGACAATTATTTCAAATTCCTTTTCAGGCAATTCATATATCTCCATATCTTTGAGGTCAGCTACTGGAACTTTATTGTGTTCCTTTGGTGGTGTCATGTTTCCTAGATTCTCTGTAATCCCCATCCCCTTTCATAAGTGTCTGCACATTTGAAAGAAGAGTCCCCTCTTCCAGACTTTATAGACTGACTTCAATTAGGAAAGAAATTCTTCTGCATGTGGGGGCATGCAGGAGGGTGTTGTGATCCTGGGTCTAGTGATATAGTGTGCTAAGGTATCTCTGGGCTCAAGGGGGTCATGATGTCACATTGGCTTATGCCTCTGGAGTCCACAGCACTGACAACTATGGGTCCTTGGTGAGCACTAAAGAGTGTCCACAGTGGCTGTAGGGGCTGTTGGTGTTCAGTTCCAGTGTCTGAGAACAAGGGCAGTGGTGGTCAGAGCTAGTGGTATGCATGCACTCAGCTGCAGGATTTGGCTGCAGATGCTGTGTAGTGGCAGAGTCCAGCTGCAGACAGTTTGTGGTGAAGGCCAGGGCCAGAAGCAAGATTTGAAGCCAAATGCAGGCATACTAATAGTTACAGGGGCCTTGGCTATCAGTATGCACACCTGTGACTGCAGTTTCACCCAGGTACATACCTGGTAGTGAGACCAGTGATGGAAGTAGCAACAGTGGGGTGCATAGCTACAAGTGCTAATTGCAGGTTAGCCCAGAGTGCAGTCCAGTGCCAAGAGGTAGGATCATATCTGAGCTTACAGTCAGCTATGGGGACCCTAACAGTGTGCACCCCTGTGGCTTCAGTTGCCTGGGCATGTGCACAACAGTGGAGGCTGGTGATAAGATTTGGGCCATTGGTGTGCAAGTGTGCATCTGGAGGGGCTAGCCCCAAGTACCCAAAATTGAGGCTCATGTCTTGCACTTGTGCAGCCTCAGAGGTTGGGGCTGGCTGCCGAAGCAGATCTGGGCTTTAGCAGGGAGTGGAGAGGGACTCAGGCGGCTGATGTCTACTAATGTGAAACCCTATAGAAGGAATACCTCAGCAGTGAAATCTGCAAGGGGTCCATGATAGATGTGCTGGCCACTGGTTTCTTCAGTGATGAAAGTTGCTGATATCTTCTGTAGAGGAGGCCATTAAGAATTGTACTCAGTCCTACAGGGTGACTGATATTGGTAGCACCTTCTTTGTTCCGTCTTTACTCCAAGGTGTCTCTATATGTCTCAGCTTTGCCAGTGTCTGGGTGAAATGAAACTGAAGAGGGTCCGTCAAAGCATTGCCCTGAATGGCTGGGAAGCCTATAGCTCACTGTGCTTTCCCTTTCCCAGCAAGGGAACTCTTTCAAGCTGAAATGTTCCCTCTTATTACAGAGTATTGTGAGCCTTGGGGATGAGATGATTCAGGAAAAATGAAGTTTTCTTCCTTCCCTTTTCATGTGATTATTCTAGGATTTTTGTCTCACTGTATGCTGGAGGTTCTTAAGTGGACTTCTGAGCTATTTTTGTTTATGGATATCTGTCTGTTAATCTTTGTTGGGAATGGAAGTGGGGTCTTCTACTCTGCCATTTTGGTGATGAATATAATTCCTCTCCCTCTTTCCTATGAAATGTATCATTCATAATGAAAAATGCAATTTAATTTAGAGATCTGCTTTATGTACAATATTTCAGAAATATAATATATATTGAGAGTTAGAAGAAAGAAATACACTGTACAAATATATGCTATGTTTTCTAGAGGCATGCAAATCCATTTTTCCTCAAAGATTAGGAGTTGGATAATGCTAGTGCTTGAAATTCCAATTTTTCTTCCTTAGAATTAATACCCACCTTATGAAAGGGTAATATTTCAAAACATTGCTCGTTGAGCTTCAGGAATGAATTCTCACTAGAAACAATGTTATCCATGGTGAACATATCAAATTTCCAGTCAAGCTTAAAGTAAAATAAAAGCCTACTCATCTCCTTTTGTACCATAAGTCAAATACAAATGGTTCTCTCCAATCTAACCACCACATATGTCAATGTGGAAATGAACTTTTTAGAATTTCAAGCTAGTCTGTTATGAACTTGTCTACTAACACTGCAGGGAGAACCATATTCACCTGACTCCATGCTAAATATAAATAGCCATAGTGATCCAAAACAGACCGTAGGAAACATTAATACTGTTTATTCAGTTATATAACAAGTATAGCAACTGCTATGTTCTCAGACTTGAGGATATAACTGTGATCAAAAAAGAAATATTTCCTACTGTCACTCATAAGGGATCATCAGAGCAGAGACCTAAAAGAGGTTAATATGTGAGCCATGCAGCTATTGAATGAAGACTATTTTGAGGTATATGAAATAGCAAGTGCAAAGGACCTGAAGGGAGACAATGCTAAAGTTGAGGAACAGTAACAAGTAAGTCACCATATCAGTTAGTGTCTCTGAAGTGGCAATTGAAAAATTGGAATGTAGTAGAACATGAAATTAGAGGTGGAGAAGATAATAGGGGGCCTTGTTGGCCATTGTTAGGGTGTTAGATTTCACTCTGAATAATAATTAGATGAACACAACAATAGCATAGTATGAATTATGTTTTAACCTTACCATTCTAGTTGCTGCATTGAGGATTTTCTGAACTGGGCAAAGGGTGGAAGCAGGGAAACGAGTTAGGAAATTGTTGCATTAGTCCCGCTGAGAGAAGATGATGGCCATGTAATAACAATGGAGATAGTGTTATGTGATCAGTTTCTATAAATATTTTATAATTAGAACCAGTGAAATTTTCAGGTGAATTGGTTGTATGTTTAAGAGAAACAGAAGTCACGATGACTTGGACTCCAGATGATTCCAAGGTTGTCGTCCTGAGAAACGAGAAGAAATAAATGAATGGGAAGAATGAAGAAAAACTACAAAGAATGAAATGACAGGGAAGAATGAGAGGAAAGCAGGTTTAAGGGGAATGAAAAATGAAAAGTTTGATTTTAGACAAGCTAATTTTTGAGCTGTCTATTATTATTCCAAAAGGAGATGTTGAATAGACAAATAGATAAATGACTTTAGAATTCTAGGGAGAGGTTGAGACAGGATATATACATTTGGGAGTTCTTGGTATATGGATAGTATTTAAAGCCATGAGGCTGGATGTCAATATGGCTTAACACAGACAGAGAAGAGTACAATTGCTACAGTAAAGGAAAGATGGGGTGATATGGAAATGTCAACAAGAGATGTACACTTAAGAATGGCAGCCAGTTTGGGCAGAAAGTATGAAAAAGTTAGGAGAAAAGTTGACATCTTTGATGAGAACCAAGAGAACAATAGGAATCAGGTAGAAAAATGGTTGAGGAAAGTGTTTTAACGATGTGCAATGGCCTGGAGGCAGCACTGAACATGGTGCAGTGAGAAGAGTGAAAAGAGTTCAGACTGGCAACAACATAAGGCTTTAAGAAGAGGGGCTCCTGGAGGCAATGAAAGAAGGGTAGTACAAAAGGAAGATAGAGAGAAAGACGGGACAGATTATCTAACCTCTTGTAAGCCATATTAAGGAGACTGAATTTAGAAAAGAATTAATGAAAGTTAAAGTTAACATATTATGTAGGCTACAGCCTCCTGACAGTGATGCCAAATGAACCCCCCAAAAAGCAATGAAACCCTACACATGCGCATATACATTCCTCAGGCTGTAGGAATGAGTGCCCTTTCTCTTAGTTTCTGTCAGTCTCAAGGAATAAAATTTCTTACATCCCTTCCCACTGCCAATACCTACTGCTTCAGACTCTTTCCTTCCTGACCTTTAACCCAAATTATATAAAGTGGGAAGAACCTGGGGAAGCTTTTCTCCATACCCCTTTATCTTCATCAGTCTCATCATCACTAGTACAATGAGGTCTTTCCGTAAATTGGCACTTCAGCAACATAGGATAAAGAAGGAAAGCAGGATAAGGAAGAAAGAAGCTTTAGAGAGCTCCTATCTGCATGGAGTGAGATACATGGCATTATCTCAAAATAAATGAAATTTAAAGAAAGCCAGATTACAGTGTGAAGCTGTCTCCTGCCAGGTTTGCAATAAAATGGTTTTACAGACTGGAGGAGAAAATGAATTCTTATATGTAATTATTGTTCATATTTATTATAAAAGTAAAAAGATGAAAACCTTGAATGTAGCATTGTGTCCCTTACAGGGTCATAGAAGGTTAGAGATGAAAGAGATATAGAGATGCTTCTCATCTCCTTATTTCCCAATCTCCTCATTTCCTTATTTCCCAGATGAGTAAACTGAGGCCAAGAAATGTTGACTGGTAAAATCTGGTGGCAGTCCTTCATAGCATCAGCTCTTAAGATTTGAACTACTTCTCCCTTCAGTATTGTTTGGGAGGAGTCAGGGACCAAAATTCCAAATGATCCGAGTGGAAAGTGAGTAACGATACATGAATCAGAGTCAGTATTGCATACAGTGGTTTGGACATTAACTGATTAAAATTTTTAAAAAGAGACAGAAAAAAGCTTCTCTGTGTAGGTTTTTAGACAGCCTTATTGAAATTTAAGGAAAATATGTTTAGTGGTTTAAGATTTCACTGATGTATTATCTCTGTACTGTTCTTGTTATGTCTTCATTTTGAGCCCATTGGTACTAAAATTCAGAACTATTGCTGATTTGCTTCCTACTCCATCAGAACAAGTCACAGCAAAAGCTCTTAGGGTGAAAGACTTTGTCTTTAATAATGTAAGTTCTCATTAGTGAGCTTTCAGTGCCCCATGCACAGTGATTTTGAATTTACAAAGTGACACCAGTTGTTCTTATTAGCAAATTCCTGTTTCCCACTAATTCAATATTCTCCCTTTACTTTTTTTGACATGTACATGATGGGATTAAGATGTTTAAAATAGAAGGAGATCCTGTACAACTTCTAGCACTGCAAATGATGAGGGATAGAAGGATAGGCTCAGAGGTTTTTAGAAGTAATATTATTTTAGCACTGAAGTTGCTCTTGATACAAGTATTCAGTGAGAAATTTTATATATAGCATACTGATACATATAATGGTTACTTGTACATATGTGAACGTGTATTGTGTGCTGTGTTTGAAGATAAATAGTAGCATTTATGACTGAATGATCTATAAGATTAGAGAGTTCTATAAAATCATTTGCCTTTTCTGTCCCATCTCCCTAAAGTAGAAGACACATGCAAAAAAAATCCTCTGGAAAGAATTAGATTATAGTTAGCAGCTTGATAACATTTGGTAGAATCCAGCTGCACAACTGCCAGTGTGTTTAGACCAGGGAAGATCCAAATATCTAGAACAGGGAGTAAATGATGATGAAAAGCAATAATTTATGATGATGGAACATACACATATTTCAAGATTAATAAGCCCTTTGTTCCATTTCTAAAAGCATTATAGAGGAAAAGAACAGTAGTTCCTGTTCTCCTACTCTTACACACACCCCTTACTACATGGAAATCATGTGGAGATTAAAAACAGTGCCATTTACCTAAAAGTGTTTTGAAAACATGTCATTGTTTCTTTTAGTGGGGATAATATTTCCTATTTGTACATGGATAAAATAGCTCAATAAAATGCTGCATGAATACTAAATGATTATCTAACTCAGGAACATGTTAACCTAATGATTTATAGCCATCATGGGCTCACCCTAAAGGGTTCCTGGTAAAGGGAAACAATAAAATATATTTCACAAAATTCAGAATTTAATATCTATATTTTGGTCGGTAGTGAAATTTTTACATGTGGTTCTCTAGAGAGTTAGATATTTTAGTCACAAAAATTATCTACAAACTCTCATGTTTCAGCAAAAGCTGCTTTTTAATTGCCCATTTTTCATAAGATAACCAATTAAAGTTGAAACTGAAGAAGCTGATTTGGGCACATAAAATGTGTGTATCCTAAATAGATTTTTCTCTTATTAAAAGACTTGTCATTTAAAACCAAATTTTGGACAGATTCTCCATGCACTCAGTAAGAATCTTAGAAGGTGGTAGAAATGTGAGATTTGTAAATAAACTTAAAAATAAATATGTAATCAGGAAATTTACAATTTTGTTGTTCCAGTATTGTGCATTCGTTTAAAACAGGTCAAAGTATTTCCCAAAGAGGATTTATAAAATGACTGAAGGGTTGGGAAAAGATGTCACTAGCTGATCATTCTTACTTAACCCAAGTACCAGCCTGCATTTGGGTATAGAGTTAGAATCAGCCTCCTATCAGATTCTGTGGCCTAATGAGATCTCAGTACATCACTGGAAATGAAGAGCAGCATTTCTTCTTCATCTGACAACATTCCTTTAAAAGAAATGCTTGTCAATCAAAGCTCCTCACACCCTTTACAAAAAGAGAAGATTAAATAGAAAACAGCAGCAACAACAGGTGGCATGGATTCCAGAATGGGCTTGCACCCAAGAGGAGAAACAACACTGATTCATGAGCATAGCTACAGGGTCTGGTATCAAGCCAGATCCAAATCCCTCTGCTTTTAGAACAGCTTTTAATTTTTTACCATCTTATGAAATGGGAGTGAATTAGATGCTGATGACTGGCAGCACCGTTGCTTGCCTCTGCCACAAGGGTGTTTATCCAGGTGTATCAACAGTGCCCATGACTACTAATCTACAGAAATAGCCTTTAGGATCCTTCATTCTGCCTGAGTCTAATATGGGACGAGAGATGATAGGTCTTTCTGCCTCATGAAAATTGTTGCTCACTCCAGAAAGATGCTAGAATGCACCAACACTGTTTCACTGAGATCATCATGGTACAGCTTTTCCAAAGAAGTCCTTCTACTTTCTTTTAACCTGAGGATAATATGTATTGCAAATGGCATGCAAATGATCTATTGAAAGATCACGTGAGTGTTCCAAAAATGAAAATTGTAGCTCAGATTTTAGGGTGATCTCCAATAAGGAGGTTGTATATGGGTGTCTTTATTTATGTCCTTGAAGAAGACACAGAGCTGGGTAACTTGTCCCTGGCTGAACTCACAAATTACACTGGAATTATTGCAACCTGTTGGCCAATGAGCTTCCAGTTCACAAAGGATAAAGCAGCAAAAGAATTGAAACTTGAAGAATCAAAGAAAAAGAATGAATGGAAGAGCAAAGTGACACAAATTTAAGCAAGAAAAGTAGAAGAGAGAGAATTGTTGCTTGTGTGCCCTTGAGAATACTTTGTAATCTCTCTGTGCTTACTTTCCTTATTCTTCATCTGTAAAATGGGAATAAAAACAGTATTCACTTCATTGTTGTGTTTTGAAGACTATTTGCATTTATCACATATATAGAGAATCTCAGTTCTTGACTCATGCTCAGTACTCAATACATGTTTAGCTATAACACTGATTATGAATTAAATGATAATCATGTGCCATGCGCTTTGCTTGTTGCAATGTCATATTTAATATTATATCATATAATCCTACATTTCTTATGATCTTTTCAAAGATAAGGTAAATTACCTAGGACACAAAGGTGGCAAATAGTATGGCCAAGAGTAACAAACAGACCTACGTGTTTCAAAAGCTCACATGCCCTCTAGATCAAGCTACATCTATTATTGCCAAACACTCTTCTACACTCTGTCTCTCCCATAAAAGAAAATGGATCATTCTCAAAATATGACATTAATATTGTTATTTCATAAATTTTAAACATCCCTTTTGTTATACCAATGTCTTAAGTATTAAATTAGGTGTGATGGATTCCTACAATCTCTGGAAAATTTGATCTGGAGTTTGTTAAAAATTAGTGCAGGAACATTGGATAGCATTATACAGTATTTGTCATTATTCTTACCTGCTAGTAATGATAACAACTCTAGCTATCCCAAGAAATAAAAGAGGATTCATTGGAAAGTTATATTTAATATTATTATATTGGTTAGAAAAGCAACTTTCTAAGATTGGCAGGAACCAAATGGAGGGCGAAGGCATAAAATACATATAATATTTTAGCCAAAAGAATCTGGCCAGGACAGAGCCCCCAATAGTTACAGGTTTCCATCTCTAAATACTATGACTATTACTGTGGTACATGGTAACAACATCTTTAAATTCATTGTAACCATCATTTCAATCTTATGTTAATCACTTTAGATTCATAGCCTGGGATGTTAACATCCAATTAGCTGAGATTACATTATATACCCATAACCTGGCTTCCATGGGGCAACGGAAGAAATCTCCAACTTTTGATTCTGAATGGAAGGTGGATTACTGTGTTAACTAGTGCATTATACAGTGAAGGGTTGGACAATGAAAATCCAAAAAAGAATAAAATTTCCTCTACAGCTATTCAAGTGGCCCTGAATCCTTTTTCCTAGTGATCTTTTATTAAAGGGTTAGTTATTCCGTAAAGTTCCTGGCTTAATTAAAAAACTGAATACACACCACATTGTACAAACTGCTTTTTGCAATGGTTTCCTGGAACTGATTGTTAATCAAAGAGCATGCCTCTTGCATTGGCATATAGATCAATGAGATTTTATGCCTAAACACACTCTGGGAAAACAAGCCAAAAGATAACACTTTGAGTGCAATATGATCCAAACTTCTTTTCCATGTTTCTAGTTTTTCTTTTCATAACAGTTGAACACCAGTAACAATCTATCAGCCTTTATTTGTCTGTATTTTGAAAAATTGGACTTACTTATGTTTGTAAGAGTATTTAAAGTCTATCACTGACAATGTTCAACTACACACCACCTTTTCACCTTTACTAGTTCATATTAAGTGGAAGAAATAATTTTTTTTTACTTATGCACCTGTCTGTTGTTATGTTAAATGTTCAAAGAATTCAGAATACTATTCACAAGACAGAAGTAAAGTAATTTACTTGTGCATATACATGGGGCCCTAGACTATAGGCAAGTAATATAGCATCCATAGATAGAATATGAATTCAGTATTTAGGAAAGATTTAGGAATTTACTATTCAACGTCTACAAACATAATATATTATTGCAATATATCCTTCCTCACTGGATTTGAAAGGTAAAAAATGTCTAATTTTTATATGACATCATTTGTTAATATGCCTGGCTTATAAATTATACATCTCCTGAGATCAGCATGGACAACCAAGATGAGTACTGCTCTCAATAATGAATGGTGAGAATTACAAAGTGACTGGCTCACTTTTGCTAATTTATTTATTAAAATAATATCATACAATTTGATAGGATTTGTACTAAACATTACTATTACGCTAAGTAATGGAATTGTACTACCCACTCACCACCTGTCAACCCCTGATGGATTTGATTAGCACAGATGAACTGCCAAACTGGCAAAGAGGAATATTTAGGAGAGAGAAGATACCCAAGGGCTTGGAACTGGTTTCACTGTGCCACCCTTTGCTCTTGCTAAGCTCAGAGCCACTGAGAAGGAAACCATCAAAAATATTTCAACTTGGCATTTGCATCTAGAATCATTTAAGAACTCCAAGATGATAAACTTGGATGCAAGCTAATTTGCTGGTATCTCTGCTACTTGTCTGCAGTCTTTTAAAAAAAATATGAAAGATATTTTTAAAAAACAGAGACATATGAAATCTATCAAGGCACAGTTTTTCAGAACAATGTGGCCATACTTTCTAAATGAAATAGAAATAAATCATTCTACACACACACACACTTAGTGTTCAATTAGACTCATAGGAAGTAGCTTTAGGAAACTACATCCCTACAATATCATGATAGAAAAACAGATACCTAGAGAAAAAAAAATTATTACTCCAGGCCCACAAACATTTTCTCACCAAAGAAGCTTGAAGGAGGGAAAAGGCAATGAAGGAAAATTTGGGACAGCTTTTTTGTTTAATAAGAAAAATACCATTTTGGAGATGATGATCACCATTTCTCAAAATGCTAAATTATTTATTATCCAAGAGTATCATGGCAACTATATGATGTTTGGTTTAATTTCATTTATTCTTGGCCCTTACAATATAAAAGTTGGCTTTTTCTAAACATCATAAGGGAGTATACCAGATCTCTGAAAACTGGTATGTATAGACAAAGGATGCTACTACAGCCCACATGTAAGGGTGAATGAAAGAGAAGAAAACCAGGAAAGCAGCAAGTTAAAGGCATATCTGATTCATCTGCAGAAAATATAGAATAGTAAGAGACAGAAAATACTCTTTGAGAAAGGGAATTCTAAATAACAAGACTTTTAGGTACCACTCAACCAAAATAATTGTTTTCCTACCTGAAATAATGGAGCACTATAGACTTGACCCCATTACAGATGTATAGGCATTTTAAAAAAGAGATTGTCAAAGCAAACTCATATTGGAAGGAAGATGTGCACCTGGCTTTCCTTATTATATGGATTCGTGCAGTGTCCAAAAAAAAATCTAAATTTAAGAAATGTGATTGATATGTGTTTGTGATACACTCCAAAAACGAAAATGTGAGCAATAAGACACCAAAAGATAGAAACATCTTTGCAGGTATCAGATTAATATCAGCCAAGATACAGAGGCCTGAGCAATCTGATGGGAGGAAGGGAAGTGGCATGGTCAAACACAGAATGTGAAACTGTATGATTTAGAACTGAGCCTACAAAAAGGAAAATTTTACCAGAGCCATTCATTTATTCATCCAGCATGTACTGAGAGAGTAGACCAGGCAGTATGAGACTATGAAAATGAATAACAGGCATTCCTGATATCCCAGAACTCAAGGTGAGAGGGGCAGAGATGTAAACCAAAAATTAAAATAAAATTTGACAAGTTACCCCTCAAAGATGCCAGTTAATTAATCCTCCAGTGATAATGGATTGGTAAAGAACCAGATCTTGTGTAATGCAAGTATATTATTTGCAGTTGTATGCATTTAAACATTAAAAAAAGAAAAACACTCCTAGAACCAATCCCTTTACTGGCATTAGATTTTAACGAGTTAAAATCATGCAAAACCTCCAAACAAACAAAATTCCAGAACCAGACAGCTTCCCTGGTTCATTCCACCAAATATTCAAAGATGAATTAATACAAATACTTTTCCAAGTCTTCCAAAAAATTGAAGGGGAGGGAATACTTCCAAACCCATTTTATGAGATGAACATTACCCTGATACCAAAACCAGAGAAGGAAAAATAAAACTGTCACTATTTGAAGGAGACATATTATATATAGAAAACCCTAAAGACTCCACCAGAAACTGTTAGAACTCATAAATTAGTTCTGTAAAGTTGCAGGATACAAAGTCAATATACAGAAATATGTTGTGTGTCTATACTCCAGTAATGAAGTATCAAGTATCAGAAAGAGAAATTAAGAAAACAATCACATTTACAATTTCATCAGAAAGAATAAAATACCTGGGAATACATTTAACCAAGGAGATGAAAGACATATACTCCAAAAACTATAAAACACTGATGAAAGAAATTGAAGAAGACATAAATAAATGGAAAGATATCTGATGCTCATGGACTGGAAAAATTAATATTGATAAAATGTCCATACTACCAAAAGTCATCTATAGAGTTAATGCAAGCTCTATCAAAATTCCAAGGCATTTTTCACAGAAATAGAACAAATAATCCTAAAATTTATATGGAACCACAAAAGAACCCAAATACCAAAGCAGTTCAAGGAAAGAAAAAAACTGAAGGCATCATACTCCCTGATTTAAAGTTACATTACAAAGCTTTAATAATCAATACAGTAAGGTACTGGCATAAAGACAGACACTTAGATCAGTGGAACAGAATAGAGAGCCCAAAAATAAATGCATGCATATATGGTCAATTGATTTATGACAAATGCCCCAGGACTATGCAATAAGGAAAAGGCAGTCTCTTCAACAAGTGGTGTTGGGGAAACTGGGTAGCCACAGGTGAAAGAATGAAATTGGACCACTATTTTACATCTATCACAAAAATTGACTCAAATGTGAAATCTGAAGCCATGAAACTCCTAGAAGAAAACATAGGCAATAAGCTCCTTGACATCAGTCTTGTGAATAATTTTTTTGGATTTCACACCAAAAGCAAAGGCAAAAAAAGCAAAAATAAACAAGTGGGACTACATCAAACTAAAAAGCTTCTGCACAGGAAAGGAAACCATTAACAAAATGAAAAGACAACTTACTGAATGGGATGAATTACTTGCAGTTCACATATCTGATAAGGGATTAATATTCAAAATATATAAAGAACTCATACAACTCAATAGCAAAAAAAAATCTGATTAAAAAATGTGCAGAAAATCTGAATAGACATTTTTCTGAAGATATACAAATGGCCAACAGGTGCATCAAAGGATGTTCTACATCATTAGTTATCAGGGTTATGCAAATCAAAACCACAATTAGATATCACTTCACATGGGTCAGAATGTCTCATCAAAAAGATAAGAAATAACAAGTGTTGAAAGTATGTAGTTAACAGAACCCTTGTGCACTGTTGGGAATGTAAATTAGTACAGCCACTACAGAAAATCGTATGTAGTTTCCTCAAGGAGATAAAATTGAACCATATGATCCAGTAATTCCACTTCTGGGTTCTATCCAAAGAAAACAAAAACCCTAACTGAAAAAGATATATACACCCCCATGTTCACTGAAGAATTATTTACAATAGTGAGACTTGGAAACAACCTAAATGTCCACTGATGGATGGATGAATGGATAAATATGGTATATACATACATACATATATATATACATATATACATACATACATACATACATACATACATATATATATATATACATATAAAATGGAATATTACTTGGCCATAAAAGGAATGAAATCTTACAATTTGCAACAATATGGATGGACCTCGAGGTTATTATGCTAAATGAAATACATCAGACAGAGAAAGGAAGATACTAAATGATCAAACTTATATTTGGAAACTAAAACAAAATAAAAAACAAGCTTACACACCTGAGAACAGATTAGTCATTGACAGAGACAGGGGGTGGGGTGGAGTGAAATGGATGAAGAGAGTCAAAAGTTATAAACATCCATTTATAAAACAACTAAATCATGGGGATGCAATGTACAGCATGGTGACTAGTTAATCATACTCTATTGCATATTTCAAAGTTGCTATATTAGAAGTTCTCCTTGCGAGAATATAAAATTCTGTAACTATGTACGGTGACAGATGTTAACTAGACTTACTGTAATAATCATTTCATAATATATACAAATATTGAATCATGTATACCTGAAACTACTATAATGTATGTCAATTATATACCTAAATAAACAATTTAAAAAATAAAATTAAAAATTAAAAAAAGAAGTTATGCAAAGCACCTTTCCTTCTCCCAAGGTAAAAGGTGTCTGGTATCAGGATTATCTTTTACCCTCTTGACACCATGTTCATCAGGTGGCATCCTAAAATAGAATCCAATAAATCCAGATTTCAGGAGGAGTGATAAGTGTTGGGAAGACAACAATCATATAGGAAAAGAAATATACAAATTTAAAGAAGAAGCCAAAGTTAATCAGGGATAATATAAAAGAAATAGATACAAAATCCAGTATGAAATATTTAAATAATTGCAATCATTAGGAACCCTGCATCAGTTACAGAAAGAAGGGGCTGTGTATAGAAGAGCTGAATCAGGCATCAGGAAGGGGATTGAAACTATCAAGCCCGTATTAAAAAATGTGTGGTGACAACCTCAGGGGGCTGGCATCTGGAGGCAGCCAGAATGAGTTTTTAAATCACTTTTATTAGAACTCCTCAGCTGCAGGTAATGGCTTAAGGACTGCAGAATATGCAGATTTGAAAGAAATGCAATCTTACTATTTCGTAGCTTTGTCTCCCTTAACTCCCTGGCAGAAATTCTTGAGAATGTTTCTGCCACCTGCACAACCAGCACTTTTCTTATCTTTTACACATTTTCTTCTCTCCTTTCCAGAATCACTAGATCTTGGAAAGGTAAACTTCTTCCACTTGTGGTTTTCTTACATTACTCTTCTTCATTTTACAGAAACTTTTGCAGTTATACAAAATAGCACTGCAACAACATAAAGTCTATTGAGTCTCTGGCTTAATTTTCTTTGAACAAATCACATTGCCATTAAATTTCTACCTACCTATGATAATCAGTGCTGTCTCTTGTTATCAATTAACATAATCTTGGCTTCATCACTCTTTCCAGTCTTAACAATCCATCTCATGTCCAGACTAGTACATAACATACATTTAGGTCATTGGTATCTCTTAAAAGAGGAGACATCATTTATAGAAAATACCTTAGGTTCAACATTCAAATGCCCACCATTAAAATAATAATAAACATAGTTATGAATATGAGATTTAAAGCCAGCAAAACAGTTAATTTACACAAAATAATGACCTGTGTTTTGTCTTGGTTATCATAATAAGAACATTGAGTTACATGTGCTGCTGCTTCAATCTTCAGACATTTTATATTTGCTGCTCTCTTCTCAACTACCCATTCACTGGCCTGATTCCATGAGCTTCTATGAGTAGTCTGAGGGCACACTGAATAAAATGAAGCAAAATGACAACAAGAAGAGAAACCCTGCCACAGTGACAGGTGACAGCTGGGTCTCCCTATAACCCTGGCCATCTCCAGGGTTATGTCAACAAAGGGAAAAGGATCTTTCACCATCTTTACTGTCCTGACATTACAGACGAACTTCCAAATGACAGCTTACTTGGAATTTTTTGTTTTTACAAACTAGGTCCCAACCCAAACTTTCATCCATTCATGCTCAGGAAAAGAGATTCTATTGAAATCTGGAGAAAAGTCTGAAAATTGGGACTAAATAAAACAGTACTTTCCCAGTAAGTATATGTAATAAGTAGATCATCTCTTTTTCAATTAGGATGTACAGTAATTTACCTCTCTTACTACTGGTTTATAACTAGTTTTACGGTCTTGTAAAAAGGAATTGTACTTTGTCTAGTGTTACTTTTCATTTTGTAGGAAATTCATGAAGTACTTAAAATGACAGCAGAGCACAGAGCCTATCAATGCTGCTTGTTATCTACCCACTCAGAACTTAAAACCTACAAGGGAAGCATAATCGGGATGTTTCTTTTTGCATCATCAGTAGCAGCTGCAATAGAGCATCACAAACACCTATGTAGAACCACAGAGTTTATGTAGCACATTCATATCATGGTATATGTTAAGCTTGACAAACACCTCATGCATTAACATGACAGGTATTACTCTTATCATTATTTAGAGATGAGGCTTTTATGTAAAATCTAATGTTGTTTTGCTACCATGTTGCTTTCCATAAACATGTACAGAAAATATGGGAATCAATCACTTTGAACAAAGAACTTGAGTCAGAGCTTGTGCCAATGTATAACATGACAGTTCATGATAGGCAAGGATATTAGCCTCTCTTGTCTAGTTACAGCATAGATGAATGATACAATTTTGGTAAGAAAAGATTCTGACTCCTGTGAAAAGTATGGAGGCTCAATCTTTCATTGAGGCCTTTTGCTTTCACTACCTCCCATTGGCAATAAGCTTCTTCCGTTATGCTGGAGGTTGAGAGTTATTCCAGGGAATCAAACTGGTACAATGGGAAAAAGTGGAGCTCCAGATAAGGTGATGATTTGGGCCTTGAAAATTTGCTTAGAGAAACTATTGAGAAATATCTCTGTTACTGATCTATCCTCAACCTAAAAACAACCCAGTTTTCTCTGAGAAGATCATGGTCTTTATCCAAACATATATTTTACATAGGGATGTGCATGTACAGCAATCAGTGTATAGGTATAAAAGCAGTCAACTCATACAAATTGGATACTTGCAGGAGAGTTCGAAAAAGGGAATATTTTCAAAGATATGGGAAGGAAATAGAATACCCCAAGAAAGGATAAGGCAAAACCCTGGGCTAGTGAAGTGTTAGGAGAGGTCCAAGTGGGTTAGGGGAGATGGATGGTGACAGCAACCTTGAGATGGAATAGATATGTGACCTCTTTACATATGCAGCTAATTCATGGTGACCCCAAAGGCAGAGAGTATGGAGAATAACTACATCAATCTCACTGTCTTTATCTGATTTATCTCCTCACCTGCCCCTTTGGCCTAACCCAAAATGAAGCCAGAAGACAAAAGTGTCCTTTAATGTAACCATTCAAGCAGGACTACTCCCAAGGCACAAAACAAGATGGATAAAATGGAATGAGGACTTGGAAGGATATTTATTTGCTTTAAATGTAGTTGACTGAACAGTAAATTAATTAAAACTAAAACATTATGTATATCCGCCTGGAACATCTCTTTATAATGGAAAATATAACTATATAAATATAAGGAAAGCAATTCCTAGCATTAATAGTTTATGTTTCAAAAGTGTTAATCAAAATATATAAAAACAATGCTATAAATTGTTCTTATATTCCTTGATCAACATACCAAAGGCTATGTCATCTATGGTCCACCAAATAATGTCTTTATGAGGTAATATGAGGCACTAATTAATCAAAAGCATGGGTTTTGGTAGCCAACAGACCTGAGTTTGAAATATTACTCAACTGCTAGCTTACCATGTTATTTTCAGGAAGTTACCTAACTCCTCTAAGCTCCATTTCTATATCTAGGAATTGGGGATAATAATAGTAAATATTTCATAGAGCTATGATGGTTAAATAAGTTAAGACAAAATGTATAACAGTTTTCAGTGCATAAAATGCCCTCAATCAAGTTTAACTGTCAGTAATGTTATTAATAGTAGGTCAACTATATCTAAACACTGTACATCTAAATGAGAGATGACATCTCCCTAGGAAACTTCCTTCCCAAATATTGCTCTTAAGAGGAATGGCAGATCCATACTGAGATTCTTCAACATATGGTCTTACGTGTACCAACAACTTATTTGTAAATCAAGTTTCTTACTCAAAACCTGTCCATGCTAGCAATGAAAGCTAAGCAACTAATCTCCATCATGTGTTAGGGGAAAATGACAATTGCGTCAAGCTTTTGTAGTATGTAGGAGGAGTCACGGAGGACACAATGACTTTATCACAGAAGGTAATTTTTCTGCGTGTGGTATTTTTGATGCTTCCTGCTGTGATGATAAGTTTCATTAATAACAAAATATTGGAGCACGATGTCTGATTCTGTGGTTCTCTATAGTCATTATCACCCCAAAGGGAATTCCAGTTAGTGATCCAAAAAGGCTATTTCCAATATTCAGTATTTTACAGAGTTCTTACTTAATCCCATCTTATGCCTTTTAGTTTTAAAGTACAACTACCAGATTTCTTTCTACTACTTGCAAAGGAGGATCAATTCTTATTTACTTAGGACTGATTACTCTCATTCAATTATCTGATTTGTGGTTTATTAAGAATTGCAAATCCTTCTTTTTCAATGTGTCCAGCCATTGCATTGCTCATTACCACCCATGTCAAAGGGCACAAAGAGCACAAAGAGAAAAAAAGAGTAAAATGAAATGCTTACCAATCTGGTGGGTTTGGTTTTTCAGTCTTGGTAAAAATTATATGATAGGTTAGGAGGTGATAATTTTGTTAAAATTAAATTTGTGTAATTTTCTATTGATTTCACACAGGTTATTTTGTCTTAACACCTACATTAGTAAATCTTAAACTGGAGTTTTAAAAATTGGATCCAATTACCCACAGAAATCTAACAGTAGCAGTCTTCCTAGGGTCTTAAACTTTGAGTTGAGTGGGTCTCTGATATCCATGGAATGGATGAACGAATGAATGAAATTCAGTAAAAGTAAAAAATATAAAGTGACAAAAAGTAAGTTAGAAATGACCCATAAATCTCTAAAATGTAATATACATATATGTTTGTAGGTATTATGTGTATATGTACATATATATGCACATTTGTATATGTATGTGTGTAAAACTTCTACCTCCACAGCTCGTCCTTCATTCCTACTTTCCAGAGGAAAGCATTATTAGTGGTTTTTGTTCTTCCTGTTTTTTCCCTATGGTTTTATAGACATAAAATATATTTATATTGGCATCAATATCAACATAGAGATTTTTAGTATAGGTAATGCAAGAATATATGCTTTATTTACAAAAATAGGATTATATTATAATTTTCTATCTTCATTAACATTAAGATATTGACAACTTTGCAGGCTAGCACATATATCTCTAAACCATTCTTCTATAATGGTTACATATTATTCCATTGAATAACTGTATCATTCCCTTACTAATGGACATTTAAGTTTTTTACAGTTTTTTGTTTTTGTTTTCTTATTACAAAAAATACTTCAACAGCTACCCTTGTACATAAATATTTTTATTTTTCTATTATTGTTTTTCCTAAAACTAGAATCTTATAGGTGAGACTCCTGGCTCATTGCACAATATATTTCAAATTTAAATAAATACTTCTCAGATGCCTTCCAAAGAGTCTGTACCAATTTACACTTTCTCCCTGCCAACTGTATATGAGAGTATCCTAGCACTTATGCTTTACTGGATTAGAAAACATTTGCTCTTTATCTGGGAAATCACAGTGGTAAAGATGTTACCTCAGTACAAGGAATAATCAATACATGTGTGTTTGTGTGTGTGTATGTGTGTGTTTCATCTCCACATGTATACACTATCCAGGTTTGGTGATACTTTAAATGTGTTGGGAGTATGGATTATGTCTAACACTAATGGTGTAAATGCATTCTGTGGACAGCTTAGCAACTGTTTGCCTTGATGTTGAGAACAGCGTTCTGCCAGAGTCTGTGCTGACAGACAACATTAGTCATCCTGTCTGTTCCACTGGGCTGAATTGTTTGTTGAAATAAGCCATTAGGAGTAATAAGGCAATATGAAAGTAAGATAATTTGGGGGTTAGCTAATGCTAAACAAACACGTACCCTGTCAATGCAACCAGGAAGCAGTGCTTACTTGTGCTCACAGGTGGCAGAAAAATCAATTAGCCTCTTCTACCTGTGGCAAGTCAGTGATACTGACCCACTTTATAAAGCGCACATGACATTAACTTGGTTAAAAATATCCTTCAATCTGTATTCTTCATAGAAGCTCTCACAACTAATCCAGCTCTCTATGCCTCACTGTAGTAAAAGTACCTCTTGATTAATAATCTAACTTCCTCTGAGGTGCCCAAAAGACTTACCATACCCGAGATCCATACACAAATAATGTGCTGATCTTGGGGAAGTAATAAAGGCCAAAAATGTACCAGATTTTATCCTTATCTTCAAAATAAGGCAATATATATACAGAGTTATTTAATAATTTTTG
Organism: Phataginus tricuspis; assembly: GCA_029783875.1. Lineage (NCBI taxonomy): Eukaryota > Metazoa > Chordata > Mammalia > Pholidota > Manidae > Phataginus > Phataginus tricuspis. The sequence continues at coordinate 82,746,569 of JAQQAC010016209.1, forward strand.
TAGCAGCATCTTTTGAAAAAATTCAAAACATTAGACACAACTGAAATATTCAAAAGTTATTGATGGCACACAGTAAGAGTGAAATATTTTGCAGTCATCATTAGTAAAAAGTGATACTTTGGAAGCATATCTTATGAAGTGGAGACTTTTCATGGTAGGCTCTTTAGCTTACAAAAGAAGCATGTTGAAATGAAATATGTATAATAGGATTTAATTTTGTAGAACAAAAGGTATTTAAATACCCAGAAATATGACTGTTGGTTAATAGTAGTTATTGTTGTGTAGTAGTACTGTGAGAGATTTACAGTTTCCTCTTTGAGTTTTTCCAAATATTCTAAAATAAGTAATTCCAAATGTTTATATATGACATAAGGAGGAATAGTTGAGTCATCAAATGAAAAGGCAGTCAAATGTGCTATCAAAAAAAGCTATAAGGTTTCCATCCTGGAGGTTTTGGAAGATGATAATAGGTTTAGACATATTTGTTTATCTGAATGCAGGTAACTTGGACCTGGTGATTTACATAGGCTTTGGCAACAGACTTGGGTACAAATCCCAGCTCTGACATTTACAGGCTAAATAACTTTGGGTCATTTGTATCACCAGTTTAAGCTACAATTTTCTCATCTCTTAAATGGGTGTAGTTAAACAAATACTGCCTAGTTCCTGTGGAAAATTAAATATAATGTAAGTAAAATCATCACTTAGCACATGACTGGTACATATTAGGTATGGCAGAGATGGGATATCTATTCAGCAAAGCCTCTTCCCTGTCCTCCTAGTCTACACACTGCCAGTCTTCATTTCTCAGCCTCAGTTACATTTAAAGGTAATAAATCAATAGAGTTTTGGCCATTGTAATGTAGTTGAATGTGCTATATGCCAATTCTATGCCTGGTCTATAAAAACCTTCTGTAAAATTCTCTACTCTCTCTGTTATCTGCAAGATGGAAGGCAATGTCCCTTGTTGAAGGTTACAGAGCCTCCAACAGCCTGGGTTTTTAAATTACTAGACCAGGAACACCTCACTTCCTTCATCTATTGAACATTACAAGATAATTAAATTGTGTTTTGTGAATCCACTGGAATTCTTAAATTTATTTATTATGGCAGCTAGTTTTACCTTAACTAATAGAAGGTACTCAATAAATGATAGCTGTAATTGCTACTAACATCTCTCCTAATTCTAATATTTTCCTATTTACAACTGCAAAGAAGTTGAAATGCAAGGAAGTGGAATGGGGGTAAGAGCCAAAATTAAAAAAAGAAAAAAACAGAAACAAACAGTTGGTAGTAAATCTGGAACATGATCTATGGTAACTAGCATGTCACCTGATTCCTGAAATAAGACCAGATCTCAGGGAAAGGAAAAGCTCAGATATAAAAATATGGTCTAATGAAGCAAGTGCTTCAGAGAAGGTACATAATATCTTGACATAACCATTCTAAAGTTCACATAAAACTCTCCTACATAAAGAGAAAGCTGACATACCATCTCCAAAGATATCTTCTAGGTGCTACTCTCTAGTTTGAACACATGATCTTTCCCTTTCAGCACAGTACAGAGTCAAACAGTTGCAAAGTTAAAGTATGTGTGGCCTTTGCCTTTAGAATGAGTCATAAACTCAAAGATCTGGCTAGTTGTGTTCATGAAAGATTCTCTAAACTCATTCTCTAGAGTAAGATGCCTTTCAGTGTTGATAAGTAAGTCCTGCACATGTGTAGTTTGTAAAGCCCTTTGGGATGCAAAGCCCTCTGTAATTGTCAGAGGTTCTTTAGATTATTAGACAGGATGGCAGGACAAAAGTGGTTCTAAAAGCTACAAGTCTCTAAGGACATAGGCAATGCTCTGTAATAAAAATTACAGTAAGTCATGCAAACCCTCTGCTATAGACCTTATAACAAAGCTTTAGGTTTTGATTGTCTTTTCTGTAAAGTCTTAGTCCTACTTAGGTATAGATTCTATGCTCTAAGTTTTTATACAATGCTCAGGTGTAGATAATTTTGGCTATTTTTAAAACCTGGTGAAAATGCCTATTGTCTACTGTTTGAAGACACTTGCAGTGAACATTTCAAATCCCCATAAGAGTGATATATGTAATTACATTACTATATAATAAATGGAGTTGTAAGATGAAATGCAATAGGTTTCAGAAGAGTCCAAGAGTTTCAGTACAGAGCGATACATTCTCAGTTGTGCAGTTCAAAACGAAATATAATGTGGCACAGACTGCCAATGATGCACATTAGAGGGAAAAAAGCCTCAAGCAATAGACTGATAGGAGGAGTAGTAACAAAAATATCTGAAAGCTACATTGTGATTATCAAATTCTATACTTAATATGAGCACCACCATCCCCAAACAGGGTCAAAAGTTTAAAGGAAACATTACAGAAAATTAGACACTAGAGGAAGTTATGACTAGCTAGGTTAGAAGTATTCAGTGTCAAAAATCAGAATGTCTATAGAAGAGCAGGAAAATGTCACCAGCCTACAAGAAGCAAGTGATGACTCCATAAAATTTGATTATTCTAAAAGATGGGTTTGTTGGGAGTAAGCAAGAAAATTGATTCCTGGCATTAAAAAGTAAAAATAAAGATAACTTACCTGCCCTAGAGTTTTCCCCAAAATAATACCCTAAATAAATTAAAGCAATTACCAGGCTAGTAGCTGTGAAAATTGTGCTGAAGAAGGATCCCCTCTCTCAATACTTGTTCCTTATTTTTCCTACTAGCTGCCAGGCCTGTAGCTTCTTGTGTGACATCGCTGCATATTGTTATTTGAAAATCCAGTTGTGGTCTGCTTAAATGTACTTTTTAAAGTTTAGAGTGAAAGCTACCTAATTATGCCTCTATCTTTGTATTTCTTTCCTTCTTAATTCAATAGTTTATTGCCTCAGGTTTAACTAACTATCACATCTTTGTTATTAAAAAAGAACCTATTCTGTAGAAAAACAATTGCCTTAAAAGCATGTAAGAAGTTATTTGTTGCAGTTATCTGCATATATAGCTCTTTAAATAGATATATCTGATCATTTTGAAGGGGACTTATAAAAGAGGAATAAAATTATGAAAGATCATTTGGTCCAGGAAAAAATAATCTGGTGACAGTGATCAGGCAGAGATTGTTGGGGTTCATGGCGGGGGGGCAAATAAATAGCATCCTATCTACCACCTTAATTTCCTTTAAAAGCTAATTTGGAGAACGTAGTAGCTTTGCTTAAAAGCAAGAAAGCTTTCAAATACTGAATCTCAGAATCAGTTTACCCTCCTCTAGCCCTATCAGCAGCCTACTGGGAAAGGGCCCCCACATGGGAGTAGAGGACAATGCATCTATTTAGCGGGAACGCCAACTGCCTAGAGGAAATCATAAGTTGAGTGGATCTTGCTCAGTTTATTGTTTCTAAACTTATCAATTAAGTTGTTTCTAAACTTATCAATAATATTCAGCAGAGGAATGAGTGAAGGGACAAAGAGAAACCAGGAGTGCTATAGGTAGTAAAACTCCCTCCACATGTAGGAAACCATCAGAATAAGGAATAAACATTCCCACCTCATAGTGTCCAAAAAAATTAAGCAGCCTTTGAAGAGTAACCTTGCCAACTCAAACATATAGACATCAGTCTCTATCTACCCCTTGCTGATTACACCTGAGGACACAGCACTGAAAATCAGAACTCAGTATGTTGGTGTGTTTTATCTCCTAGCCTTCAAAGAAAGGCCATGTATAAATTTTGAAGACAAAGTTAACCAATAGTAAGCCTGAATGGTGTTCCACTCAGGAGCCTGATAGGGAAGATAACTCATTCAGATGGTTTACATAAAGTTTAATGAGGATACTACTTATAAAGGTGTGGGAAGGGTGTCTTTGTCAGCTCAGGCTACTGTAACAAAATACCATATGTTGAATGGCTTAAACGATAGAAATTTTTTCTCACAGTTCTGGAGGCTAGAAGTACGAGATCAAGATCAATGGGCTGCAATGTAGGTTTTATTCTGAGGCCTTCTCTTGGCTTATATGCAGCTGCCATCTCACTGTGTGCTCTAATAACCTTCTTCAGTGGGTAACGTAGATCTTTATAAAGGCACTAATTCATCATGTGGGTCCACCTTCATGACCTAATCTAAACGTAATTGCCTTCCAAAGGCCCCACCTCTAAACACTATCACACTGGGGGTTAGAGTTCCAACATTTGAATTTGAGGGGGTGGGACTCAAACATTCAGTTCATAACACAGAGTTAAGAGAACAAACAGCAGATGGTGAGGCACTCTAACACTAATAATAATTGAGAACTAGTACCACTTCTAGGTTAGAGGAAAATAGTGTTATCTGAACCAACTGACAACTGGAGCCATGAAGGGAGGGACTCCTAGTGGGAGATAGAATGATAGAGGGACATAGCTGCTGCTAGTGAAGTAAGGGTAAGGCGAGGAAGGAGAAGTGCAGAAATGCCTCGACTTCACCCTCCCTCCACCTTCCAAACCCTTGTTATTGGCTTTCATTGACTGAATCCCACTGAAACTAGAGAACAAGGGATCCAAGGGGATAGCTATTTGGGGTCAGGGTCCCAAGGCACAGAGCAAGACAAAGAAGAGTAAAGAGTGGTTCTGGAGGGCCACTGGAGAACAATTAGCACAGAAGAATCTTGCTCAGGAAGAAAAAAAATAATCTCATATTTAAAAACGCATGCATGTTCAATGCAAATTCTGTGAACTAATTTTTAAAATCATGTGTCTGAAAAATCCTCAGTCTAGTCCTGTCTTTCAGATAAGTTTTTCCCAAACTGAGGTAAACAGATAGCTGTCTAATTGTTTTCCTGATAAACATCGCCACGGGGAAATGCCACCATTTCCCATAGTAAAACAATTGAAACCATGTTATTTCAATGAATCTGATAAGATGTCTGTTGTCTCTCCTATTAGATGGCATATTTTTAATATGTATTCTAAGCAATTTCAGTAGTACAGACTCTGTGTGTAATAGTCTTCTATTTCTGCATAATATATTTTCACAGAGTTAGCAACTGAAACAACACAAATTTATTATCCCACAGTTTCTGCAGATCAGGAGTCTAGCAGGTATGGTCTAAAATCAAAGTGTCCTTTAGGCTGAGATCTTATATGGAGGATATGGAGGAAAAGCCCCTACCAAGCTCCTTCTCATTGGTGGCAGAATTCAGTTCCTAAAAGTTGTAGAACTGAGATTTTTGTTTCTTTACTGGCTATCAGTCAGGGGTCACTTTCAACTCCTAAAGGTCATCCACATTCCTTGCCACATGGCCCCTTCCATCTTCTAACCATCAACGCTGCATTAAATCCTTCTTATGCTTCAAATCTTTGATTTCTTCACTCTGAACTTGAGACCCAGTTTTAAATGGTTCATGTGATTAAATCATGTCTATCTGAATAATCTCCCTATTTAAAGTTAACTAATTGGGAACTTAATTATATCTGAAAAAGTCCTTTTACCATATAATGTAACATAATCAAGGAACAATATCGCATTATATTCATAGGTTCCACCCACATTTAAGGGGAGGATATTTTTTAGAGTATGTACACCAGAGGGCAAAATTTGGGGGCACTATCTTAATATTCTGTATATGGCACTATGAGAGATCAATAAATTCTTATTGATTAATCTAATACCTTCTCCCCTTAATTCTGAATTTCCCTATCCTTTAGCCTCCAGGAGAACAAAGCATGTTGGCTTATCATCATCTTTAAATGTATTTTTAAAACGCATCTTTAAATGGTACCATCCTGTTCTTCCAAATTGATAAACTATATCTCCTGTCTATGATTAAACAATTTCAACTCCTTTAGCTACTTCCATGTACCCACTTTTAAAATACATTCATATTTCAATATGTGTCCCCTAAATCTTCTTCAGTTTTTCAATTTTTCTTTCTTTGGGGCATTAAAGTTTGTTCTTCAGGTCACTTAGAGTAGATCCATTCTGAATATATTGGCAAGTTGTCCTGATCAGTTGATTCTTGTTCTCATGGTTGCTTTAGTTCTTTAGAAAGCAGGTATGGCCATTAGAAAACTAAATTTAATCATTAAGGAAACCCTTCTATATCAAGTGACTCAAAATGTTAATAAAATATAGTAGCTGTGAAAGAGAGTGAGTAGGTAGACAGGAGAGAGGCTTAGGAATCAACAGCTTTGCACATTAGCTTGCATGGTTCCACTGAGTCACCAAGTGATACTGGGGAATGTTTGAGACCTTTGTTCATCTGTTACATCATCCCTGCAACTGGTTTTCATGATTTCCTATTCTTGCTAATGCTTCTTAATTGCCCTGAGGATAAGACAAAAAATCGATGGATAAGTACATAGAACTCTTTGTTTTTAAATAAAATAAAAAATCAGTTGAAAATCATTTAAGGTAACAACTAAAGTGAAAACAAATCTGAGAACAGTTGTGGGTTTTTTTTTTTGCCTCAGTTAATGATTGATAGATTTAAACTACTGGTTTCCTAGCATCTGTAAATTAGGGTTCAGTTGGAAAAAAAGATAATTGCTCTAGAAAGCATCACATAATCCAATGGCCAATGATTATATTTTTCTTGATATTTTTAGCTGACAGTCCATAACACACCAACCCCCGTGAGGGAAGGCATGTCAAACACTGTCTTACTATTTTGACAGAAATTGCTGTTATTCTACAAGATTTACATTCATTCCTTGAAGGGACTCCAAAGAGAAAGCATTCATACGAAGTATTCTCAGTGTTTTCTAACCTATTTATTACAAAATTAGCTTTTGCTGTGGGACATAAGGTGTCACAATTAAAGCCAACCCCAATGTGTTTTCCAGGCTATGTTAAACTATTGAATGATCAGGGCAAAGAAAACCTCTTATTCAATGCACAGTATTGAAAATGTGCAGCAATTCTTCCCTGGAAAATTATTGTCTAAGGAGTAAGGCAATACATAAATACGACATAACATTTTAACACAAGAGTGCTGGGTTACTTTTCTAAAGAAGGCAAAAGAAAGAAGAATAAATAATGAGAAACAGAGTCATTAAAATCTGAGTCATGTCTTCAAATCCAAACCAAATCAGTAGTGACCAGAAGATATTACTAAGTGATGATGTGTTTTGGCCTATGAGAATAAGCCTACCCAGTTCCTAATCTATATCAATTGGCACTATTTTTTTATAATGAATGGGCACAGGTACTTAACATCCTCCTCACCTCTAGGGGTCAGCTTTTGGCAAAATAAGGTTATGGCCCATAGGTATGACAGTGGAGAAAACTGCAATATAGATGCCTCTGTGTAACTTTCCATAGGTAGTTACCCCATAGGTCAAATTTCAATTGACCCAGGGTTATCTGAAAAGGTTGATCAAATTAGTACACTTAGGCATGAATAATGCATGGTTTCCTTTCCCAAGTGAATTGGAGAAAACTTTAGAGGAACAGAAGCAAAAGACAAGAAATGCTAATCAGTGTTCTGTCAGCCAAATGCGGGTGCCTAAGAACCATTAATTAAGGTTCCATTCAACGGTAGAAAAAAACTGCAATTGCTGTGACAATTGTTAACTTTCATTAGAGGTAAAGACAATCAGACATACACATATATAGATACAAGGGAAAAGGTAGCTGCTTCTGACATACTCGGCAGCACAAACACATCAGACAGTGGTTAAAATTCATTCATTCTGTGGGAGACTACTAGTGACAGGTTCTAGTTCTAATATCTATCAATCTTCAGCCCACCTTGAAGGAATTAAATTGGAACACTGCACTGGATGTACACCTCACTTTCTCCTTTTCCCAGGGGAGAAATCAGGGCCAAAGGGATCTCTCTTGGTACTATGCTACCTTGGAGGAGGGGAAGACACAGGCTAAGTGAAACTGCTCTTCCTAATGTTTCGATGTGGCACTTCTCATTCCTGTTTTCTTTTGGGCAAGTGCAGTGTCTTAACTGGATTCTTGGGTTCTCTCAAAGGCATTCTGTTCCAAATATAATTGTTAAATCAGTGTTTCTGCCAGGGTATGAGAACCTGGATGTGGAGAAATTGAAACCTTTCTACACTGCTGGTGAGAGTATAATATAGTCAGCCATTATGGAAAATAGTTCCTCAAAAATTTTAAAATAGTACTGCCATATGATACACCAAGCCCACATATGGGTGTATATCCCAAAGAATTGGGATCTTGAAGATAAATCTGCATTCCCATGTTCATGGGAGCATTAGTGACAATAGCCAAAATATGGAAATAACCCAAATGTCCATCAACAGCCAGGTGAAGAAAATGCATACACATAAAATGGAATATTAGCCTTAAAAAAGTAGGAAATCCTACCATTTGCAACAACATGGATGGCTCTAGAAGATATTATGCTACTTATATGAGGTACCTAAAATAGTCAAGTTCATAGAAGTGTAAAATAGAATGGTGGTTGCCAGGGGATGGGAGGAGGAAGAAATGGGGAGTTGTTTTTCAATGAGTGTAAACTTACATTTATACAAGTTGAGTAAGTTCTAGAGATCTGTTGTACAACATTGTGCCTATACTTAACCATATAGTGTTTTGCACTTAAAAATCTCATGTTCAGTGTTCTTACAAGATAAAATCAGTGGAACACAAGGAAACTTTTGGAGGTAATGGATATGTTTATTATTTTGATTGTGATGATGGTATTATGCATTTGCACATATGTCCAGACTCATCAAGTTATGTGCACTTTTTGTTAAAAAAAGGAATATTGCAGAATTATAGCCTTTGGTATTCCTCCCCTTTTAAATAGACTGAGTACACTTAAAGATACAATGTGGGTATTCACATTGTTTACAAGAGTGGAGGAAAAAGTAACTCTTGGAAAACAAAAAGCCAAGATGAAAACTACATTTATTTTGGTTGAACTTAGGCAGGGCATATAGTCTCCAGTTATCACAGGCCCTACTATTCCCTACTATCCTGTACCAGGCTTCCCAAGTGCATGGTACATACCTGGCCATTAAGGCATTTAGGTTGCATTTCCAGAAATAAATGGATTTCTTACTTTCTGGTCACACACTATGCTCCCTCTGGCTTTTCCTTTGGAACTTTTGGGTACTTATCCCAAGAGTTCAGTTCCATGGACATGGTTCCAGAAGACATTACCATTTGAGTCTCAAACCTAGCTTTTTAACTTTCTAACTACATGACCTTGGACAGGAGACTCAAAATGTCTGAGCCTCAGTTTTCCTGACTATAAAATGGGAATGGACTAACTCAACACCAAAAAAAATCCAATTAAAAATTATCAGAGGACCTGAATAGACACTTTTACAATGAAGACATACAGATGGCCAACAGACACATGAAAAGATGCTCAACATTGGTAATCATTAAGGAAATGCAAATCAAAACCACAATGAGATATCACCTCATATCAGTCATAATGGCTAGTATCAAAAAATCAAGCAATGTCTTGGTCAAGGATGTGAAAAAAAGCAAACACTGATACATTGTTGGTGGATATGTAAACTGGTTTAGCCACTGTGGAAACAGTATGGAGGTTCCTTAAAAAATTAAAAATAGAAATACCATATGACCAGGTAATTTCACTTCTGGGTATTTGTCCAAAGAAAACAAAAACACTAATTTGAAAAACTACATGCAACATGCACTCCTATGTTTATTGTAGCATTACTTACAACAGCCAAGATTGGAAGCAACTTAAGTATTTGGAAGCAACAATAGAATGAAAATGGATAATGAAGATGTAGTATATATACACAATAGGATATTAACCATAAAAAAAGAATGAAATCTTGCCATTTGTGACAATGTGGTAGGACCTACAGGATATTATGTTATGTGAAATAAGAAGATAAAGAAAAATAGCTTATGATTTCACTTACATGTGGAATTTAAACCATGAATCAAATGAACATAAACAAATAAACAAAAATTCAGAAACACAGTCATAAATACAGAGAACAAACTGGTGGCTTCCAGAGGGAAGGGAGTTGGGGGATTAGGCAAAATAGGTGAAGGGAATCAAGAAGTACACACTTTCAGTTTAAAATAAGTAAGTCATGGGGATGGAAGGTACAGCATGGGGAATATAGTTAATAATGTTGCAATAACTTGGTACGGTGACAGATGGTACCTACACTTAGGGTGGTGAGAATTTTGTAATGTGTATGAATGTCAAATCACTATATCATACACCTGAAACTATTATAATACAATGTCAACTATACTTCAGTAAAAAATAAAGTAGGAATAGAGATAAGGTTAATATCTAACTCATAGGGTTGTTGTAAGAATTAAAGGGTAGTTAGGATAATGCCTGGGACACAGTATGTACTATGCAAATATTTGCTACTACTTTTCTTTTAAAGAAGAGTAGGGTGTCCTTGAACTGCCTACAGGATAAAAGGAGGTGATGGAGAAGGACAAAGGAAACCAAAGGAGAGTAAGTCTAAATTCAATTAATTGTATGTGGGTCTAAAATGAATACCAGTACCAATGAACAGGGATAAGATGTGTTTTTACTAAATGAAGACATTAAATAGTATTTCAGATTCTTTGAGCCTTTAATAAGATTTTAAATGGGACTGATTCTCTCACAGAAGGCGGTTTTTTATTCATTTCGTTGTCAGCAACAATGATTTCACTTATCTGAATGTACTCATGAGATCTGAGAGCTTTGTCTCCTGAAGAAATTGTTGCTTGTTACATGTGTTTTGAGCATGTAAGTTTTCTTGCTATTGGAAATCAAGACATGCCCAACAACAATCTAATTTTGAGTTTTACTTTTAATGGAAGTTTTAGTGTCAATAATTTGTCAAAGAATACAGAGAAGTTTAGAAATCTATTTCATAGTGAGAAAATATTCATTTATGCCAGCAATATTCCAATGTTCTTTATATGAGACATATATGGAAATGGTCCTAGTAGCTTACTCTAGGGATTTCCCAAGCTAGTGGAAAGAAGTCACTGTGAATCATAGTGGCAATTTTTTTTTTAAATAAAGATAGAACCATAGACAGTAAGGTATCAAATTTCTAAATCTGATGTGTGGTCTCTTTCACTTTGGCAAAGTAGGATGCTATACCAACCAGCATGAATGAGATTATGGTGAGGGAACAAACAATCTCAAAGCTCTGTGGCTTGACATAATAAATGTCTTATTTCTTGCTCATCCTATATGTCCAACATAGGTCAGATGGAGGAGTTCCTTTTGATAGTCACTCATGGGCAGAGATTCTATTTCAATAGCATGGCACAGGGTAGAAAAAGTGGAAAATCATGCACTGGCTATTTAAGTTTCTGCCATGAAATGACACGTGTCAGTTCAGCTCACATTTCATTAGTTGCAATCACTCACTTGGTCATGCTTAACTTCAAGAGGACTGGGAAGCACAATCCTACCATGTGCCAAGAACGATGAGATCTAGAATATTTATGAAAAGCCCTAATTACTACCACAGATGCTCATCTAATTTAAAGGAAAGTTAGAAGTTCGTGTCAGATTGCTGCACTCTTAAAGCAGATTGCTTAATCTTTTGGTACCATCTTCTAGGAAGTCACATAAACTATTGCACTACAGGATTGTGTGACAGAGAAAGGAAGAATTATTTATGTGTGCTGGCTCTTGTCTCCTTTTGACCTAATTTATTCCAAGGGGCATTTAATCCCATGCACTACAGTTTGTGCAAACATAGTCACTGATTGGGTCCTGTGGCACTTCATGCCTCAACCACAGTGCAGAATTCCTGGAGCAGAAGTTTAGAGAAAAGTGATTTGAGCAAGAGATAAAGTGTTGGGTTGTGTCTGCATAAAGTTGGGTACCTCTCATTTCAATTTGGTCATTAAAGCAATGGCTAGGATGAAACAAGTGGCTGGCCACAGGACCTGGAGACATGAGATCAACAAGATCGAATGCAGCACATAAGAGGTTTCTAGTACAGCCTCCCATCCAACCAAAAGACAGTGCTCTTGAAAGTTATGATATCCCAATCAAAAGACAAATACCATGGTATTCATATTTGACCAAAATATTTGACCATGACAGAAAGGTTAGAGAAAACAGACATAGTTTATCTTCCATAGTGTCTCCAATAGGAAACTTAAAATTATGGGACACTCAATAAATATAAATTAATAAGAGTATTTGTAAATGAATAATGGTTGTAAGAGAGTCATTTTTCTAAAAGGAATCTCAACCTGCCATTTTTGGTAAGTAAAAAATAAATAAAATATTAGTCAGTAGGTATGAATCATCTTAATAATTTTTACTTCACATAATCAGTGGTGGGGGGAAGGTAGAACATTCCAAAACAGGAGTTTCACAATATGGAGAAGTGAAAAGTTGTAAAATGATAATAAAGATATACTAGCATGTGTGCATATTAGGTATGATAGCAAATAGGATCATAACTACCTCACAGGTTTCCATCCCAACTTCAAGCTTTGTTATTCTGTGAAAAGACATTTATAGAAAACGATAATATCAATGATTATCTTCATTGGATTTTCTCAGGTTAAATGTTTAAAATTTCATTTGACTGTGACTCAATTCAACATCTCTTGATCTAAAGAGATTAAGAGATTTTTTAATACATAAAGGAACAATTTCTGTTTAAATCTAGCAAATACTTTTATAAGTTAAAGAAAAAATATCTTGTTTTCTTCCTATGATTCGACAGCTGGTAGACTAAGAAAGTTTTAATTATACCTTTCAAAACCCAACACATTTGAAAGCTATTCAGGAATTACATGAGATATTTCTCAACATTAACTTGCAGATGGTTAAGAAATGCTAACTTTCATTCTTGAAGGTGAGATGGCCAAACTTATGCAACCCCCAATATTAAAATTTCCAAATCTACAACCATTTATAATGAGCATTTTATTCAGAGACTTCATGTGTGTGTGTGTGTGTGTGTCTGTGTGTGTTTTATTTCTTCTCTCTTTTCCATACTTAAGAATGGCCCAGTCAAGAAACCGACAGCTTTTGGTATCATTAGTATTATTACCATTTTTGTTTCATCATGCAGCTTTTCTTCCCCAGTTAAGTCAACCAGGATCAGATGCCAAAAGATAACACACCAAGCAAGAGATGAGATTATAATATCTTTCACTTCAAACAGGTAGTCAGGAAGAGCAAAGAATGAAAGAGAGGTTGATGGTGTAGTCTTGTTAAATTATTCCCTGGCTTTGAGGAAAAAAATGTTACTGTATTTGTAGACCAATGGAACAGAACTGAGAGTCCAGAAATAAACCTAAGAATTCATAGTCAATTAATACTTGATAAGGGAGTCAAGAATGTTCACTGGGGAAATGTTAGTTTTTTCAATAAATGATGATGGAAAAACTGGATAACTACATGCAAAAGAATGAAACTGTACTCCTATTATACCACTCATAAAAATTAACTCAAAATGGATCAGACTTTAATGGAAAATCTGACATGTTAAAACTCCTAACTCCTAGAAGAAAAGACAGGAAAAATTTCCTCAGCATTGGTCTTGGCAATGATTTTTTGGATATGACACCAAAAGCACAAGCAACAAAAGCAAAAATAAACAAGATTACATCAAACTTAAAAGCATCTACACAGCAAAAGAAACAAATAACACATGATTTCACTTACATGTGGAATCTAAAAACAAAACTAAACAAAATGGACAAAACAGCAGTAGACTCATAGACACTGAGAAATGACTACTGGTTACCATGGCGGAGGGGGAGGGGTATGTGGGTGAGGTGGGTGATGGGGATAAAGGGGTACAAAAGTCTCAATTCATAATCTAAGTTGGTCATGGGGATAGAAGTGTAGCATGGAGAATATAGTCAGTGTTTCTGCAACATCTTTCTATGTTAACAGTAACTGTACTAGTGGGAGGTGAGGATTTAATAATGTGAGTAACTTGAATCACTATGTTGTATTTGAAACCAGTATAATACTGCCTATCAACTATACTTCAATAAAAAAAGTAGGAAGCCCAACATCAAAAAAAAAACAGTACTAAAATGAAGAGGCCACCTATATAATGGGAGAAACTATTTGCAAATCATATATCTTATAAAGGGTTAATATACAAACTATATAAGGAATTCATATAACTCATAAAGAAAGTTTAAAAATGGACAGAGGAACTGAAAAGTTTTGCAAAGAAAATATACAAATGGACAATAGGTGCATGAAAAGGTGTTCAACATCACTCATTATCAGGGAAATAGAAATCAAAACCACAAAGAGATATCACCTCACCCCTGTTAAAACAGATATCATCAAAAAGATAAGCAATAACAAGCATTGGTGAGAGAGAGTGTACAGAAAAGGCAACACTCATGCACTGTTGGTGGAAATATAAATTGGTGCAGCCACTATGGAAAACAATATAGAGTCTTCAAAAAATTAAGAATAGAACTACCATATGATCCAGCACTCCCACTTCAATAGCTAAGATATTGAAACAACCGAAGTGCCTGAAAATGCATGAATGGAGAAGAAAAATACAGAATTTGGCCCTTTCTTCCTATCTAACCTCATCTTCTACCACTGTCTCAGTCACAATTCCAGCTATACTGGTCATCTTTCTGCCCATCAACAAACACAAACTTATTTTTACTCTTGCTGGTATATCTCTCCCCCTAGGTCTTAATTGTGCTAATTCCTTCCTATCATTTAGGTCGCTGTTCAAATGTGACTTTCTCATTAAGATTTTCCCTGAATACTCTATCCCACTTAATTCCCTGCCCTCTCATCCATTGCTTTATTTCCCCTTATCCTGTTTTATTATTTCTTTTCATAACAGTAATCACTGCATGACATTTTATTAATTCGTTTATTGCCTGTATCTCTACTGGAATGTATGTTACATAAAAGGAGAAACCAAGTTTGTTTCTGTATTTTATGTGCTGTTCTCAGCATATGATATATGACAAATATCTACTGAATTAAATGATCTGAATTTTACATTTCCTGATCATTAAAATCCCCTGATGAAATGTCAGTCTCTGGATTATTAATCCTTTCACTCATTTTAGGTATGTAGCATGGTTGTTCACATTTCCACTTCCAACTTTCTCTTGCATTCTTCGTTGAAACGTAACTAGAGAACAATCAAACTTCATACAAGTCACGGAATTTATCTCTGTTGGTCCCACTTTCCAGGTTTTTGTTACTTTTAGCAGGACTCCCTTGGAACCTGAAATATGTATGTCATTCAATTCACTCCATATCTAAAACTGGAAATTCAGGCAAAATTTACTAGACACATATAAGCCACATATAGCACCCGGAGAACATCCCTTGTAGGCTTTATCTTGCTCGATATTAAACTAGGATAGGATAGATACAGTGAATATCAAGCAAGTTTTACAACCCACAACCCAAATAAGAATGAGATAAAAGACCAGTGCCCACGTATTTTATGTGACTAGTTGGAGGTCCGGCATGTGGAATTCAGAACGATAACTCAGGCAACTATCTTACAAGTATGTATGCTTCACTCCTTCAGTGTGCCGGCCCCACATCTACCATCCTCATCTCACACTAGCCAGACATTTACTATTGTCCCATAAATGCTTCCATTGCCTACCCTAAAAAATATTGCCCCTTTCCCTTATAAGACAGCAATATCAGGGAAGCAAAGAAATGCCTCAAAAACTAGCTATGAGTTTTAGGAGCTTGGGGAAAGCAGAGGAAGTAAGGGACAGGGACAGTCTTCTGAAGTCCTATTCAGTATTTTGTCATGACATGTAGGAAAAGTTTTAATAATGTCATCCCTGAAAGATAAAGAATTAGAAGAGGTTCATTTAAATGATCAAAACTAATCATTTAACACCTACAGTGCTAAGTCAGGAATCAGAGAAGTCGAGAGAAATCCCCTAAACTCAACACTTTATAAATCTTTTCTAAGATTATTTTTCAACATTGTGTCTTTCTGACTCATCTCTCAGAGACCAGAGATATTTTGGCAGGGAGAAAAACTTCAGGCAAATGATAAAGGTTGTACATTATCAAGATTAATGTCTCCCTTATTAGAGAGAAATCAAGTTTTAATGAGTTGAAATAAACATGAAATGTAAAGTTGTACCAAAATCTAAGATGTCTTTATCCGGAGACCATAATTGAGAGCCTCCATACAGAGCCGGTGTGTAGTAACTCTTTCCTCACTTATACTCTCCCCTCATTTCTCTCCTTTCTTTTCTTTCTCCTCCTCTCCTCCTTCCCCTCCTCCTCCTCCTCCTTTGTCTTTCTCTCTCCACTTACTCATTAAAGGAAAAACAGGCCATTAAAGGAAAAAAAGGCTGGCTTTCTTAACACCCTGGCCATTTTCCAAGGTAGACAAATGAGAGAGGAACCATTTATAAAAGCCAGTAATAACCAACTTTTTTCTATTTTATTCAGACATACAAGAGTTTGTGTTCTGGCCTGATTATTAAGTAGCTCTGTGACCTTAGGTAAATTACTTAGCCTTTCTGATCCCAACTTTCCTAAAACAATAATTCTCTTGGTTGCTGTAAAGATGAAACAAGATAAAGATAAAGCCAGAGGTACAATGACTTGCCATATAGAAAAAGTAATGTCCTTTCTCCTTGTCCTTATTCTCTCACTTCTGTCTCATTCTTCTTTAAAGACATATGATATATATATATATATATATATGCAGAATACATTATTGTCCTTTTATTTCAACATATTAGAATGGTTAGAAGCATAGATTTTGAAATCTAAAACATCTAGTTTCTAATTTTAGCTTCTCCACTGAGCTGTGTAACTTTGAGTCAGTTCCTTAACCTTTCTAAGATGCAGTTTCCTCATCTATAAATGGACATGGTACTAGCATCTACCTCTTAGGTTGCTGTTAAATGGAATAAGCAAGAAAAGAACACTGACTGCCCCAATAGCTGGAAATGCTCAATACATGTTAGTTGCTGTATCCCTATTGTTAACAACATAATTATTATTATAATTATTAATATTATTCTAGGTCAGTGCCTTGTAACTACAGGCTGAGGATGAAGAAACTTCTTTGTTTTATACATTTCTTTTCAACTGGACTCTTAGACATAATGGTTGTAGCTCTATTTCATCTCTCCTACTCTGAGAAATTTCTAGGGCCCAAAAGAAAGAACATAACTAATATAAGGAAGGACATATTGTTTTGTATGCTTGAAATCTGTGAAAATGTGAGTGACGGACAAGAAAATGTTTCTCCCTCAACTGGATAAGTTCCTCTTCTGAGGCTGGATTACATGAAGCAGAACACATAGAAGGCTCTTTCTTAGTCCCTTCTCCTTTCCAGAATAACATCAGCCAACTCCAACCCAAGAGCAAAACAGTACTAGGATTGCAGGCTGCCTATCCAGGCCCACCCCCCAAAATGATGGTGCACAGCTGGTTCCATGAGGAAGCCACTTTTGCCATAACTGTGCACAGCTATCACAGCTTGCGACTGATTATCTCCAGTTTGGGAAACTGAACACTACTAAGAGAACTGTTGCCTCATGAACTGGTTCAGACGATGGACAGCTAAAGAGATGAATCAGCTATTTACATACTGGAGTCTTCTCTGTTCATTTTGAATGGTTATGCCTACTGCTTATGCTGGTTTTGTCTCCTACTACTTTTTCTCTAACAGCATTCTCCACCCCCACCTCATCTCCATGGGCTGAGGTTATCCTGAAAAATCCCTTTACCCTTTCATATCTTATCCTCTTTTGTCTTTCTAAATCTCTACTCCTTTTCTATGTCTAAGCCACTGAGGCAAGGTTAAAGATCTGTATTTTTGCCTGGGATAATGGCAGCAATGAGCTTGCCATTAAACAAGCCTATTATTTTTCTCTCTCTTTAATGAAGATGGATAAACATTATATTGTAGCTTAACAACTTTATTAGCTAAGTGAATTACAGTCCGTTCACCAGAAGTCAAGGTAATAACATAAGGAAAAGGAGCAATGGATTTAAGGTCACCTTGGTGAGAACTACAGGCAACGCCCAACGTGGGCATAAGTAATCCATGGTCCATAATCACAAAGCAACAGCCAAAGCAACGCATTTCTCAGGTGGAGGGAATAGGATGTGGTAGGCTGCTCTGAACTGGAGTGTGAAATAGATACTGGTCTCCTGGTGCTGCTGAATGCACACAGGGGAAAATGCAACTTAGAGACAACACACAGCAAGCCTTTTGATCAGTCATTTAGTACTTCAGCAGCAGGAAGCACAGTATAACTGCTGGGCTGTAGTAGTAAGCCCATGATCCTACTGCTGACAGAGCTGGGCCTTTATAGCTGAAAATCTTTAAAACCCTCCAAAGAGGCCCAGAATCCAATGCACTTGCAGCCCATCGTTCTGGACTAGAAAGTCCTTAGCTGTGATTAAGCAATGAGTTAGAAAGTAGGAAGGATGATCTGATTCTCTCCAAAGGCTGAATTAACACCCCCCCAAAAATTCTAGTACTTTTAAGGAACCTGACTGCATATTGAGGTTTTTCTCTGACGTGACAGAAAATGAAAGGAAAGGAAAGAGTAGTGACCTGCTGTTGGGGGAAGAAGGACATAAAAGTTTACTTACAAGGCAAATAATTTCAAGTCATGCCATTTGATCTGATTTCATCCCTGCCATTTTAGCTCTTCTTGAGAAAGAAAAAAAGTGGTATTTTCTGCTCTTGTTGGTTAGCCTTCCAATATAATCTCTTAAGATTCCCTTTCAAACTCATACAAAAAGCAGCCCCAAAATGTTGCTATTAATTTGTTACATAGTATAGCAAAGAAAATAGCTACTGTTAAAGCCAGCAAGTTACAAGGGGAAAAAAGGATCATTAAGCAAGATCATTAGAATATTACAAAGAAACCTTGGCTTTCCCAGGTGATGGTCATTTTTCACTCTTTTGAAACTAATGATCAGTTGGTACACTACCTCTTCCCCAGGCTCACAATACAACACTGGTTATTGTATTGTGGTGTCATGAAGAAAGCTTACTAAATACTCCAAGTCACTGGTTGAAGGGAAGATAAGTTTTAAAGAGTTATATGAGAAAAAAAGGGCATTTTTCCTTAATCTCAACCTCTTTTATCCTCCATATTCCTCTAAATCCTATCTTCCCATCTTTTCATTTCTATTGCCACAATCCTGGTCCACACCTTCATTGCAACAGTCCCCCTATATCCAATTTCCCTCATTGAAATTCATTGTTGACATAATGTCCAAGAAATACTACTGAAATATAGCCTTTATTATGATTTCTTATATTCAAAAATATTCAATAGTTCCTTATCACTAATTAATATCCGTGCTTTCCATGATTTTACCTTTGACTACCTGTCCATCCCATCTCCCATAGGATACTTGTAATTCATTCAAACTAAAGTAACCACTTCTCCAATGCTTATGCATTTTCCTGCATAGAAACTTAGAAGCAAGCTCAAAATCTCCTCTCAGTGAAGCTTTTCCTAATGTCATCAGTTCTCTCTTGCTCTCCAATAGCATCCTAGTTGTACCACTCTTACAGCACTAGCATGTTATAACTTTAAGTTATTCATTTACTCGACAGTATGTGTTTATCAATAAATACTTATTAGATAAATAAATGAGTGAATTTACTTTCAAAGGCCATTAACTATGCCTAAGTTTAGACATAGTACATAGAGGAGAAAGGCTATTTCTCAAACTGGGAATGATCCTGACACTGTTCTGCAGGGTCACTGAGCAATGACAGGTTATTTTCCCAGGATCAGACATAAGGCTGAAATATTATTAATTTATATCATACTTAATATGTGATGAGACTTCAGCATTAGTTTGATGAAAACTTGAAAATACGAGTCACATTTGAAGGTACAGGGATTTTTTTCTATTGATAGAGGAACAGTATAGCCCAAATCAGCATTGTGAGATATTACCAGCTGAAGCAGGTATCATGGTGCAAGCTCCACAAAGTATTTAGGGTTTTCTTTTTACATTTAATACATGCATAAATATCCCTAGAGCTGACTGCATTACAAATATAGAGCTGTCAGTTATTCATTCCATTTCTGGAAACTTTCACTTTGAAAATCTATAAAAGAACTGTAGGAGGGACTTTTTAAAGCTGGCAGCTATAATTTTTACTTTTGCTTTTAAGCAGTACCACTAGCAAATACTTTTCTTTTGCAGCTAATAGACTTTGTGGGGTGTAGTCCAATGGAAAAAAAGAAAGGATCAGAAGACATCAGTGCAAAAAAAAAAAAAGGAAGAAAGAAAAGACAACCCAAAAAACAAACAATCCACTTGTTTCCAGTACTCACTGCATCTGCTTCCTAAAACTACAGATTATCAGACAGCGGCAACGAATATGATTCTGTGGGTCTTAATCTAGTTCACCAATAGAGATCATACAATTTTTATTTTCTAACTAGTATACACTCTCATATAAAGGATGAAAAATGTGCTTTCCTTCTGAGCAAAGGTATGTTTTAAAGCAAAGTGGTTAGTATAATAAATTTCTGATGGCTTCAAAGTCATAACCTGTGGGAATCAACTACTGGTCATGGCTGACAAATTATTTCTTTCAGTACACCAAAGTATTCTTTTTCATATTTCCATTTGGCTTTTATCACAACATTTATTAAATGCCCATAACATACGTAACACCATACTAAGTTGCAAAGGAGTAGAGAGGGCAAATTAATTCTACCCAAATCTATTTTCCTGTTCACAAATCTGAGGGAACACAATACCATTGACTGGGACACTGGGATTTGACTTAAGAGTGATCCCTTCTAGCCAGACAGTTCTCCTCTCTCCAAAACTAACCCCTGACCTCAAGGATTGGTTGTTCCCCACCAGACTCAGTCTATCAAAACAATGTTAAATGAATAACCCATGATTACTTCAAAGTCATCCAGCATAAACTGAACTCTTTTTCTTTCTACATCAAACTTCCTTTATATCCTGTATTATATATTATATGACATACATACAGATGTAACTACAGATAGAGACACTTCAAGTTGTAAATCTGAGTCATCCTTGATTCTACCTCAGTAACCAATCATAAGTCCTATCAAATTTGTCTCCTGAATAGCTGTGTAACTGATACCTTAGCATTTAGCTCCTGTATGTGCAAGGTACTGTATCAATCATGATGGTGGAGGTGAAAGAAAAAAACAAAATAATCAAAATTGAAAATTTGTCAGGTATCTTCAACTTAATATGTCTAAAACATGACTCATTTCCCAATCATAACCACCCGCTGCCTCCCCTCCACTCATAAACCTACTGGCCAACTCTATCCTTCAAATTGTTTCCAATCTCATTTCCAATTAATGGCACCATGATCATCCAGTAGATCAGTTAAAGAATCCAGAATTCTTTGTGTTGAATTTTTAGAAATTCAAAGATGATACAATGCTGGGGCAAAATAACTTGTTCCAGGAATTCTAAATAGATGATTATTTAGCATAAGCAAATCTGCACTGGGACAAAATGGAATGTTGAAAGGGTCTAGTAAAGATTTTGTTCTGTTCACTGATTCTTTTAGTGAGGATCACTGAGGATCATTTAGTTGATCAACAATTACCACATATGCAGTAGACTGGAGATGACAGACAAATGACATGAAGAAAACTAAATTGGAACTGAGAAAGAGACCATGGAATTGAGGATAACAATTTCATATAAGACATACTTAATGTAAAAAGTGTAAAAAATTAGGAAGAGAGTGACTATGGATAGCCTAAAAAAAAAATCCCTCTGTTAAAGGAAAAGGTTTTTAAATTTGTTCACAGAATTTTTTCAAGCCTAGCCTGAAGAGTAGCAAAAATTGTATTCTTATTATGTTCTCAGGTCTGTTCTAGGAAATTTACGCATTTTAACTATTTGCTTTTCACAACAAAACTGTGAAGAAGATATAAGTATTATCTTCATCTTACAAAGAAGGAAACTGATATCTGAGCAGTTACATAACTAACCCAAGGTCAAATACTTCACAGAACATTGTGGAGGTTTCTCCCTCATATATAAGGAACTTGTTATTCTGAGGAGATAGTGTATCTAACAATAAGAACTATCATGTATGGAGCACTTAATGCATGCCAGGCATTGCATTAAGAAATGCACATGGATTTGTTCATTTAATCTCCACAACTCTATAAGATATTTATTATTTTTCCATTCCCATTTTACAGATAAGGAAATTGAATCACAAAGCTGTAAACATTTGCTGAAGGCCACACAGCTGATAAGTGGCCCAGCTGCTAATTGAATCCAAGTTTGTTTAAACTTCATACCCAGCCTTTATGCTGCACTGCCTCCCTTCCTAGCAGCAAGCAGTGGTTCAAAGGACATCAGCCTGAGACAATATTGGCTGAATTGTTGCACAGTTTTTTCCTAACAGTTTTTATAGAGATTCTAAAAAGTAAGCCAGTCACCAATTATAGGGTAGATTTGAGATCAACAGAAACATTTACAGAATAAGAATGAAGTTGGGCCTCTTACCAGAAGAGTTCTCAAAGGCTGTATTCTCCCATCAACTCACATGGAGCCATGTTGTCTTCAGGATAATCATACACAAGCAAAATCCAGCCCAAAGGCAAGCTTGATAGTCAATTCAAAAAAGAAGAACAATTTAACATGTATCTGCCTTTTTTCTTCTTCAGTGCATTCCACAAACTGTTACCTTCAATTCAGTGTCTAATCCAACAGAATTAGACAAACAATTATACCAAAACAGAAGGAACAAGAAGAGAACTGGCTTGTGGCTTTTATCCCGGGACTTCAAAGCGTATTACAAGTATCAGTTAGTGGTCACTTCAGTCTTCTGAGGTGAGTGCACTTTCACATGCAATTTACAGATGGGTAAATAGAAAGTTAAATTTATCTAACTAGTTAACAACACCTAAGGAATAGACACAGAAATCTTAGGTCCCAGTCTTCATGTTCTGCTCCTTGCACATCAAATATACCTAGTAGCAACCTCATTAATAGCACTGATTTTGTTTTTCCTACTAGCTAAAGAGGTATATAATAATCACTCTTAAGTAATATGCATCAGGAATTGCAGCATGAAATTTGATGTAATTGCACATCTGGTCTTTTTATTTAGTGTGTGTGTTGGGGTGGGGAGGACTGGGTTAAAAATGTGTCTGTGGTTGGATCTGGGAAAGGGATACTATGCATAAGTGATTGTTAGTATATATGCTTGTATATATATATATATACAGACATACATATATGTCATTCCAAATTTCTGGTCTCTACCTACATTATACCATCATAAAAACATTTAACTCTAAGTAAAGTACTGTGCAGTGCAAAAAAATGACTACAAACATTTACTGGCAGTAACTGAATTTCCGAATTCCTTTAACATTATTGGAAATAGCCTACTACAATAATTATCCTAAACTTCTGTTACACTTAACAGCTTTTATGAGAACATTAAAGGAATGCAACAATCTTGTTGTGTTTGCAGGCATCATTTCATGTTCCAAAGGCTAATCTGGATCTTATTGTTGTTTTTTAAAAGATTTGCAAAAATTGCCATTGCTAAGTGACTTAGGGACTATGAACATTGTGAAAGCAATTACAAAACAATATATTTAATTCATAATAATACCGAGTTTGAGGGGCTATTTGTGAAGACTAAATGATATGTTGTATTTAAAGGAGCCCAACACAATGCCTAGCACACGGTAGGAACTAAAAAAACTGTTTCCATTTTTACTTCAAACTACGTGACAAGGCCTAGGTCATTACTGACCTTCTGAAAATTAATGTAGGTGAAGGAAAATTTTCTGTTAGTTCTCTCAAATGGACCAGTACTCAACAAGTTATTTCACTTCACTCCTGGAATATCATACATAGACCCTGAGATCTCCAGGGCAGTCTTGATTCAAAAGAGGGCAGGGAGTAGCTATCACTGGTTCTTAGCTATATTCATTCCTCATCTTAGAAACTGAAGGGCAGTGTCTGCACTGGCTGCTATGCATAGACCAGGGAATTTATGAAGGCCTGGCTTTAAGATGGATGCAAAGGAGGTAAATGGATAACAGAATGAACTTGCATATTTCTAGAACAAACCCAATCTCTTTCAAGCATGGCAAGTTGCTACACAGTTAAGACTTAGTTCTGTTAGTGTAGGTAAGCTGGTCATTGCTGTCTACTATTGTGACATTTATTGCTGGAGGCAAGTTTTGCTTTAATTACCATTTTTGGTTCTTTATGTATATTTCAAAGACTACTTACAGTGCTCTGACCCATTGCCAGGATATGACCTCTGCCTTCTGTTTTTCTTGCTCCTGATTCCCTGTCTAATATTGATTTTTTTTAACCTCATTCCATCTCCTGGTATTTTATTTTCCTTGGGTTCTATGTTTAACATCTCTTTATTCTGGTGTTAGACTCTGCTATGGCTCCCTAGTTCTGGATTACTTTCCTATTTCTGGGTTCCACTGGAGGCCAGTATAACAAGCACTTACCTAGGAATGTAGAAAACAATACAATCCATCCAATGCTATACAGAATTAGACACAATGTGGATGAGAAAACTGAAGACTTAGGCTTGATCTGTGAATGCATTCTCTACATGATCTAAAGGAAATATTGCTTTGGCACAAAGGACCAAGATTCATCCCCTCTGTATTCTGTATGAGTTTCTTCATTGGTAGATGCATCATGTCTATCTTACCCAGTTTGAATAAAAATATGAAAATAATATATTACTTTTCAGTAGTAGAGGTACTTTAAAAAGTGCTAACTGTAATTTCATAAAGAGAGAGATGTAAGTCTCCTGTTTTGCAGCCTTCAAGATCTTTGTTAATCTCATAATGCAAGGTAAGTAAAGCCACTGAGCAATAAAATCTCAGTAGGAGAGTTTTGTATTCCTATATACATGCTGTGCATCTTTTCTGCCTGTGGAGTTCCATTTGAAGCAGACTGGAGGTGCTGAGTTAAAAAGCTGAACCTGTGTCCTTAATCAACATTGTTGGGATTGCCACTCCTGTGGCAGGAGTGTGCCCTTTTGGAGAAAGTCCCTTTAACCTGAAGTAAAAAGGATTGATTGACAAAAATTCAATTTTTTTCTCCAAAGAGAGATATTTTTTCCTCTTAATCAGGTGTTATTAACCCCCAGGCCAAGGGGCCAACAGATGACAGAATGACCAAATAAAAGATGTGTCACCTGGAGAATGGCCTTCCAGAGTCAGCAGTTTGCTGAACTGTCTATTGGGAAGAACTTTCTAAAAGACATTTAACTAGGGAAAAAAAATCCACTGCCTGCCTTTGCTATGCCTTGCAGGCTCCTCTGTTCTGAATATATTGCTAATAGCTTTGGAAGCCATTCATTATTTCCTGCATTCTTGGGACTGTTTGATATGTTGAAAGTGGAGGAGGGGAGAAATCTGCAGTAACCATGGCCCTAGAGGCTTGGAGCTTGAGGGGCAGCAATCTGCTTGCTCAGATTTACAGTTAAGAATATTTTTTCTTCTTGTAGATAAACAGATTGTCAGTCTTCTGCTGCTCAGCTCACATGCCAAGGTCTTTTTTGCTTTCATTTATGTGATGTTTCTCAGTACCATCTCTGCTTTGGTCCTGTATCCTAAGAGTTGATTTTCCTTCGTGTTCTGTTCCATCACAAGGTAAATGTTTCTACTGCCTTTATCCTGTTACCCACAAAACAAATGAAAATCATTTAAGTCTATTGTCTCTAATTCTTAGTAAAAGTTTATATTTTATGCTATCTTTCTCAGAATTCCAATCTAAACTGAGAAACCAAACCAAAATTGCAGACTGGCTAGAAGAGGTATAACTTAATAGATAATGAATATCTGGGTTGGTATCCTTCCTTCCTTCCTTCCTTCTTTTTTCCTTACCTAAGTCCCTTTCTTCCTCCTTTTAGTGAAAATTAATTAATTCAGTACCGATGGTGTGCCAGGTACTGTGGAAGGTAATGAGAATACAAAGAATAATAAAACAGGAACCTGAAGCCTCTGTCCATAGATACTCTGGCATAATTACTTGAAAGGAGAATCCAATGGGAGGAGGGCATTTGGAAATGGGTAATGACCCCCATAGCAAATAAGAAGGTAGTATAGACAAATAATTGACAGTCTGTGCTTTGAATCAAGGTGAATCTTGCCTGCAGAAAGCCCTGTATTACAAAGCCTGACAGAGTAAGAATATTGTATGGGATATGAGGTCTATTTGAGATATGCTTTTGAGGCAGCAAACAAATTATATACCAAGAGAGTCTGGCAATTAAAATGGTAAAATCCTAAAGTGGAAATTACCTTTAAGGCTCATATAACTCTGCTCAGTGTTGTACAAAATTGTCTTTTTCTGATTCAGCCAGTTCATCCAGAAACATTTCATGCAAGTCTTGCAAACCAGCACGCTGATATGATCCATGATACCTAAACCCTAGTTTTGTTTCACTGAGCCAAAATGTGAAACCAGACACTCCCCAAAAAAAACTCTGAGAGCAGTGAACAACCAGTCTCCCACTAGTTCTTGTGCAGGATTTACTT
The DNA here is from genome assembly GCA_029783875.1 of Phataginus tricuspis. NCBI lineage: Eukaryota > Metazoa > Chordata > Mammalia > Pholidota > Manidae > Phataginus > Phataginus tricuspis. The sequence goes on from JAQQAC010016209.1 coordinate 82,773,040, forward strand.
AAAAGTGGCTCCCTAAATGGGAGAATTTTTCTAAAGGAGATCTCATACTGAAATGGCCAAAGTGGAGCACTTATGATTTGCCCAAACTCATGTCCTTGAGTACCCAGTTAGAGAAAGCCAGCTACAAGTTAAGCAACCTGAATGGGATGCTTATCTTGATTAGCATTTTGATGCATCCAAAAGTAGAAATAACCTTTAAATTCTAAGGAGTCAAGTGTTCCACATAAATGCACTAAGGACTATGGTTCCAGAACCTATGAATATCTAGCAACAATGGCAAAGCTTGTGTTGTGTTTTGAGAGCTTGGTTTAATAACCATCAGGTTTGGAAACCCTGTGATCAGACAATAATGTGAGTTATTTGAAGCAAGATGTAGCTGGACAGAAATGACTTAGACTATGTGCAGCTAAGCTCCTACCAAACTGTTTTCAGTCCTTGGGAGAATTAAAACCTAGAATAACTATGGTCATTATCAGGAACAATCCAATTAGATAAAATCATTTAAGAAGTGCACTTAAAAGCAAAGTCTTCAAAATTCCAGAATAGCTTCATTGAAGGTTTTGTTACAAAAGCTAATGAGAAATTAAAGATATGAGGTACCCAAAACAAAATATCAGAAGACTGATGGCAAAATCCAACTGCTACATTATTCTTTTAAATAGGCAAGGGAAAACTCTGGTAAACACCTGGACCTATAGAGAGGATCTTAGAAAAACTGGCAGAAGCCAACAAAGGGTAAAAATTCTTAAAAAAAAGAAGCTTTCCTGAATCTCTGTCTGTAATGCCAATCAAGTGAGGAAAATAAAATTTCACAGTGTCTCTTCTCTTCCAAATCCAGAAACATTGGTCATTGTGGGTAAAATTGCAATTATTTCCAGAATCTTTCACCTGGCTTTAGTGCATCTGCATACTAACAGGTGTTCCCAAGGGGTGGAGAAAAGTAGTCCATCTCCATATCAGTAGGTAATTACATGGGTGAGTAAGGGTTTATCTGGACTGGAGAGGTTGGGTGGGGTCCCTTTTCACACCTGGTGGTAGTCAGCAGGACTTTTGAACCTGAAATCTGTCTTCATGGGTGCAACACTTGGGCAGGCTGCCCCTATGGATGATGGGGAGGCCCCAGTGGCTGCTGTGGAGGGGCTTATTAAGAAAGCAGGTTGTACTCCTAGAAGCTATGTTAGTAGTGAGGGAGGAGGCAACAGGAGAATCTGCTTTGCAGGAGGACATGGGGGAGGGAGAGGAATGAGCAGTGCCTCAGCCCCGGAGATTATAGTGGAGATGTCAGGGGAGCACGAGGTGGGGGCAAAGGTCTCAGACACTGGAATCTTCTGAATTAAAGGCCTGCCAGGATGAAATTAAGAAAATAAAATGCCACAACCGGGGCTCCTCAGGGGGAGGAGTCACCCCCTACCCAGGTTGGGGAGCACTCCATGCTCCACCCCAATACACAGCATGATCTGATGAACATGAGCATCCGGTATAGGCAGAAGCCATCAGAACCTCTGCCTACACGGCTTTTGCATCTCTGGGATATGGGGGTGGAAAACATTGTTATGTAGGTTTCTGAAATGGGTAGACTGGCTTCCCTGATGACTCACCTTTCCCTCTGGCAGTGGTTGTAAAGTACCCATCATACCTCGGGGAATCAGGTGCTTCTGGATTGGCTGACAGCAGCCATCAGGGCAGTTTGGCCTAATCAGGGTGATTTACCATACTTACCCACTAGCTGGAAAATGTACACAGAACTCCAGCACGTATTATGGGAGTCAGGCATGAAAAATATCATCTATATTATGGACCCCCAGGACCCTGAGGAGAAGTTAGTTGTTCACCATAGAAATCAGAAATCTGGTGCTCTATACAGCTCACCCATCTCTCTTTGGGTCCCTACTGACTATTCTTGCCCCCTACATAGGGCAACCCATAAGTGAGGCTACTTGTACTTTAGCAGATCTGGGGGAAGTTGAAACAATAAGAGCATGGAAGGAAGTACAGGCTACAACTGAAAGGAGAGGTGCAAAGGGTCCCATGAAGGTCTCAAGGACCCAGATGTAAGTTGATTTGATAAAGGTGGGGGTAGTGAAAGAAAAACTTGATGGGCAGCCCAATAGGATCTTGTTAGAACTGTGGCACCAATTAAAGCCAGAGCAGCAGCTCCAGCTGCTGAGGTCCAGGACAGGGAAGTCAGAGGCCAAGTCCTATGTTTGGCCTTTGTCCCTGCAAAACTTCCTGGGGGAAGTACTCAGGCTCCGCCTGGGCCCTCATCCCCCACAGGAGGATGATTGGGCACCACAGTTTGACTGAGGGGGCAGGTCAAGGCCCCCACCTTGGGGGATGTTGTGGGGAGTGGAGGCCACATGTACAATTAGGAATTCATTGGTCCCCTGTGAATGTACAATGTGGCCTGACACTGGAGGACACAGGAGCTGATTATGATTTATGGCAACCCTGAGCATTTTCCTGGGACTCTGTTATGATAGACGGTTATGGGGATAAGGCAATTAGAGTGAAGAAAGCCCAAATCCCATTGGGGATAGAGCATTTACCACCAAAGTAGTATACTGTGTACACTTCTCCCATCCCTGAATATATTTTTGGGTTAGATATCCTGCAGGGCCTGTGGTTACAGACCCCTGCAAGTGACTTCAGACTTAGGGTAGGCACAGTAAAGGCAGTTCTGAGGGGACATGCTAAGCACCCATTTGTAGCTCTTTTTGTACTTCAGTGGGTGACAAATACTAAGCAGTACAAATTTCCTGGAGGACACAAGGAAATTGGAGAAACTACAGGAGTTGGAGAAGCTGGACATCATAAAGCCCACACATAGACCTTTTAAATACCTGGTGTGGCCAGTGAAAAAGCTGTATACCTCCTGGCATATGTCCATGGATTACAGGAATGTGAATAAAGTCACACCCTCTTTGTATGCCATTGTTCCCTCCATAGCAGCCCTTATGGACACCCTCGGTCATGAACTAGGGATATTGTGGATCTTGCTAATGCTTTCGTGTCTATTGACATAGCACAGGAAAGTCAGGAACAGTTTGCCTTTACGTGGGAAGGTTGGCCCCGGAATTCACTGTCCTTCCACACGGATACCTCCACAATCCCACCATTTGTCACAGACTTGTAGCCCAGGACTTAGCCACAGGGTAGAAAATGAAATGGTGCAGCTGTAAAACACTATACCGATGATATTATGCTCACATCTGATTCTCTTGCATATTTAGAAGGGGCAGTTCCTAGACTACTGCAACATCTACAGGAGAAAGGATGGGCTGTGAATAGCACCAAGGCTTAGGGACCTGGTTTGTCTATAAAGTTCTTGGGAGTAGTCTGGCTGGGTAAAACTAAAGTTATCCCAGAAACAGTCATAGACAAGGTCCAAGCTTTCCTTACCCCTACTACTGTGGCAGTATTACAAGAGTTTTGGGTCTTTTGGGCTTTTGGGGAGTGTTTATCCTGCACTAGGCATAAATTCTGAGGCCATTATACTGCATGGTATGAAAGGGCATCAGGTGGGACTGGGATGAGACATGTGCAGCTGCTTTTACTGCTGCTAAGCGAGCAGTCAAGGCTGTACAGGCTTTTGGTGTAATGGACTCATCAAGGCCCTGTGAGCTAGATCTCCATGTAACAAAAGATGGTTATGGATGGGGCCTTTGGCAGCGGCTTGAATGGACACACCAATCTATTAGATTCTGGTCACAACTATAGAAAGGAGCAGAGGTCTGGTACACCTTGATAGAGAAGCAACTGGCTGCCGTGTACTACACCTTGATGGCTATGGAGCCCATCATTCGAACAGCTCAGACCAAGGTAATAATCACCTATTCCTTCACAGGGTGGGTGCGAGACTGGACCCAAAATCCACGGACTGGTGTGGCTCAGATGCCTACACTGGCCAAATGGGGTGCATACTTACAGCAGCATACTGCCCTATCTACTAGCCCCTTAAGTGGAGGACTCCAATGCTTATTGGGGCCAGTGACCTATACCAGTGGAAAGCAGGAGGAACTTGTTGTTGAGCCATTGGTGCTGAGAATCCTTAGCAGGAGAGAAAAGCCCCTATATCTGAAGATGCTTGGTATAGAGATGGCTCCATTCGTGGACAGCCCCGAAGTGGAGGGCTTTGGCTTCCCATCCTAAGACTGAAACAATATGGATGGAGGATGGAGAGGGGAAGAGCCACCAATGGGCTCAGTTGTGGGCAGTATGGCTCGTGACCAGGCAGGAGCCCTCCCCTATAGTTGTCTGCACTGACAGCTGGGCTGTCTTTCAAGGCTTGACCCTGTGGCTACCAACATGGTACCATGCCAACTGGATGGTTTGTCATTGGCCCCTTTGGGGGCAAGAGTTGTAGCAAGACCTATGGGCCTCTGGTCAGACTAAGACAGTTACCGTATATCATGTGACTGGCCATTTGCCTTTGGCATCCCCAGGGAATGATGAAGCAAACACATTGGCCCAGGTGCATTGGCTAGAAGGAAAGCCTGCCTCTGATGTAGCCCAATGGTTACATCAACATTTTTTGCATGTGGGGCAAAAGACAATGTCGGCTGTAGCCCATTGGTGGGGCTTGCCATTGGCCTTTGAAGAAGTCAGCAGAGCCCAGCAGGAATGCTTTGGATGCTCTACGAGGGAATTATACTGAGTCATGCAGCAACATGGGACATACCCCTTGCCAGGTGGCTGATAGACTATATTGGGTCTCTTCCCACATCAGAAGGATATTGGTATGCTAAGACTTGTGGAGACTCAGCTACTAGACTGTCGGTTGCTTTTCCTGCATGTCATGCAGATCAGCAAATGATCAAAAGGGGTGTAGAGCATCTCTTTGCAGCCTATGGCCACCTAGAGGTGATTGAGAGAGATCAAGGGACCCACTTTACTGGACATGTGTTACAAGAATGGGTGCAGCAATTAGGAATAAAGTGGAAGTTTCATGTACCATATAACCCTACCAGGGCAGGCATGATAGAGAGGTACAATGGTTTGTTGAAATCAGGCCCTAAGTTGGATGCCAACAGTCTACAGGGCTGGTCCATTCACTTATTGACAGTGCTAAGGCTTTTGAATGAGAAGCCCCAGAAAGGAACCTTGAGCTCTGTGGATATGCTGACAGACATTTCTGCCTCTCCTATACAGCTGTATGTGCAAAACAAAGAGGAATTATTGAAGCCAAGATATGGCCATGAGAGCATCGTCTGACTGCTAGTCCCAATTGTGCTAAACCCTGGAGACTCTGTTGAGTGGGCATGGCCCTGGACATTTTGACACATGGACCAGCAATGGCTGTCCCTTCTGGTACCTTCAGGAAAAGGCCTGAAAGCTGGCCTCCTTTGTCTTCCTGGAGTAATAGCAGAGTGGCTCCCAAAGTTCACAGTAGTGTATCCAAAATGTCCAGGAGGTAAGAGCATCTTATGGGGAAGTTTTGTTTTATTTTTATGGCCAGTGCATGTACCTTCTATAGCCCTATATACTGAACCATCTGTAACTCCCACAGGGAAGGGGTGAAAATCTGATATACTAGACCAGGACAAGAATCACATTCCTGCCACTGTGTTATCACAGGACCATTCTCTTGCATGCATCCTACCTGATGGACAAGACTTGCCTATGCTGGTGTCATTAACACATGTTTCTTATTTCCCTTAAGGTTCTTTTCTTCTATAGTCCCTGTGGCCTGGACCCCTTGCTGCAGCTGCCATGTGATGATTGCTCTGAACTCCCTACTCATTCAGCTACTGACTGCCTGTGGGATGGGCAAGCTTTGGACTTAATCTGTGTAGGACTTCGAACCTAGCTGGATCCTCTGGTTTGTGGATTATTGTGATTTTATTGCTGTTATTATTGGAGAGGTTGGATGGAGTTCTCTCTCCTGCTGCAGCCGGGTAGAGAGAGATGCATGATGGCTGCTTGTAAGTAATAAATGGGTTTCTTAAACTTAATTAATTTATTTATTTCTCCCTTTGACTGATTTTGGTTTCAAAGGTATTTTGCCCTGGGATTATTCTCCTTCAGAGTTACACTTAGGAAAACCAAATCTTGATATTAAAAGAGCTAAGTTTGGCTAATAGGTAATTAACTTCCCAATGTGAAATTTTATATGGAGTCTTGTTTTTTCTTTGGCCTGGAAGAAACAAATATTCCAAAGAATTTCCTAAATATTTAGGTTCATTGAGATGTTAAATCACTTTGGGAAGCATTTTTGAAATAATTAAAACTAAGCCTTCTTTATATTGTATTTGCATAGGCATATAAATGTTCTAGAAATTTGGTGAAATTCCTAGAAATCTGATATTCTATGGTATAATGGTATCATTTGTTCTCTTAGCTTCTGAAGTTGTCATTAAAGTTGAGGATCATATCATAGCAATTGAACCAGAGTATCAGGGAAATGCCTCAGCGGATTTTTGTACAGGGGCAGTTGCAGCAGGGTCTGTAGAGGTTATGGCACATGTGGATGAAGTCAAGTCTGCTTTCCAAAAAAATGACTTCTCACTGCCAGACTTGGTCATCTTGATGCCCTTGTTTTATGGCAGTGGTCTGCTCCTGAATTGTTGAAATTAAGATGGCTAATAATGGTCATAAATTGTGAATAGTCAAGGCTATGGAAAACCCAAGACTGCCACTTGGTTCTTCCCTGCTCCCTGGCAAATGCAATTTTTGTTTTTTGCATGCCTTTACTCACTTTAGTCTACTTAAGGATAACTATTTTGGTCCTCAAGGCCTCAGCCTACTCCTTCTGGGCTTTTTGAATACCTGCAGCTGGACTTCATTCAACTGCCACTTAACATGAGTTATCAATAAGTACATTCTTGTTATTCTATGTATGTTTTCTGGATGTATTAAAGCCTTCCCTTACCTCAATACTGATGCCTCCATAGTAGAAAAAAATCTGTTAGAGAATGTGCTCGCCTCTAGGGGTATGCTTTTCTCAATCTCCAGTGATCAAGTTACCCAGTTCACTGAGCAAATCATATAAACCTTAAGTCTTGCAAACTTCTCATCCTCAAACTTAAAGATGAGATCATTACCAACAGGCCAATGTCTATTGTATACAACTTTTAGCTGGTCCTTTGTTGTCTCCTACTAGTCTTCAAATGTCTTAGTGTTTTATGTTCAAGTCTATCATCAACAGGTGACTGAAGCTTTTTCAGATTTCAGATCCCAATTCAAAGCATCCTGTTGGTCACAGACTGAAGCCTGGTGACTGGGAACTCTGGAAACATTACCAGTTGAAAAAACTCCTTATAGTCTAAATGGGAAGGACCTTTCCAAGTCCTCCTAAATAACTTTTGTGTAGCAAAATTGCAGGATGTTGACTCCTGGATCAATGTTTCTCACTTAAATAAAGGGCACCTACTCCAGAGTGGTCCACTGAAAGAATATCAGACCTAAAACTTGACCTGAAACACCAACAAGATTAGATGTGGACGGATTTCCCAAAAGTCTGGACCAGGTCAGTGACTGAATTATTACTTCTGTTTTTTATTTCCTAATGAAACTGGTGTCAACACATATGCCTGCCCAACCCCCTTGTTTTTGGAGCCACAGAGAAACTTAAATGATGTTTTGAGGGAAAGCCACTGTATGGGAACCCAAATGGGAAAACAAATTTAATTCATTGAGCCAGGTATTCATGTATAATGCCAAGACTCAAAGCTTGAGTCTACCTTATATGAGCCTATACTTAATCTTTCTATCAGTTCTTTCTTCATGAGATATGTTTGTTAAACAGGAAATTTGTTGGGAGAAAAACCTATAGAAGTCCTGCCAGGTAGCATTACTGGGAGGAAAATCACCCAAACAAAGCAGATAGATCAGCATCAGAGATACTGTATAGCTATAGAAATTAATGATGGACCTCTTAAAAATCTACAGATACATTCATGTAAATCTTTCAATCAGATTTTGTGTTTCCTGTCATGGTGCCATATGTCTCTATTCCTCTTCACGTTGTTTTGTGGATAGACCCCAACTCCAACTAATGCTGAAACAGGACGACAGGAAAGGCTGGGAAGCAGCTTGTAAACAGAATGTGGAAATTAACTGTTGGTTGGATATAACTATTTCCACCTAGCAAAGCCTCTTAGCCATGCTGATGCTGTTTCAGATGGAATCAGAGGTAGCTATGAAAGGTGGCCAACTATATTAGCTGCTAAAAGTCAAGAAATATACTTAAGGAAAACTTACAGTCCTCCCAACTTATGGGAAAATAGAAGGAACTTGTAACTTATGCCATTCTTCTTCGACAGTATTGGTTCCCAGATTAAATCAACGAAGGCCCATAAAGTAGTATGCCTAGTGAAAGTAGGCACTATTCATGAAAATAACCGTATACTTCACATGGGCAGCTGATGGGCTCTTCTTACTAAAAATGATGTGTCACTTCATTGGGAACCAATTTCAGTCCTAAATTGTGAACAGTGTAAGGGAATCTGGTTATGTGCCCAAGAACAATGGGATTCAGAGATAAATATAATTTGGCCTATGGTAAAAACTCCCACACTAAACCATATATGGTATATGGGAATGAGGCAGTTTGTTGGGAAGGGATTGAAAATCAAACTGTCCAGTTATCCAATCTCCATTGCAGAGAAAGTGAATTTAAGATTAATAACTTTAATATATGGTGTAGTTGTAACAGAAGTTAAAGGGAACATATACTTACCTGGGGTTAACCGAATTTAGGAAAATACTGATGAGGACAATTATGCATATTGGAAGCTTGAATTAAGGCCTCCAGCCAAGGTCAAAATAATGGAAGATAATTGGCCTGAGGAAAAACTGCACATGGTTTCTCAAGAAGTAAGAGACACATTACAATAACTTGAAGACATTTATCATAAAATACAAGCTGATACATAAAATAACACAGATGAAAGCGGAAAAAGATTAGTCAAATAGGTAAAAAAAAAATTCTGATGTTCGTTCAGGCTTTACTATATTGTTTTCTTGCCTCTTTAATTCTCCCACACATATTGACATCATTAAAACTACAACCACTACTGTAACCTTAGTTATATTGTTATAGCATCAGGTGCTGTGCTAGGTTCCAGAGGAGGCAAAAGCAGGAAAGATCCCAAATCATGTTAGCTAGAAAGTTAGAAATGATTTGGAAGGTATATTCCTGGTAAGTAAGTTAGGTAGGGACATGAGACCAGAAAACCAGACTTCAAAGAACATTACTCTCAACAACATCAACATATTATTGTCATATATGCACCTGAGGACTGATAACTGACTACAAGGGGAAACTTGGGAAATAAAATGGAGTTTTGTGGTCCTTCAGAGTGGTTTCATGGGCAAAGATAGTTGTGCAAGCTATAGAGGCCCCAAGTCAGCCAGGTCAACTCATGCTGTACTGCAAAAATACCCTGCAGCCATTCTTGCCCCTCTCACAAGACTCACAGCCCCTTACCTCTCACCTGTAACCGGAAAAAAAAAACAGCCTGGAATGCGCAAAAGAAGATAACTGGTCTGGTTCTTATGTCCTTAGCAGAATCCTTTAAGAGAATAATTAGCAATCCAAATTGTTGCTTCCTCTCACACATAAATAACATCAGAATATTTGCTGCTCTGATATATTGATTATCCTAACTTCCTCCTTGTAACAATACTCTATTATAAAAAAGTATTTAATATGTCCTCAGACAAAGGGCTTTGGAGCAATTTATCAGAACAGTGATGAACTGACTTCTGGGCTATGGTCCTCAGTGAGAGACTAAATAAGCTTTCTTAAATTCAACAGCCATGTTGATTTCAGTCACCATATGCTCTGTCCATTTCTTCCATTAAAATTAGTTCTCATGTAGAAATGGTCCCAACAATTCATTCACAATCAGGTATAAGTGAGCACTGCAGATTAGTATGCCACCTCTTCTGCTTCTCCCCCATTCTCGACTCACAGCTCAGAATAGCCAACTAGTTGATTTGATTGTAAGACTGGCAGAAGAAAAAGTACCAAAAGTAAAGGAACTAGGGGACTGGAACATATTGCTTTTATTTCATCATTACAGTCATTATAACATTAACCACAAAGCCATGAAGTAACCTACCAGGGAAAAAATTGATAACATAGGATTATAGAATACTGTTAGAAGAGACCCTAGACTTCAGTTTGCTTAACTCTCCAGTGATCTGATTCTTTCTGAAACATCCCTATCAAGTGGTTGGCCAGCCTCTGTTTGAATTATCTTTTGAGACGGAGAACACTACCCCTGAGACAGCAGTTTCCGTTCTCAAATCTAATTATTACTATTAATTAATCTTTCTTATGCTAAGTCAAAGTTGGCCTGCTAGTCCCTCAACTCATTGGTTAAAAGCCTATTTTCCAGGTGACATAAAAAGCTTACTCTTTATTCCAAAGGACCTCTAAATATCTGAAAATACATAACATGTGGCCAATGAGTCTTCTCTTTCAAGGATAAAGATCCAAGTTCCTTTACCTCAAATTTTTAAAAAAGGATTTCAAGTTCCTTCATCCTGATTACCCCTATTTTGGATATCATCAGCCTAGCATACCCAGTACTTTCAAAGTTGATCTAAAAATCAAAAAGCACAAAGGTTGATTCCTCCCAAATCATTTGTAAACATGTATTTTGGGGGTGTAACAAAGAGCCTTAGTATCATGTCAAGGAAATCATTACTAAGGCCAGTGTCAAGGAACTTTATTCCTGTATTTTATTCGGGGAGTTGTATGGTTTCAGGTCTTTTGTCTTTAATCCATTCAAAATTAATTTTTGTGAGTGGTATAAAATGAGGGTACAATTTCATTCTTCTGCATATGGTTGTCCAGTTTTCCTAAAACCATATATTGAAGAGACTATCCTTTCCCCATTGAGTATTCTTGGCTCCCTTGTCAAATATTAGTCGACTGTATACCTGGGGGTTTATTTCTGGACTCTTAATTCTGTTCCATTGATCTATATGTCTCTATTTAGGCCATTACCATACTGTTTTGATTACTACAGCTTTGTAGTATAGTTTGAAATCACTAAGTACAAAGCCTCTGGTTTGGTTGTTAGAATTGCTTGGGTTATTTCACATCTTTTGTGGCTGCATACAAGTTTTAGGATTGCTTTTTCTATTTCTGTGAAAAATGTCATTGGTATTTTGATAAGGGTTGAGTTGAATCTATAGATGGCTTTAGGTAATATGGGCATTTTAACAATATTATTCTTCAATTCTATGAATGCATGATATCTTTCCATTTGTTCGTCTTCTTTAGTTCTTTTCATCTAAGTCTTACACTTTTCAGTTTATAGATCTTTCACTTCCTTGGTTAAATTTATTCCTAAGTATTTGACTGTTTTTGATGGTATTGTGAATGGAACTACTCCCTTAATTTCTTTTTCAGATGTTTTGTTGTTAGTGTACAGAAACACAAGTCTTTTCTTTATGCTGATTTTATGTCCTGCAACTTTACTGACTTTGTTTATTAGTTCTAACAGTTTTTTGGTATAGTATTTGGGATTTTTTTTATATATAAGTTCATGCCATCTTCAAACAAAGCCAATTTTACTTCTTCCTTTCTATTTGGATGTCATTTTTTAAGAATTTTGCCTGATTGCTCTGGCTAGGACTTCTAGTACTATGATGAATAAGAATAGTAAGAGTGAGTAGTTTTTCCTTAACATAGAGGAAAAGCTTTCAGTATTTCACCTTTGAGTATAATGTTAGCTGTGAGACCTTGGTCTTGGTTCAATTTCTTGGATATGATACCAAAAGCACAAGCAACAAAAGCAAAATGAGTGGGACTACATCAAACTAAAAAGCTTCTGCATAGCAAAAAAAAATAATCAAGAAAATGAAAAGGCAACCTATGAAATGGAAGAAAATATTTGCAAATCTTGTGTCTGATAAGGGGTTAATATCCAAAATATATAAGGAAGCCAAAAAACAAACTGATTTTTGAAAATGGGCAGAAGAACAAAATAAATAGTTTTCTAAAAAAGACATGCAAATGGCCAACAAGTACATCAAAAGGTACTCTACATCATTAATCATAAAGGAAATGCATATCAAAATGAAAATGAGATGTCACTTCACACCTGTTAAAATGGTTATCAAAAAGACAAGAGATAAGCATTGGCAAGTGAATGGAGAAATGGGAGCCCTTGTGCACTGTTGGTGAGAATGTAAATTGGTACAGCACTATGGAAAACAGTATGGAGGTTCTTCAAAAAATTAAAAGTAGAAATAACATATGACCTAGTAATTATTCTACTTCTGAGTATTTATCCAAAAGATTTGAAAACAGGATCTCAGAGAGATATCTGAATCCCCATATTCATTGCAACTTTATGCACAACAGCCAAAAAATCAAAATAATACAAATGTGCATTGATAGACAAGTGGATAAAGAAAATGTGATATATATATATATAGAGAGAGAGATAGATAGATAGATAGATATAAAAGAATATTATTTAGCCTTAATAAAGGAGGAAGTCCTACCATTTGCAACAACATGGATGGACCTAGGAGACATTATGTTAAATGGAATAAGTCAGGGGAAGACAAATCCTGCATGATATCTCTTATATGTGAAATTTTAAAAAGCCAAATTTAGAGAAACAAAGAGGGGGCTGAGGAAGGGGATGATGAGAAGATATTGGTCAAAGGGTACAAACTTCCAGCTATATGATTAACAAATTTGGGTATCTAATGTACTATATGGTGATTACAGCTAATAATACTGTATTATATACTTAGAAGTTTCTAAGAGAGTAGATTGTAAATGTTCTCACGCCCCTAAAAAAAAATGTGATGGGAAGGAGATGTTGGTTAGTGCTATGGTGGTAATCATTTTGTGATATATAAATGTATCAAATCAATACATTGTACACCTTAAACTTATACAAAGTTTTGTGTCAATTATATCTCAAAAAAGATGGAAAAAATTGAAACACCAAAAAAAGAAGCTGGCTCCATTTTTGATGTTTTACCATGGACAGCTTTTAAATCTCCACCCCTCTACCCTGTCTGCCCCACCCACATCTGGGACAACCAAGATAAGAAGGCCCACTCAGCCCCTTCATGTCAGCAGGAATTTCAAATAGCACAACTTCTGCCTGAGCCCAGGGAATCTCTCAAACCAGCTCCACTCAACAGCAATAAAAGTCTCAAGTCAATCCCACCCCCTCCTTTTGTTTACCTTTTTATCAGACCCCTGAGTAAGCCCTTTTTCTCATGGGAATCCCTAGCTTGTCATAGTACGGAATATTATTTATTCTCAAACATTGGTGAGTATGTTGTTTTATCTGCCCTCAACATTTAATTCCTGGGTGGGAGATCATACCCACCTCTGGGTAGACTGATGAAAACAGAGGGTTTCAAATTTTTTGTTTTTGGAAATTTTAGCACTCTTTGCCATGAAGACTTCTATTAGATGTTGCTAGTTCATATACCACATCCCCTTATTGTTCTAATATGTCTTGCTACTAGCTTTGTCATCCTCATTAGGTGTATACCATACATTTTCTTCATCTTCACCTGGCCTGATAGTTTACAGTATATGTGCATTCTTATAGCACAACTGCCTTCTCTCCTTTTGCCTTCACTCAGCTGATATCTATGAGTCCTCAGTCCTTAGGTTCATAGATTTCTATGCAGTTTCCAATCCAAGCTTTTAAATATTCATATTCCTGACATTCCTTTGAGTTTCTCTGTCACTCTACCCCAAATAAGGCCCAAGATACCTTTCAAAGTCTGTGGATGCTCTTCAGAGAAAAGATCCAGAAGGCATACTCTGGGATGAGAAACTATCTCCTGAATAATGAACTTTTGCTCTCAGAAAAAGTGAAAAATCATCTTCCCTAACATTTAGTCATTCCTGTTTCTGTATTGCTATGCTATTTTGGTCTGGGTCTTGTGAATGGGTGTTCAGAATGTCAGATCAATTTAGCACCATCATCACTATAAGAGCAGCTGTCCAGAATTCATATTTCCAAAGGACTTTTAAAAAACTGTTTCTAAATAGATATTGTGGGTGCTGCACTGACAACAAAAATCTGTGTGTGCATGCAGAGTTTTTCCCTTCCTCTATTTCCAAATGTTTTTATTGCTTTTTAGGTTAAAAATAGTTTTATGGAATGGGTTGCTTCACATAGACACACACAAATGCACGCATAGGCATCATAGGCATACCTTCTTCTCAGCATTTTATGCCTTCATCATGGACCACACATAAAAATATTGAAAGCAGCATCTTGTGGCATCATTTAAAATGTAGTATTCATCACACAAAAATCCAAGTGTCATGATGTCTTGAGGCAGTAGGATAAAGGGCACAGACTTTCTTGCTAAGCAGACCTGAGACAAAATCCCAGTTCATATTTGCTACCTGTATGACCTTGGGAAAACTACTGAACTTATCTGAGCTCAATTTCCTAATAGACAAAATGGAGATGTGTTAGATATTTATTTCTGTGTTAGCAAAGCATTCTAAACCTTAGTGGGTTAAAACAATTGCCACAACAACAATTGAGCTAAACAACTTAGCTTACAATTCTGTGGGCTGAAAGAATTCTCTTAGATTATGTTCTTCTGGTTTCAGAGAGACTCCCTTATGCATCTGCAGTCAAGTACAGGTTAGCTAGAAGGCTGCTTTTCTGGAGTTTGGTTAGTGTTAGCTAGCTCTCTTCTGTGTGGCCTCTCAACCTCCAGCAAGTTAGATTATTTTTGATCACATGGAAATGTCAGGTTTTGGAGAGAGAGAGAGATAGAGAGACTCAGACTCCAAATTGGCACAATATCATTTCTGATGTTTCATTGACGAAATCAGTTGACAAGGAGAACTCACATTTGATGAATGAGAATATAGACTCCACCTCTTGTTGGGAGGAGCAACAAAGATATATTACAAAGAATGTGGATATAAGAAGCAGGGAAGAGTTAGGGACATGTGGCAATCAGTGCACCATAGGAGATAAGAGTAGCTATATCTTAATATCAATATGTGAATTAGATTATACACATGCAGTTCTTAGCATAGTTTCTGACATTAACAAATGCTAAATAAATGTCTGTTGTTCCTGTTATGCCAATAAGGCACTCAAATCAGAGAGTTCTGTTGTTGCTGATGCAAGGTTTTACATGAAGTCTCTGAATTATCAACATTCTGTGAGAATTGGGGGTTGTAGATTCCAACTGATGGCCCAAAAAGTCTGTTCTGCTGCTTCAGCAAGTTCTCCAATGAGGTTCATGATTATCTTCGAAGTTTTGTCTGGTTAACACTCACCCAGAGGTATTATTTGTGGGCCATGTCACATTAGTCCAAAGGTCAACTGAGAGAATTGGGAATGGGAAGAGAGCCCATCTACTTCCTAGATAGCAAGTGTTGGGATACATTGGACCATATACTCTTTGAGGTAGCCACAGTTCAGTTATTTTCCAAGGTTTTAAACTCTATGCCATTTCTAAGTGTCACCTTCCCATACTGTGTACAGAACACCAACATTTTCAAAAACAAATATATAATGAGGCCTACCATGTGTACAAAATATGGTAACAGGCACAGCCATCCATATATTAATAGAGATATTAATGAGAAATCATACTTTTAAGGATGTGTTCAAGAATAATTTACAAACCTTTTAAGCTTTGTCTGTTAACTTTGCTGATGTCAGATAGTTGTAGTAGATAAAATAATTTTAAAGGTTTTAGCCAGACTGCTTGAGATATTCTTCCAATCCAAACGGGAATCCTTGCTTGAAAATGAATTTGGGAAGACTCATTTATGATGAAAACAAGTTTATATTAGTGATACTGAGATCATCCCACATAGCTAAGTAGATTTATTGGAAAGGAGAGAACTAATGCCGCATTCCAATTATCAAAAACATGCTTTAGCTGATATACTCAAAATTAGAATTAATTCACATGTTGCTGTGGTCACATAATGTCAAAAGACCAAAAAATATCACTAAGCCCCTGCTTCTCTTTTCTCTGTAAGTCCCAAACAAACCCCAAACTTCCTCATCATTTTATGTTGCAGCAGTATTTCTTAGTTTAGGAGATACCAAATTGAAAAAAGTCAAAACCTTATTAGATCCAGTCCAGATACATAAAACTTCTAGTAACATCTTTCCTTACATTTTTTGTTTAATAGAGAATAGACAATAGATAGCATACAGAAAATTATTTCAATATTATTTCAGATAAGTTATTCATTTATTCATCCATTCATTTATTTATTCAATTGTTCATTCATTTTCCAATCAAAAATTTGTTGAGTGACTTCTATTTGTCTGACTCTATTCCAGATGGAAAAAATACAAGAACTATTTAAAAATGTAATCATTGCTCAGGCAACTTCAGATATCTTGCATTTAAAGTTCAGAATCTGCCTATGCTGAATCATTTTATTGGCAATGCATATTTTAGTGAGACTCATATTCATCTTAGCCTAAACTTTTCAAGATAACACACTTTTAATATAAATACAGAAATTCCCCTTTGCTGATGCTGAGAGTGTTTTAATGTACATTTCAATTTACAGTATGTAGGGAAGCCATTGGGGAAATATATAGTCGTAACTGCTTAGCTGAAAGTTGTCATTATGTCAATAAGAAATCATTATACTCAAACATTTCTGCCTCATACATGGTTAAAATTCTAGGAGTAATTTAACACAAATCTATAGTTTTGCTAAGAAGGAAATTATACGTATAGTTGTTAGTTTCATTTCAATTATTATTATTATTGAGGAGTTTCAAGAGGGAAACTGAATGGTTCAGCTGCCACACATTAAACACAGCCACTTCCTTCCGACCTTAAACTGGCTGAGTCCACCGTGTTAATGTAGTAAGATTTCTGTAGGTGTAGAGCAGTAACTCCACTTGAAATATTATGTGGTGCTAGTCTATGAATGGCACCTGAAGGACTCAATGGGTTACTTGGGTATTTTTCCCCATCACTCTGAGGTCCTGAGGGCTTGACTTAATGATTGCATCATTCTAGTAATGAAGTCCCTTGAGGATCTCTAGAAGGCAGCATTTTAAGCTTTAAGATTTCACAGCTCAAGATGCAGATGGATTGCTGATGTAGAAAACTGATTTTAGGGCACTTACCTTCTGGCTTGGTTAGTGCAAGAATAAAGTCATGGAAGATTATCAATAATGTCAGCATATGTTCTGGGTACAGTTTTTTGGCTTTCTAGTTTGGATTTTAATTTCACTGTATCAAAATAAATGATGTGTAATTGAATACATAAAGGCATAATTCCCAAAATTAACTTAGTAGTGCTAAAGAGTTGTACCTTCACATGGCCTATAATATAACACGCATCTACTTACATCCCTGGAAAGGTCTCATTAGCTTATTACTTACACATTATACTTGCACCTTAACCTGAAATCCACGTATAAAATCATAGTTGTACTAAAATACTTTCATAGGACATCAGTCTTTTTTTTTCACTGTTCTCTAGAATTGAACTATGGTTGTATAAACCATTTTAAAATTTATTTAGTACCCAACAGTTCCAGTGGTACTTCTCTGTCTTTCCTCTCAGTAGTGACAGTTGTAATATCTCATAGGATCATTTTTCTAAAGGTTAACATGACATTTCTCTCCCTACAATCTTACTATCTTCCTCATTGCCCTCTAGATAAAGTCAAGCTCCTTAACATGGCATACATGGCCCAGAACATTCTGATCCCTAGCTTCAGAATCTTATTTCAGGCCTCTCTCTAGCTTGCTTTCTCTACTCCAACCATAATAAATTTCTTATGGTCTTCTGAATATATAATGCTTTTTGCAGTGACATGGACTTTGAACATTGTGTTCTCTTTACCTGGAATGTCCACATCCTTCCCCTGATTAGATTTTATTTCTATTTTTTTTTATTTTAGGGGGTGAAGTGAGTGGTTCATATGAACAAACAAGTCACTCGATGATCTATAAATAGACAAATTCATTCTGCAGGTCTTCAAATTTAAGGCTCTGGGGATTCTAGTAATATGGAGAACTAAGTGTAAGGTGTTATTTAATAGGGAAACACAAGTACTTTGAAACATCTCAATAAACTAAGATTTGAAATAATGTATTTTCAGTGTGAACCCCTTATTGGATATGTCACTTATGAATATATTCTCCCATACTGTAGGATGTCTTTTTGTTCTGTTGATAGTGTCCTTTCCTGTACAGAAGCTTTTTAGTTTGATGTTGTCCCCCTTGTTCATTTTTGCTTTTGTTTCCCTTGCCTAGGGAGACATGTCCAGAAAAAAAATACTCATACTATGTTCAACAGATTGTGCCTGTTTTCTTCTAAGGGTTTCATGGTTTCATGTCTTATATTTAGGTCTTTAATCAACTTCAAGTTTACTTTTGCATATCGTGTTAGGGAGTAATCCAGATTCATTCTCTTGTATGTAGTTGTCCACTTTCCCAACATCATTTACTGAAGAGACTCATATGCCTCAACACCAGATAAACAAATAGCCCAATTTAAAAATGGGCAGAAGACCTAAACAGACATTTTTCTAAAGGGGACATACAAATGGCCAACAGGCACATGAAAAGATGCTCCACATCGCTAATCATCAGGGAAATACAAATCAAAAGCACAATGAGATATTAGAATGGCCACCATCCAAGAGACTTAGAAATAGCAAGTGTTGGTGAGGATGTGAAGAAAAGGGAACCCTCCCACACTGTTTGTGGGGATGTAAATTGGTGCAGCCACTGTGGAAAGCATTATGGAGGGTCCTCAAAAAACTAAAAATAGGATTACCATATGACCCAGTAATTCCACTCCTAGACTCCTAGGAATTTACCTGAGGAAAACAAAAATCTCTGATTCAAAAAGATATATATGTATCCCTATATTTATTGCTGCATTATTTATAATGGCTAAGATTCGGAAGCAACCTAAGTGTCTGTCAATAGATGAATGGATAAAGAAGATGTGGTACATACATGCAATGGAGTATTTTCAGTCATAAAAAAGAAAGAAATCCTGCCATTTGTGACAACATGGATGGACCTAAGGGGTATTATGCTAAGTGAAATAATCCAGGCAGAAGAAGACAAAGAACATATTTTTCCACTTATATGTGGAATCTAAAAACAAAACAAAACAAAATGAAAAAAAACAGCAATAGACTTATAGAAACTGTGAAGTGACTAGCAGTTACCATGTGGGAGGGATTGGGGAGTGGGGGATGGGTGAGGGGGATAAAGAGGCGCAAAATCTCAATCATAATCTAAAATGGTCACAGGGATGGAAGTGCAGCATAGAGAATACAGTCAATAGTTCTGTAACTTCTTTCTATGTTGACAGATAGTAACTACACTAGTTGCAGTGAAGACTTAATAATGTATATAACTGTTGAATAACTGTTATGTACTTAAAACTGATATAATGTTGTATATCGACTATGCATCAATAAAAAATATATCAATGACAACAAAAATTTTTAAACGGTGTAAAGAAACAAGAGGAGTTTTTACAAATTGCAGTACAGCACTAATGATTAAAATGAGCTCCAACATAAAGACTTGAGGTTTCACATATGTACATTCAATACAAAATGACGGTAAGAAATTAAATATAACAGAAATGGAATAATAGTCACAGATGTTTCAGGAAGAGACCTTAATGTTAGCATAGCAACAAAGTAGTCATGTTTAGTTACACCATCAAAACCTCTCTCACACAAATAGGAGAAAACTAAATGATAAGGAGAAATAAAAGAAGATCATTGGTCATGGTCTAGAAATATCTTTCATACACAGCATCATTTATGGTGATGAACTAAAATATACCTCACTGTCAATCATCAGAAACAGATTACACACTTACGCCCCCCCCCACACACACATACAAACTCACAAAGAGCGAAATTTAATCACTCTTACTATTTTCACCTAACTCTGGGGCAGAAATACTGCAATGATCAGAAAAAAACTGGTGGTTATCTTATAAATGCATGGCATGAATATTTTAAGCCAGCCAGAGCTAGAGTTGGCCTATGCCCTGCCCCTATTAGTTTCTTTTTCCATTCAGAATCCATATTAGAGTGTTGCTTGGTAGGAAGTAGAGGAGAGATGAAAGAAGGCCTATAGTATTCTGGCATGTCAACATGTAAGGGGGAATGTTATAAGCAAGAATGAAGATTAGAAGAGCAATGTGAGAGTGTGTAGTGTGAATGTTCACTTCCACACACACTGTTGAAAGAAATGTTTCAAATTGCATCTATTTTCCAAGTTAAGTAAAAAAGTCTGGGAACTGTAAATAGATAATATCTAAATTCATTTTAATAGAACACGAGTAAATAAATGTATTACAAATAGAGCTAGAATCTGTATGAACTGAACTTCAGATTAAGCTACAAAAGGAAAAATATGACAATAATTAAATGAACAATGAGAGAAATTAAATTATATTCTCCCTGTCTTCTAGAAAACATCATGCCTAGGTACATATATACTAAAGCAGGCATGAATTTGTAAACTGGTATGGAACCTCTAAAAAGATTCTGATGCAAGAAGGAAATGGAAAATTGTCATGACAACTAAGAAAAAACATATATTTTAAAATAGTTTTGTGATGAGATGCACATGAAAGTTCTAGAATATATGTCCTCATTATCCTCAAAGGAAAAATAGGACATAGTTTGTGTGAGGTACTACCAGAGATCCCTAGGAAGAGAATGGATGCACATGAAAGAGAAAGACCAGAAAACCTCACTACATTATTGTTCTCCCAACATCTAGGGCAGTACCTAGTAGATTGTAAAATCTTAAAAATATTTGTTGAAAGAATGAATATAGGCTGAAGATAGCAATGTGATATGAATGAGGCCAGTTCACCTAGAGGTTGCTAGGAAACCACGAGTGCACCATCCCATGTGTTTTTTATGCCCTTAATTGATAAATTATTAGTATTACCCATGTACATATTTTTAAAACTAAATATTTACATGAGGCTTATAATAAAAAATAACATTCCCTACCCCATCCCTCTCCACCTTTTATTTCTGCCCCCTGAGGCAATAACTTCCCATTCTTTTAGCTGTGTATTCTAGCACGCATCAATATACTTCCAAATAACATGCTTACACTAGAACATCTAAGATGTTCATTTTTTAAATTATATATTGACTTTGCACTATGAAATGAAGGATTTAGGTCTTTCACACTCCTTAACCACACGTGCATACCTATGTACATGTGTGCACATCTATACACTTATTATCCTAGTAGTTATACCATACTTCTTGGTAAAAATAAACATTAATTATTTACACTATTATAAGCGAGTAGATAGTAACAGAATATTATGTTTCCTTCTACATATAGTAGTTGTTTCCCCCAGAGTTAATACTTAACATTTATTTATTTGCATTTTTCTACATACTCTCTTCTACTTTATCCCCAAATTCTCCATCAGAGATGTAAATTTCCTCTCAAACTTATCAGCTTATCAAATAATCCATAAATTTAATTACTTTTCTTGAAGCAGCTTTTCAAGAACGCTTCATCCTCCTGCTCCTCTTTGGGCTGGTGGGTCACTCAGTCTATGGAAAGCTGTACTCTTTTTTGTCTCCCTTCACCATCATCCTAGGAATTTCCATTCCACTTTCTGTTGGCTTCCATATTTCTCTACACTATGTTTTATTCTTAGGTTATTTGCCATTTTGGAGGCACAGCACAACTTCAAGTAAATTCCTGCAAATAGCACATGCGTGGCAAAAACTTGAGACCTTCCATACCTGAACATACCTTTATTCTATCCTAACATTTGATTAATATTTTGACTGGGTATAGAATTCAAGTTATTTTTTTAAATCCCCCAGAATTTTGAAGGCATTGCCCCATTATTATAATCTACCTTGCAGTGTTTCATTAAAAAGTTTCAATTCTACCTTCCAATCTTTCTATTAAAATTTTAATTTCTGCTATCACACACAGTTTTTGTATTTCAAGAACTCCTTTAAATTATATGAATGCTTCTGTTTCATAGCCTCCTGTTCTTTTTTTCTTATTTCTGTGAGGATAGTAATTATACTTTACAATTTTCCCCCTACATTCTCTCTGTTTTCTATGAGGTTTCATTCCCATTTAAACTTGTTTTGTTCCATTTTTATTTTGCAGGGTTTCCTCAAATATTTGTTGATTATGGCTGTACATTTATACTTAAGAGTAAAGCACATGGAAGGATTAAAGATGGCGTGTGATAGGTGAGACACAGGCTTCCTCCTACAACTGCAATATAATATGAAAATATAATTAATACAATTAATCCTGAGAGAGCAACAGGAAAGAGGACTGCGCCAGACTGCATATACCTGGAGAAAAGAGCAGACCTCACAGAACAGGGTAACATACCAAAGCTGTGGCACAGTGGGACCCAAGCTCTTCTCCCACCCAGCTGACCAGTGGGCAGAAGAGAAACAGAGCAGGGAGGGAGTGGAGGCCTGGGACTGCTGAATATCTAACTCTGGGGATCTGCTCTGGGAGCATAAACCAACAATTCATGGTGCTTGCATAATACTGTCATGATTACAGGGTTGGAAAGATAAGACAGGCAGAATTCCTGGAGAGACTGAGATTCCAGCCGCTTGTGGAAAGCACGGATCTGTATCCAGCTGCTCTGGGACAAAAGAAATTTGGGCAGTCTGAGAGACTTCCTAACAAGGAAGCCCTTAGAAAGAGGGTGGCTAAAGGGGCAAGGATTGCACAGAGCTTACTGCTCAGGAGAAAGGACAGGTAGACAAAATTGTCCGGGTGCACTCTGCCCAACAGGTTGGGAGCTTTGCCATATAGACTCTCATATTTAAGGAGGAAAAAGAAATGTTCCTCCTTAGGTGATCTTCAGGTGCTCCAGCTCCCTGGCTACCTACACAGCTCCAAGGACACCCTCCATGATACGCAGCCTACAGCGCCTTTCTTCCAGCCAGCCCCACCTGGCTCACAAACTGGTAAACCGTACCCTGGTGTTAGCCCAGCCAGAGGGAAGATCTGTCTACAGCAACTACAAATGCAAAGCATAGAGGCTTATACCTGTGTGCTCAGCACACTGGTTCAGGCAGAGGAGACAGGCATAGCAGGCAGGAAGCAGGAAAAAGCTCTTTATTCCTCCCAGGCACCACTACCACTCCCCTGCGACCCCAGACATTGCTTTAGGGGCTGAGCAGCTCCAGGGAGTAAAGCTTATGGGCACTAGAGGGCGCCATACACAAATATGAAATGCCAAAGGAACCTGGTCCAGAATAAAATTACTAATACCACTCCTGAGAAAGATTTAAATGACATTGACCTCATGACTCTTCCTGAAAGGGAGTTCAAAATAAAAATCATTAATATGCTCATGGAGGTATGGAAAGATATTCAAGAACTCAGGAATGAATTCCGGTCGGAGATCCAATTGTTGAAGAGCACAATGGACAGTATTAAAAGCAGATTGGATATGGTAGAGGAGACAATAAATGAAATAGAAACTAAAGAAGAGGAATACAAAGAAGCTGAGGCACAGAGAGTCTAAAGAATCTCTAAGAATGAAAGAATATTGAGAGAACTGTGTGACCAATCCAAACAGAACAATATTTGCATTATAGGGGTACCAGAAGAAGAAGAGAGAGAGAAAGGAATAGAAAGTGAATTTGAGGAGGTATTTGCTGAAAATTTCCCCAATCTGGGGAAGGAGATAGTCTCTAAGGCCATGGGGATGCACAGATCTCCCAACACAAGGGACCCAAGGAAGACAACACCAAGACACATAATAATTAAGATGGCAAAGGTCAAAGATAAAGACAGAGTATTAAAGGCAGCTAGAGAGAGACAAAAGATCACCTACAAAGGAAAGCCCATCAGGCTATCATCAGATTACTCAACAGAAACCTTACAGGCCAAAAGGGAGTGGCATGATGTATTTAATGCAAGGAAGCAAGAAAGGCCTTGAACCAAGAATACATTATCCCGCAAGATTATCCTTTAAATTTGAAGGAGGGATTAAACAATTTACAGATAAGCAAAAGCTGAGAGAATTTACCTCCCACAAACCATCTTTACAGTGTATTTATTTTAAAGGGACTGCTATAGATGGAAGTGTTCCTAAGGTTTAATAGCTGTCACCAGAGGTAATAAAACCACAGCTAAGAAAGTAGAACAGCTAATTACTAAGCAAATGCA
The DNA here is from genome assembly GCA_029783875.1 of Phataginus tricuspis. Classification (NCBI taxonomy): domain Eukaryota; kingdom Metazoa; phylum Chordata; class Mammalia; order Pholidota; family Manidae; genus Phataginus; species Phataginus tricuspis. The sequence continues at coordinate 82,797,187 of JAQQAC010016209.1, forward strand.
AAATTAAATTAACTATCCCCAAAGTCAATCAAGGTATACACAAGCAGTACAGAATATACCTAATATATAAAGAATGGAGGAGGAACAAATAGAAGAAGAGAAAAAAAGAACCTTAAGATTGTGTTTGTAATAGCATATAAAGTGAGTTAAGTTAGACTCTTAGATAATAAGGAAGTTAACCTTGAACCTTTGGTAACCATGAATCTAAAGCCTGCAATGCCAATAAGTACATGCCTATCAATAATCACCCTAAATGTAAATGAACTAAATGCACCAATCAAAAGACATACATAAGACATATCTACTGAATGGATAAAAAAGCAAGACCCATCTATATGATGCCTACAAGAGACTCACTTTAAACCCAAAGACATACACAGATGAAAAGTGAAGGGATGGAAAAAGATATTTCATACAACTAATAGGGAGAAAAAAGCAGGAGTTGCAGTACTAGTATCAGATAAAATAGACTTCAAAACAAAGAAAGTCATAAGAGACAAAGAAGGACATTATATAATGATAAAAGGGTCAATCCAACAAGAATATATAACCATTATAAATAAATCTATGCACTCAACAGAGTAGCACCTACATATGTGAAACAAATACTAACAGAATTAAAAGGAGAAATAGAATGAAATGCATTCATTCTAGGAGACTTCAACACTGTACTCATTCTGAAGGACAGATCAACCAGACAGAAAATAAGTGAGGAGACAGAGGCACTGAACAACACAACAGATGAACCTAACAGACATCTACAGAACTCTACACCCAAATGGAAAAGAAAACACATTCTTCTCAAGTGCACATGGATTGTTTTCAAGGATAGATCATACACTAGGCCATAAAAAGAGCCTCAGTAAATTCAAAAAGATTGAAATTGTACCAACCAGTTTCTCAGACCATAAAGGTATGAAACTAGAAATAAATTATGCAAAGAAAATGAAAAATCCCAAAAACATATGGAGGCTTCACATGATGCTCCTAAATAACCAATGGATCAATGACCAAATAGAAAGAGAGATCAAGCAACATATGGAGACAAATGACAACAATAATTCAACATTGCAAAATTTGTGGGACGCAGCAAACACCGTGCTAAGAGGAACGTATATGGCAATACAGGCCTACCTCAGGAAAGAAGAACAATCCCAAATGAACAACCTAACTCACAATTAATGAAACTAGAAAAGGAAGAACAAATGAGGCCCAAAGTCAGTAGAAGGAGGGACATAATAAAGATTAGAGCAGAAATAAATAAAATTGAGAAGAATAAAACTATAGAAAAAATTAATGAAAGCAGGAGCTTGTTCTTTGAGAAAATGAACAAAATAGATAAACCCATAGCCAGACATATCATGAAAAAAAGAGAGTGTACTCACATATACAGAATCAGAAATGAGAAAGGAAAAGTCACTATGGATATCACCGAAATACCAAGTACTATTAGAGAATACTATGAAAAATTACATGCTAACAAACTGGATAGCCTAGAAGAAATGGACAACATTCTAGAAAAATACAACCTTCCAAGGCTGACCCAGAAAGAAACAGAAATCTGAACAGACCAATTACCAGCAATGAAATTGAAATGGTAATCAAAAACATACCTAAGAACAAAACTACAAGATAGCTTCACCGCTGAATTTTATCAAACATTTACTGAAGACCTAATACCCATCCTCCTTAAAGTTTTACAAAGAGTAGAAGAAGTGGGAATACTTCCAAACTTATTCTATGAGGCCAGCATCACTCTAATACCAAAACCGGGCAAAGACACCACAAAAAAAGAAAACTACAGACCAATATCCCTGAAGACATAGATGCAAAAATACTCAACAAAATATTAGCAAACTGAATTCAAAAGTACATCAAAAAGATCATCCATCATGATCAAGTAGGATTTATTCCAGGGATGCAAGGATGGTACAACATTTGAAAAATCCATCAACATCATCCACCACATCAACAAAAAGAAGGACAAAAAACACATGATCATCTCCACAGATGCGGAAAAAGCATTTGACAAAATTCAACATCCATTCATGATAAAATCTCTCAACAAAATGTGTATAGAGGACAAGTACCTCAACATAATAAAGGCCATATATGACAAACCCACAGCCAACATTATACTTAACAGCGAGAAGCTAAAACTTTTCCTTTAAGATCAGGAACAAGACAAGGATGCCCACTCTCCCCACTTCTATTCAGCATAGTACTGGAGCTCCTAGCCATGGCAATCAGACAACACAAAGAAATAAAAGGCATCCAGATTGGCAAGGAGAAGTTAAACTGTCCCTATTTGCAGATGACATGATATTGTACATAAAAAACTCTAAAGAATCCACTCCAAAACTACTAAATATAATCTCTGAATTCAACAAAGTTGTTGGATACAAAATTAATACGCAGAAATCTGTGGCATTCCTATACCCTAACAATGAATTAGAAGAGAGAGAAATCAGGAAAACAATTCCATTCACAGTTGCATCAAAAGGAATAAAATACCAAGGAATAAACCTAACCAAGGAAGTGAAAGACCTATATTCTGAAAACTACAAGACACTCATGAGAGAAATTAAAGAAGATATCAATGAATGGAAACACATCACATTCTCATGGATAGTAAGAATTAATATTGTCAAAATGGCGATCCTGCCTAAACAAATCTACAGAGTCAATGCAATTGCTAAGAAAATACCAACAGCATTCTTCAATGAACCAGAGAAAATTGTTCTAAAATTCATATAGAACCAAAAAAGACCCCAAATAGCCAAAGCAATCCTCAGAAGGAAGAATAAAGCTGGGGGGATTATGCTCCCCAACTTCAAGCTCTACTACAAAGCCACAGTACTCAAGACAATTTGGTACTGGCACAAGAACAGACCCATAGAACAATGGAACAGACTAGAGAGCCCTGATATAAACCCAACCATATATGGCCAATTAATATATGATAAAGGAGCCATGGACATACAATAGGGAAATGACAGCCTCTTCAACAGCTTGTGTTGGCCAAACTGGACAGCTACATGCACGAAAATGAAACTGGATTATTGTTTAACCCCATACACAAAAGTAAACTCGAAATGGATCAAGGACCTGAATGTAAGTCATGAAACCATAAAGCTCTTAGAAGAATACATAGGCAAAAATCTCCTGAATATAAGCATGAGCAACTTCTTCCTAAACGCATCTCTTGAGCAAGGGAAACAAAAGCAAAAATGAACTCATGGGACTACATCAAACTAAGCATTTTCTGTAGAGCAAAGGATACCATCAACAGAACAAAAAGGCATCCTACAGTATGGGAGAATATATTTCTAAATGACATATCCGACAAGGGGTTAACATCCAAAATATATAAAGAACTTACATGCCTCAACACCCAAAAAGCAAATAACCTGATTAAAAAATGGGCAGAGGATATGGAGAGACAGTTCTCCAAAGAAGAAATTCAAATGGCCAACAGACACATGAAAAGATGCTCCACATCACTAATCATCAGGGAAATGCAAATTAAAACTACAATGAGATATCACCTCACACCAGTAAGGACGGCCAGCATGGAAGACTAAGAAGAACAAATGCTGGTGACGATGCAGAGAAAGGGGAGCCCTCCTACACTGCTGGTGGGAATGTAAGCTAGTTCAACCACTGGGGAAAGCAATATGGAGGTTCCTCTAAAAACTAAAAATACAAGTACCATTTGACCCAGGAATCCCACTCCTTCTAAGTTACCCAAAGAATACAAATTCTCAGATTCAAAAAGACATATGCACCCCTATGTTTATTATAGCACTATTTACAATAGCCAAGATATGGAAGCAACCTAAGTGTCCATCAGTAGATGAATGGATAAAGAAGAGGTGGTACATATATACAATGGAATACTATTTAGCCATAGAAAGAAACAAATTCTACCATTTGCAACCACATGGATGGAGCTGGAGGATATTATGCTCATTGAAATAAGCCAGGTGGAGAAAGACAAGTGCCAAATGATTTCCCTCATTTGTGGAGTATAACAACAAAGCAAAACTGAAGAAACAAAATAGCAGCACACTCAGAGACTCCAAGAAGGAACTAGTGGTTACCAAAAGGGAGGAGTGTGGGAGGGCTGGTGGGGAGGGTGGGAGAAGTGGATTGAGGGGTATTTTTTTAGTACACATGGTGTGGGGGGATCACGAGGAAAACAGTGTAGCACAGAGAAAGCAAATAGTGAATCTGTGTCATCTTACTACACTGATGGACAGTGACTGCACTGGGGTATGGGTGAGGACTTGATAATATGGGTAAATGTAGTGACCACATTGTTTTTTTTCATGTGAAACCTTCATAAGAGTGTATATCAATAATACCTTAATAAAAATATGATATAATAAAAAGAGAGTAAAGCACATAAAACACTAATTGGAAACTATCATCATGGATGAGGCTGGATGAACCAATTAATGGTCAGCGTCATTTTTGACAATTTGATTGGGCCATTTCTTTAGGGAACATATATATATTCTGAAAACTACAAGACACTCATGAGTCAGCATCTGTAAGTCTCTTCTCTTGGGTTACTGAGTTTTCCAGAGCACAATCTTTTAATACTTCGCTTGAGAGGAATAAGCTTGGGTACCAGAATTCTAGAGTTTTAAATGGGGAAGAGGAGTTGGATTCTTACCATTTTCACTTAATTCTTCTTTAACCAATATTGTGACATTCTGCTCTACTTGGAATCCTCAAGTTCTCAGTCTTTCTGGTTCTATGTCTTATGAGAGCAAGCCTTCAGTCTTCTTTCAATGTAGTAGATCAAGTCCCTCAAATATGCAGTGTAGGGGAGGGACGTGGAGATCTAATAGTCACTCCTCTTTCCACATTTAGAAGTTCTTGTTCCAGTGCCTGAGTGCTTCAGAAATTCTGGATCACATACTGGGTGCCTCCTGGGTTGCTTCCATGCCACCCCATAACTGCCTGGCTTGGGTTTTAGATTTCCCTTGTTTACTAAGTTGTATGACTTCCAGTTTCCAAATCTTCTTGTCATATTTTTTCTGTAGCCTTTTTCATTGCCATTTTTAATGAAGTATGAGGAGAAATCAGAGGTAAATGGTTGCCTATGATCCTGGAAGTTTTACAGTAATCTCCAAGTTTTATTTTTTTACGTAACTTTCTGTAAATCACAGTATTGCATAGAAAACAATTTTTATGATGCCTAAAAATCAACATTTCCAAACTTAGTGGAAATTTTGCCCTATATCATGGGCAGAAACAGTTTGCTTTCCTCTGAACTTAATTTTTAAGTTTATTTAGTCTATGAAAATTCCCTACATTATCATAATTAATAAAGTATTCAGTCTCTGTATCTATTAAAAGAACAATGAGAGGAGGAGACCTTGTTTTAAAAATTATTGCTACTATCAAGTCTTTCAAAACAATTAGAATCTATCTGCTTTTTTATTTGAAAATATTACATACCTTATTTTTAAAATGAGAAATAAAACGTGCATAGCAAGTAACCTGTTTTAATCACAGCTTGAATATAAATATCCATTCAAAGTTTTTTTTTAAAGTACTAGCTAAAACCTTGCAAAATTAGCAGTATATTATTCTGCAGGTGAAGATGGGAACTGGGCCAAACATATATAGTTTATAGATAATATAATATAGTATAATATATTATAGTATAATATAACATATCGTCCTTATTTCTTAAATGAATTGTATACACATTATAAGAATTCAATAAGTATTGGCACCTTCCTGATCTTCCTTTTCTATTAAATCCATTTGATAATCACCAACACTGCATATAACACTGCACAAATTGTGAAGGGAAAATAATGCTTTATATTATTTTACTCATTCATGTCATCTATGCTGTGTTGAAATCACTTGAGTTTCATTCATCAGAAGTGATTTAAAAATGTAAATCCATTTATCTTATGAAATACCTTAAGACAGAAATTGAGTAGGAATTCTATTAGGTCATTTATCAAAACACAGTTTTCACAAAAATAAACCTCTTTTGCAGGGTCAGCATTGATTTAAAGACAGATGTGCAACTTTAAGATACCATGTACATGTTGTATTCAGGCAAGAAAAGAGGGCTACATTAGATGTGTATACAGCAGAACTAAAATCCTGTATAATGTTTATGTCAACAAAATCCCCAGTATGCATTGTGTTAGTGAATATAAGGTTGCAACAAATGGCTCAAATTTGAAAATGGTTTCCTTCACTTTTTAAAATAATAAATAATTTGGAAATGATTGTTTAATACAGTTCGTTAGAGGATCCTTTTGGGTTTCATGTTGTAGATATAAATATTTACACACACTGAATGTATATAGCAAACACACACCCTAAACATGTAGAAAGCCTTCTAATGCTGTACGATAGTCTTTCAATTCTATTAGACTCTGTAGTTCAAACAAATAAATGGTCATTCCAAGTTGAGATGGTGGTATCTGATTCGCATTACTCCACCTGCCCATTTAAACACCTATGAAAACACAGAGCAAGGTGTAGAATGTGAACAGCCGGGGAGGACTTGCTTTTAGCAGATGGGGAGCTCTATGAGACAAAGGTCAACTTGTGCTTAGCATCATAAAAGTGATAAAAACAAGCAAAATAAAAACATAAGAGAAGACTTGGATTGCTCTCATTTTATTTTACCATATTAGCAACTCAGGGTGGTGATATAAACTACAACTGTGTTGGTCGTTCATCTACCATTTGGGAGTCTTTTAAAGTCAGAGATAACTACACCCACCTGACCAGCTTCACTATTTATTGCTAATTCCTTAAGGAAACTATAATTCTCAGTGAGCATCACTGTGAGGGGTGAAATGGAATGATCAGTAACCTTTTCTTTAAATATCTAATAGAGCTCAGAATATATATTTTTAAAAAATACTCCAAAACTAAAAGTAACTCAAGAATAGGTTTGTGATGCTCATTTATAGCAACTAAATATATGAAGACATATATAGTTATTGTAAATTAAATTAATTGCAAGAGATAAAGTGATATATGAAAGAACATTACAATGACGAAATAACTATGATGATAATAATGCAGGTCTATAATCCTAAATCACATTGGTCTAATTGGGAAGAACTGAGGGAATAGTAAAAGATGCTACATATTTCAACTTATATAAGGAGAAATCAAACATATTGCTCTAAACTTTTGTAATTATAGAAAATATAGCTACAAATATAATTGTAAAATTATATAAAATAGACAAAAGTAAGAATAAAAGTAGTAGGTATCAAATTGGCAATTTTCTTAAGACAATACCATTGATTTATTTTTTAAAAGAATGCAATGTCAAAAATACTCTCATAAACTTTCAGGAGAATATAAATTGGCATGGCCTTTCTGTTAACATACTTAAATATACATTAATAATTGTACTCACTAATCCATTAATTCTACATACTGGAAAATGTACCATAAGATAAAAATCAACTGGGATGTATGTGCAATAATGTTCAATGCAGTATTATTTATAATCAGATAAAAATTTCAGCAATCAAATAAAAACAAGTAAATGTCTAACAACTAAGAAACACATATATAAATCATAGTACATATTTTTAATAATGTTCACATTGAAATTAGTTCAAAGAATATTTAATGTCATGGAAATCCTTAGGTTATAATTTTAAGTAAAAGGTAAAACACATGTTACATCAATTTTTGTCAAAGGAAAAATATGTATATAAAGATAAAGAATGAGAAAGTTATATCAAAGTATTATTAAATATTATTAATAGGTGTGATTATAGGTAATTTACTCATAATATTTGTACATTGCAAATTATCTGTGAGTATATATTACTTTTAAAATCAGAAGAAATAAAAAGCTAAGTAACCACATAAAATTTGTAACCCTAAAACTTTACTAAAGTTATACTATATGTTTCCAATGTCTCTTTTAACCTAGCCCAAGGGAAAAAAATTAAAATCCACAAACAATTCTCTCCACATATTACCATGTTATAGACAGCGAAAAACTATTTGTCATCTCTATTGAATTTCTTCACTTTTTTCTTATTTGAAAAAGAGAATTTCTTGGTGTCCTTCTGCTGCTCCTATCTTGTTCATGTGCATCTCCTGTTACAAGACAGAAGTTAGAGCCTAGGCTCTCTCATCAATAAAGTACTAAGCTCTGGGACTATAGGGGAAGGGAGACCTGTAAAGTACAGTCATTAAATCATTTTGGTGGGTTGTAGGAGAATTTTTTAAAAAGAAACAGACTAGAATAAAATATAGAATAGAGTACAGCCAAACATTAGTAAGGTAATTGTTGTTCCCCCAAAGTTTTATTTGTTATATATGTGTGGTGTGTACTGAGTCTTGAATTATAATTAATTTCTTAATAAGGATCGTGATCAAAATTGTTCAAAAGCCACTACACCAGAGGTTGAAGTGAAAACATAAGACTTATTTTGTCCAACCAAACTAACTGCTCTTGCTGATTCTGCTATAAAAATAAAAAGACATTGCTACTAAAGATATGGCATTTCATTTGGAGACAGTTTGTAGCTCACACTTTCATGCAAAAACCAACATGAATGAGGACTCTAGCAGTGAACTTTCAAAGGAGGTATGGTACACACTACATTTCACTGATCCATAATTCCAAGTTTCTCCACCAGCCAATGCTTCCTTCTGCAAGCCAATTACAGTTGCAGGCTTTGATCTAAGAAACTAGTATATTTGCAAGTGTACACTGAATTTGGAAACATGTACATGGGAAACTTAGACTTCAGCACACAGTTTGCTATCTAGTAAACTATAAATGCAAACATTCCAAACAGAAACTTTCAAATGTATAGACTAAAACTTGAAAACATCAATACAGCAAACTAAACACCAAAGATTGCAAATTACAAGAGTAATTCTCTAGAAGTTAGTTCTCTTTTCTTTTGTGTAGCAGTCTAAGGAGATTCTGTGTTAAGAAGTTCTGAGAACTTAACTATATTAATAGAATCTTACATGAGACTTTTTTTAGGTATGGAATAGAAAAATAAAAAATCTGAGGCACAGAGAAAAAATGATCTCTAGGAATGAAAGAATAATAAGAGAGCTGCGCAACCAAACTAAATGGAATAATATTCACATTATAGAGGTATCAGAAGAAGAAGAGAAAAAGGGATATGAACTCTTTTTGTGGAGGTAATTGCTTAAAATTTCCCCAGTTGGGGGAAGGAAATAGTATCTCAGACCATGGAGGTGCACAGATCTCTCAACACAATGGACCCAAGGAAGACAATAACAAGACATACAATAATTAAAATGGCAAAGATCAAGAATAAGGAAAAATTATTAAAAGCAGCCAGAGAGAGAAAAAAGATCACATACAAAGGAAAACCCATCAGGCAATCATCAGACTTTTCAACAGAAACCTTACAGGCCAGAAGGGAGTGACATGATATATTCAATGCAACGAAACAGAAGTGTCTACAGACAAGAATACTCTACCCAGAAAGACTATCATTTAAATTTGAAAGGAGGGATTAAACAATCTCCAGATAAGCAAAAGCTAAGATAACTTACCTCCCACAAACCATCTCTACAATGTATTTTGGAGAGACTGCCATAAATGGAAGTGTTCCTAAGGCTAAAAGCTGTCACCATAGAAAATAAAATCACAGTAGTAGACCAATTCATTACTAAGCAAATGCAAAATTAAATCAACTTCCCCAAAAGTCAGTTAAGGGATAGACAAAGAGTACAGAATATGATACTTACTATATGAAGAATGGAGGAGGAAGAAAAGGAAAGGACGAAAAAAAACCTTTAGATTGTGTCTGAAATAGCATACTAAGTGAGTTAAGTTAGACTGTTAGATACTAAAGAAGCTATCCTTGAACCTTTGGTAACCATGAATATAAAGCCTGCAAAGGAAATAAATACACACCTATCAATAATCACTGTACATGTAAATGGAATGAATGCACCAATTAAAAGACATAGAGTTACTGAATGCATAAAAAAACAAGATCCATGTAAATGCCGCCTACAAGAGACTCACTTCAAACCCAAACACACACACAGACTAAAAGTGAAGGGATAGAAAAAGATATTCCATGCAACTAATAGGGAGAAAAAAACAGGAGTTGAATTACTTGTATCAGACAAAATAGACTTCAAAACAAAGAAAGTAACAAGAGACAAAGAAGGACATTAACATAATGATAAAGGGGTCAGTCCAACAAGAAGATATAACCATTACAAATATCTATTCAACCAACATAGGAGCACCTACATATGTGAAACATATACTAACAGAATTAAAATGAGAAATAGAATGCAATGCATTCATTTTGGGAGACTTCAACACACTATTCACTCTAAAAGACAGATCAACCAGACAGAAAATAAACAAGGAGACAGAGACACTGAATGACACATTACAACAGATGGACCTAACAGACATCTACAGAACACTCCACCCAAAAGCAACAGGATACACATTCTTCTCAAGTGCACATGGAACATTTTCAAGAATAGATCATATAATAGGCCACAAAAAGAGCCTCTGTAAATTCAGAAGGATTGAACTTTTAGCTACCAGCTTCTCAGACCACAAAGGTATGAAACTAGAAATAAATTATGCAAAAAACAAAAACAAAAAAGCACACAAACACATGGAAGCTTAACAACATGCTCCTAAATAATCACTGGATCAATGACCAAATTAAAAGAGATCAAGCAACATATGGAGACAAATGAAAACAATAACTCAACACCAGAAAATCTGTGGGATGCAGCAAAGGCTGTGCATGAGGGACGTATATTGCAATACAAGCCTACCTCAGGAAAGAAGAACAATCCCATAAGAACAGTCTAAACTCACAATTGATGAAACTCGAAAAAGAAGAAATTAGGCCTAAAGTCAGTAGAAGTAGGGACATAATAAAGATCAGAGAAGAAATAAATGAAATTGATAAGTATAAAACAATACAAAGAATCAATGAAACCAGAGGGTGATTCTTTGAGAAAATATACAAAATAGATAAACCCCTAACCAGATTTATCCAGAAAAAAAGAGAGTGCACACAAATAACCATAATCAGAAATGAGAGAGGAAAAATCATTATGGACACCATGGAAATACAAAGAATTATTAGAGAATACTATGAAAAATTATATGTTAACAAACTGGATAACCTAGAAAAAATGAACAACTTTCTAGAAAAATACAGCCTTTCAAGGTTGACCCAGGAAGAAACAGAAAATCTGAACAGAACAATTACCAGGGACAAAATTGAGTTGGTAATCAAAAACTACCTAAGAACAAAACGCCTGGACCAGATGGCTTCACTGCTGAATTTTACCAAACATTTAGTGAAGACCTAATACCCCTCCTCCTTAAAGTTTCCCATAAAGTAGAAGAAGAGGGAATACTTCAAACTCATTCTAAGAGGCCAACATCACTCTAATACCAAAACCAGGCAAAGACACCACAAAAAAAGAAAACTACACATCAATACCCTGATGAAAATAGATGTAAAAATGCTCAACAAAATATTAGAAAACTGAATTAAAAAATACATCAAAAAGATCATCCACCATGAGCAAGTAGGATTTATTCCAGGGAGGCAAGGATGGTATAATATTCAAAAGTCCATCAACATCATCCACCACATCAACAAAAAGACAGACAAAAATTACATGATCATCACCATAGATACTGAAAAAGCATTTGACAAAATTCAACATCCATTCATGATAAAAACTCTCAACAAAATGGGTATAGAGGGCAAGTACGTAAACATAGTGAAGGCCATATGTGAGAAACCTACAGCCAACATTACACTTAACAGCAAAAAGCTGAAAGATTTTCCTTTAAGATAAGTAAAAAAAAGGATGCCCTTTGACATCAGGAACAAAACAAAGTAATTTAATTTTGTTGCCTATTTGCCCCACTTTTTTTCAACATAGTACTCGATGTCTTAGCCACAGCAATCAGAGAACACAAAGAAATAAAAGGCATCCAGATTGGTAAGGAAGAAGTTAAACTGTCACTGTTTGCAGATGATATGATATTGCACACAAAAACCCTATAGAATCCACAAAAAACTTACTAGAACTAACAACAGAATTCAGCAAAGTTGCAGGATACAAAATCAACACAAAGAAATTGGTTGCATTCCAATATACTAATGAACTAGCAGGGGAAATCAGGAAAACAATTTCATTTACACTGCATCAGAAAGAATAAAATATATAGGAATTAACCTAACCAAGGAGGTGAAAGACTTATACCCTGAAAACTACAAGACATTTATGACAGAAATTAGACACCAATAAGTGGAAATACATCCATGCTTGTGGATAGGAAGAAGTAATATTGTAAAAATGGCCATTGTGCCTAAATCAATATACAGATTCAGTGCAATCCCTATCAAAATACCAACAGCATTCCTCAATGAACTAGAACAAAAAGTCCTAAAATTCATATGGAACAATAAAATACCCTGAATAGCAAAAGCAATCATGATAAGGAAGAATAAAGCCGGGGGAATTATGCTCCCTGACTCCAAGCTCTACTACAAAGGCACAGTAATCAAGACAATTTGGTACTGGCACAAGAACAGACCCATTGACCAATGAAACAGACTAGAGAGCCCAGATATAAACCCAAGCATATATGGTCAATTAATAAATGATAAAGGATCCATGGATATACAATGGGGAAATGACAGCCTCTTCAACAGCTGGTGTTGGCAAAACTGGACAGCTACATGTAAAAGTGTAAAACTGGATTACTGTCTAACTCAATACACAAAAGTAAACTCAGAATGGATCAAAGACCTGAATGGAAGACATGAAACCATAAAACTGTTAAGAAGAAAACATAGGCAAAATCCCTTGAATATAAACATGAGCAACTTTTTCCTGAACACATCTCCTCAGACAAGCGAAACAAAAGTTAAAATGAACAAATGGGACTATATCAAACTAAAAAGCTTCTGTACAGCAAAGGACACCAGCAGCAGAACAAAAAGGTATCCGACAGTATAGGTGAATATATTCATAAATGACATATCTGATATGGGGTTAATATCCAAAATATATAGAGAGCTCATATGCCTCAACACCCAAAAAAGCAAATAACCTGATTGAAAAATGAGTGGAGGATATGAAAAGACACTTCTCCAGAAAATAAATTCAGGTGGCCAACAAGCACATGAAAAGATATTCCACATTGCTAATCATCAGGGAAATGCAAATTAAAACCTCAATGAGATATCACCTCACACCACTTAGAATGGCCAACATGGAAATGACTAGGAACAACAAATGCTGGTGAGGATGTGGAGAAAAGGGGACCCTCCTACACTGCTAGTGGGAATGTAAACTAGTTTAAGCATGTTGAAAGCATTATGGAGGTTCCTCAAAAACTAAAAGTAGAAATACCATTTGACCCAGTAATTCCACTTCTAGGAATCTACCCAAAGAAAACAAGTTCTCAGATTCAAAGAGACATATGCACCCATATGTCTATTGCAGCACTTTACAATAGCCCAGATATGCAAGCAACCTAAGTGTCCATCTGTAAATGAATGAATAAAGAAGAGGTGGTACATATACACAATGGAATACTATTCAGCCATAAGAAAGAAACAAAACCTACCATTTGCAACAACATGGATGGAACTAGAGGGTATTATACTCAGTGAAATAAGGAAGACAGAGAAAGACAAGTACCAAATGATTTCCCTCATTTGTGGAATATAACAATGAAGCAAAACTCAAGAACAAAACAGCAGCAGACTCACAGACTCCAGAAGGGACTAGTAGTTACCAAAGGGGAGGGGTGGGGGATTGAGGGAGAAGGGGACTGAGGAGTATTATGATTGGTACACATGGTGTGTATGGGGGGTCATGGGGAAGACAGTGTAGCACTGAGAAGACAAGTAGAGACTGTGGCATCTTACTACACTGATGGACAGCAACTGCAGTGGGCTGTCAGAGGGACTTGATAATATAGGTGAATGTAGTAACCACAATGTTTTTCATGTGAAACCTTCATAAGAGTGTAAATCAATGATACCTTAATAAAAAAAGAAAATATAGTTATGACTGTTCATATTTCCATTAGCGTAAGTAGGTTTGTATTCAGTTGCCTACTTTCTCCCAGTTGTTCTCTTTATACCTTTCTCTGACTTTTGAGAAGATATTCATGATATTGAAAATGGTCTCCTTAACTGAATAATACTATATATGGCAATGGAATAGAAACTAAAAATTAGGAAAAAATGGTAACTGACCTATTCTGTGGCTGTGACAGTTAGATCTTCAGTAGAAAAGGCTCAAGTTTGGCCTTACACTATAAAACACTGGGTATGATAGTAATCAAGACAATTTGGTACTGGCACAAGAACAGACCCATAGACCAATGGAATAGAATAGAGAGCCCAGATATAAACCCAAGCATATATGGTCAATTAATATATGATAAAGGAGCCATGGACATACAATGGGGAAATGACAGCCTCTTCAACATCTGGTGTTGGCAAAACTGGACAGCTACATGTAAGAGAATGAAACTGGATTACTGTCTAATCCCATACACACAAAAGTAAACTCAAAATAGATCAAAGACCTGAATGTAAGTCATGAAACCATAAAACTCTTAGAAAAGAACATAGGCAAAAATCTCTTGGACATAAGTATGAGCAAATTCTTCATGAATACATCTCCCCAGGCAAGGGAAACAAAAGCAAAAATGAACAAGTAGGACTATATCAAACTAAAAAGCTTCTATACAGCAAAGGACACTGTCAATAGAACAAAAAGACATCCTAAGGTATGTGAGAATATATTCATAAATGACATATCCAATAAGGGGTTGACATACAAATTATATAAAGAGCTCATGCACCTCAACAAACAAAAAGCAAATAACCCAATTAAAAAATGGGCAGAGGATCTGAACAGACATTTCTCCAAAGAAGAAATTCAGTTGGCCAGCAGACACATGAAAAGATGCTCCACATCACTAATCATCAGAGAAATGCAAATTAAAACCACAATGAGATATCACCTCACACCAGTTAGGATGGCCACCATACAGAAGACAAACAACAACAAATGCTGGAGAACATGTGGAGAAAGGGGAACCCTCCTACACTGCTGGTGGGAATATAAATTAGTTCAACCATTGTGGAAAGCAATATGAAGGTTCCTCAAAAAACGAAAAATATAAATACCATTTGGTCCAGGAATTCCAGTCCTAGGAATTTACCTTAAGAACGCAGGAGCCCAGTTTCAAAAAGACATATGTACCCCTATGTTTATCACAGCACTATTTACAATAGCCAAGAAATGGAAGCAACCTAAGTGTCCATCAGTAGATGAATGGATAAAAAGAGGTGGTACATATACACAATGGAATATTATTCAGCCATAAGAAGACAACAAATTCTACCATTTGCAGCAACATGGAAGGAGCTAGAGGGTATTATGCTCAGTGAAATAAGCCAGACATAGAACGACAAGTACCAAATGATTTCACTTATCTGTGAACTATAAAAACAAAGCAAAAACTGAAGGAAAAAAACAGCAGCAGACTCACAGAACCCAAGAATAGACTAACAGTTACCAAAGGGAAAGGGACTGGAGAGGGTGAGGGGGAAGTGAGGGATAAGGGGATTAAGGGGCATTATGATTAGCACACATAGTGTAGGGGTGGGCATGGGGAAGGCAGTATAACACAGAGAAGACAAGTAGTGATTCTATAGCATCTTACTATGCTGATGGACAGTGACTGTAATGGGGTATGTCATGAGGACTTGATAATGGGGGAATCTAGTAACCACAGTGTTGCTCATGTGATTGTATATCAATGATATAATAAAAATATGAAAAAATATAAAAAATAAAACTGTGTATGTTTCCTTACCTTGCTGCGTTTTAGTTTTCTTATTTTTAAAGTGGGGATGATGGCAAAAACATACCTTACAAGGTTTGCATGAAGATTAAATAAGATTATGTATTAGTTATCTTCAAAAAGTATTTGTTATCATTACTGTTTTATTAGTGCCTAACTAAAGTTGTGTGGCTGAGATGTGGAAGAGCAGGAAGAACCTATACCATGGTCACAGGCTCATGCCTCAACCAAAACTCTCATTATTTCAATCCTCTTATTTACAAAATAAATAAAACACAACTTTACTGAACCTACTGTTTCAATGTGTCATTTCCAATCTTAATCTTTCCAAGCATTATTACCAAATAATTTCATAATTAAAACCTTCTCTTTACCTGTTAGAACTTTCTTTTTCTGAAATGCAGAATCTATAGTACCATCCATGTTCTACAACTACATCCCCATTTCTTGGTATTTCTCCCTTTCTGATTAAGATATTTCTTTGCTCATTTGGTTTTCCTTTAAGATAATAAGTATGTGACTGTGAATTCATCTTTTATCCCCATCAAAGGGACAAAAGAAAGGTGGTCAAAGTGGCAGAGGGAAAGGAAAAGCATTCCAGGAAGACAGAATTACATATGTAAACAGCACGCTCCAGTGATCTATTGCTTTGTAACTATTCCCAAATTATGTGGCTTGAACAACGATTTTATTTATATCTCTGATTCTCTAGGTCAGGGATTATGGCAAGGCCCAGTTGGACAATTTTTTCTGCTCTTTTTTGACCTCAATCAAAGTTACTTGTACTCATCTGGCAGATGGGCTGGCCTGCAGGATCCAAGGTGGCTTCACTCACATGTCTGATGCCTTGATGGAAATGACTAAAAGGCTGGGCTCAATGGCACTTTCAATCAAAGTGCCTACACTCAACCTCTTCATGGGGCTTAAGCCAAACAACATGGGATCTCAGAGTAGTCAGATCTCTTAAATGTCATCTCAGGGCTATACGTGCAAGTATTTCAGCAAATGAAGCAAAAGCTTCATTACCTTTTATGACCCATCCTCAGAAGGAAGCACCACTTCCACCACATTCTATTGATTGTTCAGAACCTCAGGAAATTCAGCCATGATTGATAATATTCACATGAAAGATGAAAAAACCTCACAGACATTTGACTGTAACCATACAGTGGGACTGGAAAAGGTAAACCATATTAAATAATGTCAGTGTTTCATTGACCACATTCCAAATTATAGAAACTTTATACAGGGAGTGTGGTGCAATGCAAAGCTTTGCAATATAAGTCTAGATATGATTTCAAGTCCTGTTTGGACATTTGGCAAGTCACAGTCTCTGAGAGCCTCTAATGCTTCATCTATAAATGGAACTTAAATGAAATTTGTTCACTTTACATAGCAACACATCCCAACTTCTTAGACTTAGGTCCTATAAATATATATGATTATGGGTTCCTCACAACAACTGTGCTAGGTGGATTTTTAATTATCATTCCCATTTCACAAAATTCAAGAAACTGGGGTTCAAATAGATAAAGTAACTTGCTCCACTTAAAGCAAGTAAGTAGCATGTCAAGATTCATTTCTAGATCTATTACTCCAAAAGCCTTTTAACCCCATTTGACTGTATTATGCGTACTTCTGTTACTGTTGTGAGATTCTGGAAGTAATTATTGTACAAGATTGCTCTGTATACTATCAAGCACTATGTGAATGTGAGGCGTCACTATTGCTATTGAGTCCAAAAATTTAGAGAGCTATACTTTTCTAAAATAAGGCTTATTATGCTTCATGGTATACCAAATAAACTAGCTACACCTCAAATTCTAAGCCCAGATATTCATATGATGTATGACTGAAAACAAATGAAATCATATTAATATTGATCAGCCCTAAGTGCAATAGAACCTAATTTTAACATTCCTGTAGAATCTGCTTTTATCCCCCTATGTCTTACTACATTCACATACAGAAAAGTCAGTCTCGTAACTGTCATCATTTATCCCTAAGGAAAAAAGACCTTTATTCTCATCCCTGTTCCCAGATTTTCAAGATAAAATAGGATATCATGGAGATGTTTGAAGGGCAAAGAATTAATTATTCCACTCCTTTTCCTTTTTTTGTAAGTCAGTTTGAATTGATACAATATAATCCCATAGGCATTTAATATATGCCCAGAAAAATGAGGATATTCCTTTTGGTGAGGTTCTGTCAATAGACAAATGGATAATCTAATCCCAGGTAGGGAAAAATTCAAATTTACTGTTCCTGTACTATTCAAAACTCAGAATGTAGAACTAACATCTTTGAACCACTGCCGTATTTGCTCTACAGGATTTCTAAAAACACTGAAGCTCCTTTTTTTCAGGCCTGGCATTTCCCCTAGAGGACAAATGCTGAAATATGAAGAATAAAAAAGTTCTGTTGCCATTATAAAGCACAGATTGTGTAATTCTAGAAATTCAAAATTGAAAATGATAAATTGACCCTGAGTGTTAAATCTGATTTAATCCTAATGATCTGTGCTCAATAAGATACTACTATTATCTACCCATTTAAGAAAATAACGTCTTTACCATTTTATTATTTTCACAATTATGTTTTTCTTCATTTTACTAGTATACAGAAATCAGTACTGGTGGTTAAAGTCAAAGTGCCTACCCATCTTCTCTCTGATAATTTATCTTTGAATTTAAGGTCCTCTCCAATAATATACTTCTCATAAATTTATAGGACTTTATATGTATATAGTGTCAAGCATCTACATAGCACTTCATGAGTTTACTAAACACTTTATATGTGTTATTATATTTATAATGAAACATAATGAATTTTTACTACCCATTTTTTAAATAATTATCATTGAAACATAAAATACCTAATTAGGACTTACAAAAAGAAGTAGATTTTAGATTGCACTTACTTTTCTCACATCTTTGGTGACTAAAACAAATATTTATCTAATTTCTATCTGAAACAATTTGTCAAATTGCTCTAATCACTGTTCTCTAATTTGTTATTCATAGCTCTGCAAGTTTCTTATCAATCAGACTTCCTGTCCTTCTTTTATCCAAATATCATCTTTAAAATGGTATTTAATACATGATATTCCCATAAGAACCAACATTTACCCCTTACTTTTTTCTATATATAATTTACTGGTGTTAATAACAGATTTCTTGGCTCTTTATTTGAATTCACACTGTGTGAGTCAGTTCATCACTCCAAATCAACTCTGCCAATTAGAAAGCCCAGGAACAATAATGGGTAATCTTTAGCTTTTTCAGGCTTGATTTCCCTATATCTAACTCTACGTAACCTTTGACTAGAGGCTTTGAAATGGTAAAAGCCTGATAAATTTTAATTCCCTAAATCATGAAATAATTTAAAATCACACCCTGGGTGTTTAGTCTGGAAATAAAGACCCCCGGCTTGTTTTGGCAGCTCTGCCATTGGGTAATAGTGCACGTATGACCATTATAAACCTTACGCATTATATGTGTTGGGCACTTAACATTTAATTCCCTATCATAATTTGAAATCGTTGGTCAAGGGCTACTACCTAACTGAAAATTATTTTTATTACAAAAGCAAGCTTAGAGGCAAACTGTCATTTATACTTTAAAGTGAACACCATTAAAATAGCAAAAAGTGATCCATATGCTCAGTTTCCAACATAGAACAAGTTTTCCAATGGCTCCAGAAAGGCTGATTAGGGAAAGAAAGAAGGGGGCAACCATAAATACATCGATAAAACCTCACCCTACCTAAACTGCAAAAAAGGACACATAGGAAAAACATGATCATTTTTTGAAAAAAGCAATAACGAATAGGCCATACCATAGTAATAAAGAAGAAAAAGATTGAAGCAAGGCATTCAGTTAATTTAATATAAAATATAAGAAGGAAACCAAAACCACTTTTAGTTGTTTTGAAAAAATAAGCTTGTACAAATGGGGGAAATCACTTGTACTGAAATACCACAGAGCTAACATGACTGTCAACTACTTTGGGAATTTATATCACTTTTAAACAGACTGATGTTTGGGCTGGATTGTCATTCTGCAATTAAAAATTATAATGACCTTAAAATATTTCTGTCGTACATGCAGTGTTTAGAATGTAATAGGACCTAATGCTAAATAAAACTGAAATAGCATCACAGGAACCTCTTATTAAACATTACATCTTATCAAAAGTGAGGGTCTACTAATACATTAACATGATCAGAGAAATTGAACTTGGAAATTTTTATTTGGATATGCACCTCAGGGAGAGCAAAGAAAGTGGGAATTTTATCAGAAAATCTGCTTTAAAAATATGAACACAGTTAAAGTCTTTTATAAACATCATCTAAAACAGTGTTTCTCAAACTATTTGTGGTGAAACAGCAATTAATTTAACAAATCTCCATCTTGTTCCTGATGAAGTTTTTATGACGTACAATAATCAGAAATAGCCAGGAAAATGGAAAAGAAATAATAAACATATAGAAAGGTATGCCCATATTTTTTATGGACATAAAAGTGCTCTGTCAAATTGCTACAAAACTTTCTAAAACTTCCTTTCAAATTATTCGATTAACTTGTTGCAGACCAGTAACAATTAGTAGACTGGCACCTATGTGGGACCTTACTACGGCTATCACTTATTTAAAGCAAAAATAAAGAAATATTTTAGTAAAATATACTAATAGAACAGAAAGCCAAAAATTAAATCAATGGAAAATGAATCTTTACCTACTAGAAGTATCTTATATTATAAGAAAAGGGACTGCTCTTTCTTGACTTGAGTTTAAAGAAACCATTTGTTTTGTATGATGTATAAAACACTCTTCATAAGTACAAAATTTGTAAGTACACACACAAAAAAATTCCTAAGATCTTCTCTAACCCCTGAGCACTATACTAACCATATTTTCAGTAAATCAACTATCTGAATTAAAATTAGAATTTTTATGTTAATTTTATAAAATTAAAATTAAAAGACTGCCTTTTAAAAATAAGCTTTGAATTTCATTCATGCAATAAATATTTACTGATGGACCATTATACGCCAGGCACTATACTAGGCACTAAAGCTGTGTGTCAAACCCAACTTTAACTAATATTGTTACTCGCTGAGTACCAGCGAGTACTACTGTTGAGAGTATAGACTCTGTCTTGCTAAAGCTCTTGTAAGCAAGGCCATCTCTAGTTTCATTAAAATAAAGTGTAGATTATTACATGTGTTAGATTGGTTTAAAATGTTTCTTTAAAGAATACAATATGCTAAACTAATAACGCAAAAAAATTAAAAAGTATACATTATTTGCAAGAACTTTGAGAAATAAGAACACATATACTTAATACACTACTGGTGGGTGGACAAACAGTACCTCTTTAATGACAATCTGACAAAAATTATTAGCATTTCAGATGTATATACTGTTTGACCCATCAGTTCTAGTTCTATTAATATATTTTCTGGGTATCCTTGCACATATGCACAACAATTTATGGTAAAGTTTCCATTATTGTAAAGACAGAACAAAACCAAAAAAACCACTTAAATATTCATTAAAAGAAGATTGTTTTTATAGGACAAACTGACACACACACACACACACACACACACACGGACACATTTATAATGACATACTAAGCAGCCAGTAAAAAGAATGAGGTAGCTCTGTACTATGGAAAGATCTCTGACATGGTTAAGTGAAAAATTTGATTTACAGAGCAATGCATACAATATTACTGCATGTATGGATGGGATATTTCTGGAGGGATATTCAAGAAAATTTTGGGGGTCCAGCAGGAGTTATAGGGGATGGGAAGAAGATTCCCTTTTTGTCATATAACCTTTAATATTATCTTATTTTTTTCATCATGTCCATGTGTCATTGAATAATATAAAAATTAGAATCACAAGATTTATTACTTATAGATCCCAGAAATGTGGGAATCGAGGGGTGGGTGCAGTGAGCTGGGAGATCAGTCCTCTGTCCCAGGTTGCAAGAGAACAGGAGCTAGAGAAGAGGAGAGCAAGCACCTATTATTATTGTAAGGTGGCTAGGGCAGAGTTCACTAACTTCATGAGCTCAACTCTAAATGGTTATGTTAAAAGGTGCTCTGGAAAAAGCAAAGTGGGACTTGAGGCAAAAATCCAAAGTTCAAGCCCTTATCTAAATGTCCAGACTCTGAGTGTGCCTAGGCAGGAGCTCAAAATAGCCATTTTCTCATCACACCTATTCCCAAATGTAAGCTTGTGTAAAATTATAAAACTGCACCTTTTTATAATAAGCTTAGAATTTCATGTATGTAATAAATATTTATTGATGGTTCACTATATGTGAGCCACTATGTTAGGCACAAAAGCTGTGTGTCTAATCTAACATTTGTAATGTTGGTGGAATGTTAAACTATTATTCTTATGGATTCTTCCTGTCATGCTTTTCTGTTCATTTTTAGACCCTTTCATTATTTGCGTATTAAAACACCAAATTCTCCAACTCAATATATTTTTATTTTTAAAAAGGACTGTACAGCTCAGAGAAGACAAGTAGTGATTCTCATCTCACTACACTGATGGACAGTGACTGTAATAGGGTTGGTCGGGGGGACCTGATGAAGGGGGTAGTTTAATCATCACAATATTGCTCATGTAATTGTAGGTTAATGATACTAAAATAAAATAAATTGTAAAAAAAAAAAAAACGAAGCTGTGCATAGAGATTTGGGAAATAATGATAGGGGAAAATCTTGAAAAAATAACTTCAAGACTTTTCATACACCCCTCTCATATTTTAAAATTAAGTACATAAAATATATATAAAATATATTATTTCAACTTACTATTAATTGTAACCAATTGAAGATTAAAATGTACATGGTGCTGAAATTTTCTAGGTAAAATACATGCCATAATTTCCAAATAACTCTGCATTGTCTATATAAGCATAATAATATCCAAATACTGCATGCATCCTACATTTATTTAATGAAGTTAAATCAACTCTTTAACGATATTAAGAATGGAAAAAAGGTATCACAAATATTTTTTTCACTTTCATTCATATCTCAGAAGAATAGTCTTCTCTTCTGAAGTTTGGTAGAATCTAAACAAATCTACTGAGATTACTACTGGGTTTGTGTGCAAATTTCCATTAGTTTATTGTCTTACTGTATTAATGAGAATATTTAAATGTCTTAATTCCTTCTGCTGGAAAAACTAGGCTTGAGCTATGCTTTCAAAAGCTTCGATAAATGTAACTAACCTGCTTTCTAGCCCTGGTTAATTTTGTTAAAAGTTTACCTTCAAATGGATTACATTTCAGATATCCAGGACAATGTACACTGAGGGAAAAGTGCAGAAATTGTGGGGAAATGTCATCATGTGGAATTTAATACACACATGTAAAATTACAAAGATCCACCTTCACTGAAGGGAGGGAATAGCTCAATAGGTTGGACTCCTATAAAGATCTGAGCAGCTTTTACTGTTATTAAAAAAATTTAAAGTTCTAGATATCCAATCAGAATGACTTATTTGGGTCAATGTCACTATAATATCTGAGTTCTGTAGTGTGGTTTGAAGGGTTAAGAAAATTTTAATCTAGTAAAAATGATACAGAAAAATATTTTTTATCAAAAAATAATACACAAAAATTAGTAAATTATTTATAATAATAAATAACCTAAGAAGAGGAAGTAAACAATGGAATTTATTACTTGTTTACAAATTAATGTATTCCCTAAGTTATTCAGTAAAATTAATGTCTATAAAGGAGATGAAAGAGTTATGATATAGTCTTTTCAAGAAAATATGATCTTTATTGAGAAGACAAAATAAATACCAATGGAACAAATCATAACACCAGGCAGAATATGATCAAGTGTCAAACTATACTTTTCAGCCAGTATATGCTACACAAGATCCCTACAGGTACCAGTTTGAGGGGTGGAGCAATCAAGATGTTGAAACTCAAATTGGATATTGTTTAAATACTATTTTAGTAAGAAAGAAATGAGGAGAAGAGGTATACTCTTCCTCATTCCAAGTCACCCCCTAACACACACACATGCTAAAGGTGTCTTAGTTTTTGTTTTAACCTTCTGTAAAGCTTATAGAAATAACACAAAAATACATAAGAAACCAGACAGACATATAAAATATATTATTTTAGAAGAGAATTTTCTGATTCCCACAGTAGTTTTAAGGGACTCTAAGTCCTTTGAGTAACAAGAAGTGTAAGGAAAATGGAGGTTGATATACTAGTTAAGTTAGTTGGTTTGTGACATAAGACAGAAATAAAAATTTACAGTCTGGTTCATGAATATTACCTGTAATAGGTTAATTACAAACATTCTTACATATCCAGCTGAAGAACTATTGGTCTCTTTAGCACAGGGCTCTGTAATTATCCTTAGGACCAAAGGTACCTGTGGGTGGATGAACTGATTTGGAAAAAATGTCCTCAAAATCTTAAATAATTGCAAATGATTATTTCAAATATTTTGAAAACTCACTCATATATGAAACTAGACATACATATAATACAGTACTCAGTATATGCACAGCAATAATTATATATTCAGCTATAAATCCAAGTTTATCTATAACACACTAACACCTACACACTGTTATTTTCATTTTTATATTTCTACACTTCAGAGATTTATCCATGAGCTGAATCACAAGTGTCAAAGCAGAGTAATAGATGCTATTCACAAGCAGCATAATTACAATCTCTGGCTATGTCTTTAAGCTTAAATCAGATGTAACAAAGACTTCTTATGCAATCCAATTGGCACTATCACCCATCCCCAGAGCTCTCTGAGGAATAAGGATCTCTTTTTGTCCAGCCTGTATCTTTCATTGTCAATCCGACTACACTGCTTGAATGTCACTTCAATTCTCTTTATGTAGAATATCACAAATAGACCAAAACTCTCTCAAGATCTTTTCTCCTTCCTAATATTTTTGTTGTTATTGGTGGCACCAGAATCAGTTCAGTCTATCAGTTTCATAAGCTTAAATCATCTTAGATTTCTCCATAGTCTTAACCCCTTACCTAACCTCAATAACAAATCTTTTATGTTCTTCACCCCCAGGAAGAAACTACTGGGATTTCACAACACTTCTGTTGGTTCTCCTCTTTCCTCTCAGATCAACTTTTCTCAGTCAGCCTTCTAGAATTGTCTCTTATTGTCAATCTCCTAAATGCTCATGTTCTATATGATTTTGCTCTTAATCCTCCTAATTTTTCACTCTCTTCCTTGATAAACTGATCCAAGAACACAGACTTCAACAAAACTTATATTCTCATAATTCCAAATTCTATCTCCAACACAGATCTCTTCCTGACTTAGAGATTTGATTTATAAAAGCATCCCAAATATCCTACCCACAACTGATCCTCCTGTTCCTAACTCAATTGTTTGTCTCATCTTTCAGTCTTTAACTCATTCCTCCCTTTCATTCCTCTATGCACATAATTTCTATATAAGTCACAATGCTTTTTAACTTTGCATCAGAAATGTGTCTGGCTTGCATTTAGTCACCCTTCATCCCCATTGTCACTGACACTAGGTCTAACCTGAGAACCTAATTTAGCCCTAACTTGGATAGTTACATGAATTTTAATTGGTCTTTTGCTCCTTTGAATTTACCTTCCATATTTTCTCCAGAATCACTTACCTAACACAGAAACTTAATTTTATCACCTTCCTGTTTCTCTTGAATAATCATTTATCTTTATTTCTATAATTCAAATTGCTTCACAAGACCCAAAACTTCCTCTCCACCACCACATCTCACCATTACCTGCAATGCAGTTCTAATCTAGTAATAATAAATTATTCACTATTCTACGAAAAGAAAAACCCTCTTCTTATCCATGCTTCTAATACATCTTAAAACACCATACTCGTTCTTCAGGACCCAGACCAAATCTTATTTCCTTTGTGAACTTTTCTGTTACTGCCATAGGCAGAATAATCACTGTGTCTTTTGTAATTCCACAGAAAAACACATCACACTTTATGGAAATTACTCATTTATATATGTATTTTTCTCTCATTAGACTGTGAAATTATCCAAAGTGAAAACTGTATCTGAGTTTTATATCCAGGACTTGGAATTAGTAGGAATAAAATAAGTGTCAGAAGGAAGGAAGAAAACCAAAAAATCAGTAGAAAAGGTTAACAAAAGCAAGAGCTGGTTTTTTGAGATGGTAAACAAAATTGACATACATTGACTATACTAAATAAGAAAAGAAGGCTAAAACAAAGAATTCAGAAATGAAAGAGGAGACATTACAATAGAGACCACAGAAATATAAAGGATCATAAGACTACTATGAACAATTAAACAAATTGGATAGCTAAATGGAAATGGGTAAATTCCTAAAAACATACAACTTTCCAGGACTGAATTATGAAGAAATAGAAAATCTGAACATACCAATAACAAATAAAAGGATTGATTAGTATAAAATACCAGCATAGAAAGTCCCAGGACCAGGTAGTTTCACTGCTGAAGTCTAATAGTTAAAGTAGAATTAATGATAATCCTTCTCAAACTTAAAAAAAAATTGAAGGTAACACTGCAAAATTCATTTTAAGAGATCAGCATTACCCTGATACAAGCCAGATGGAGGCACTACAAAAAACGTACAGACCAAATCCCTGAGGAATACAGAGGCAAAAATCTTCCACACAATAATAAGAAACTGAATTCAACAGCACATTAAAAGGATCATCTACTATGATCAAGTGGAATTTATACCTGAGATGCAAGGATAGTTCAACATATGTGAATCAATTAATGTATTATGCTACATTAATAGAATAAAATTCATATTATCATCTCAATGGACAGAGAAACATTATTTGAATAAAAAGAACATCCTTTCATGATAAAAATGCTCAACATAGTAGGTATAGAAGGAACATAGCTCAACACAACAAAGGCCATACATGAAAACCTCACAAGCAACATCATGTTCAATGGTGAAAATTTGAAAGTTTTTCTTCTAAGATCAAGAACCATTCTCACCCTCCTATTCAATATAGTGCTAGAAGTCCTAGCCAGAGCAATAAGGCAAAATAAAGAAATAAGAATGTATCAAAATAGGAAAGGAAGAAGTAAAATTGTCTTAGTCTGCAGATGAGAATCTTCTATATAGAATATCCTAAACACCTTACCAAAAATCTGTTAAAACTAATCAATGAATTCAGTGGTGTTGCAGGATATAAATTTAACATGAAGAAAACAGTTGCATTTCCATACACTAAAGACACAATACCTGAAAAATAAATAAGAAAACAATGCCATTCACAATAGCATCAAAGACAATAAAATACTTAGAAATAAATATAACCAAGGAGGTGAAAGATTTTTACACTGATAACTACAAGACTTTGATGAAAGAAACTGAAGACACAAACAAATGGAAA
The DNA here is from genome assembly GCA_029783875.1 of Phataginus tricuspis. Classification (NCBI taxonomy): domain Eukaryota; kingdom Metazoa; phylum Chordata; class Mammalia; order Pholidota; family Manidae; genus Phataginus; species Phataginus tricuspis. The sequence goes on from JAQQAC010016209.1 coordinate 82,824,538, forward strand.
GATATTCTATGTTCATAGATCAGAAGAATTAATATTATAAAATGTCCATATTACCCCAACCATATGTAGATGCAATGAAATCCCTATCTAATGGCATTTTTCACAAAAATAGGAAAAACAATCCTCAAATCTGTATAGAGCCACAAAAGACCCCAAATAGCCAAAGCATTCATAAGAAACAAAAAAGCTGAAGGCATTACACTTCTTGATTTCAAACTATATTACAAAGGCATAATAACAAACACAGTATAGTAGTGACATAAAAGCATATACATAAACTGACAGAACAGACATCAAAAGCCCATAAATAAACCCTAACATATATGACCAACGAATATTTGGTAAATGAACTAAGAATACTAAATGGGGAAAGGATAGTCTCTTCAATAAATGGTTCTGGGAAAAAAGTGAATAACCACATGAAAAAGAATGAAATTGGACCCTTACACCACCCCCACTTTATTCTGTTTCAATGGCGTAGTCTGACAAATACAGATTTTAGTACCATGAGGTAGACTGTTGGTGTAAGAAAAAAAACTAATAATATGGAAGTGACTTTAGAACTGAGTAATGAGTAGGGGCTGGAAGAGTTTTAAGGCTGATGTTAAAAAATTCTAGATTGCCTTGAAGACATTTTGGTAGAAATATGGATTTTAAAAGCCATCCTGGTGAAGCCTCAGATGGAAATGAAGAGAATATATTGGACATTGGAGAAAAGGTGATCCTTCTTATGAAGTGGCAAGAAACTTGGCTTAATTGTGTTCTAGAATTTTGTGTGAGGTAGAACTTGTAAATGGAAAACTTGGGTTATTTAGCTGAGATATTTTTAAGCACTTTTGAAGGTACAACCTGTTTTCTCCCTAGTGCTTATAGTAAAATACAAGAGAAAAGAGAAAATTTGAAGGAGGGGTTGTTAAACAAAAAGAACTAGAACTTCAACTTTTGGATAATCCTCAGTCTATCCACATTGTGAAAAATGAGGAATTAAGCTCTGGAGAGAATACTAAGGGTTTGGCTGAATATTCACTCATAAAGAGATTATGAGTATGAGTTATGGATCTAATCAACCATCTCAGCAGAAGGCAGGAATTATACCATAGGGTTATTCCAGCATAAATACTACCAGTGTAGACTAATTAAGGAAGACTGTTGGATGCCTTGGATTCTATAGAGCAGAATAATATCCAGCTGTTAATATGCATTACCTTCAAGACAAGGAAAGAATTACTCCAAAGGTGATTCAGAGATTAGCAGGGCTTCTATTCCCACCTGAGGGTCAGCAGAGGTCATAGTTGGTGGGAGTGGAGGGTGGCAAGGCTATCTTCTCCTCAGGTTCAGCAGACCAGGTTGCCACTGCCTAGGGCCTCAGGGACAGTGCAACCACACAGGGCCACAAAGGGGAGGCTGTCATCTCAGTAGGATCACCGTCCATAAAGGCCCAGAGGACAGAATATTGAGACAAAGAAGATAATTACAGAATCTTAAAACTAATGCAAATTTCGCTGCTAGGCTTTGGACTTGCTTGGGATCATTGACCCCATTCTTTCTGATTTCTTCCTTTTGGAATGGAAATATATGTCCTACATTTGTCTCACCATTGTATTTTGGAAGCAGAAATCCCATCCGGTTTTACAAATTACTAGCTGGAGAAAAATTTGGACTCAAGATGAATCATATTTTAAGTCTCACCCATATTTTAGATAGTATTTAGGTAGGTTTGGGACTTGGAGTTGATGCTGGAATTAGTTGACATTGAGGCTATTGAGATGGGTTCAGTGCATTTTGTATATGAGAAGGACATAAATTTTAGGTGTCCAGAAGGTGGAGCGTCATAGACTAAATTGTGCCCCCCAAATTCATGGTGATGTTCTAATCACCAGTATTTTAGAACGTGACTGTATTTGGATATAAGGCCTTTAAATAGGCAATTCAGTTAAAATGAGGTCATTAGGGTGGGTTTTAATCCAATCAGACTTGTGTTCTCTTGAGAAGATTAGAGCACACAAAGAAACATGAGGTGTGTATATATAGGAGCAGAGGAAATAAGAAGATAGAGGGCAAAGACAGCCATTTGCAAAAGATGCCTCAGAAGAAAACCCTGTTGACACCTTGATCTCACACTTCTAGTTTTCAGAAATGAGAAAAAATTAATTCCTGTGTTTTAAGTCACCCAGTCTGCAGTACTATATTATGGCAGCCCTAAGAAACTAATACAGCCAGACAAAGACATTACAAGAAAGGAAAACTACAGACCAATGTCCCTTATGATTACTGATATAAAAATCCTCAGAAAAATATTAGCAAACCAGATTTGAAAACATATCAAAATGGTTAAAAGGATTGTGTACCATGACTAAGTGAGATTTATGCTGGAATGCTAGCATGGTTCAATATGTGAAAATCAGTTTATGCAATACACCACATTAACAGAGTGAAGGAAGAAAACAAAAAAACATGATCATCTCAATTGATGCAAAAAGAATTAGACAAAATTCAACTCTCATGATAAAACACTCAACATGACCCAGGAATTCCACTCCTAGAAATGCAGTTTCCCAGTCTCAAAAAGATATATGCACCCCTATGTTTATCACAGCACTATTTACAATAGCCAAGAAATGGAAGCAACCTAAGTGTCCATCAGTAGATGAATGGATAAAGAAGATGTGGTACATATACACAATGGAGTATTATTCAGCCATAAGAATACAAATCCTACCATTTGCAACAACATGGATGGAGCTAGAGGGTATTATGCTCAGTGAGATAAGCCAGGTAGAGCAAGACAAGTACCAAATGATTTCACTCATCTGTGGAGTATAACAAAGTAAAACTGAAGGAAAAAAACAGCAGCAGACTCACAGAACCCAAGAATCGACTAACAGTTGCCAAAGGGAAAGGGACTGAGGGTAGGGGAGGTGGGAAGGGAGGGAGAAGGAGAATAAGGGGCATTACAATTAACACACATAATGTAGCAGTGGGGCACGGGGAAGGCAGTAAAGCACAGAGAAGACAAGTAGTGTTTCTATAGCATCTTACTATGCTAATGGACAGTGACTGTAATGGGATATTTAGTGGGACTTGATAATGGGGGAAATCTAGTAACCACAGTGTTGCTTTGTAATTGTATATTAATGTTAGCAAAATTTAAAAAATGGAAAAAAAGAAACAACTGTGATGAAATTCTTAGATCTGGTCCCCACCACAGAACAAATCACAAAACATCCTGAAGTGATACAGCCAGAATTGAACTTGATACAGCAACTCCATTTATACTACAATAGGATTTTCAAGCAATATTTTGCTGAATAGAATGTTATTCCTTAAATAGAAAATATTTGATTTGTAAAAAAACAAAAAACAAAAACACTCAACATACTAGGAATTGAAAGGAACCACTTCAAAATAATAAAGGTCATATATGAAACACCCCAGCTAACACAAAACTGGTGAAAGACCAAAACCTTCTCCTCTAAGTTCAGGAAGAAGATATGGATGCCCACTTTTGCTACTTCTATTAAACATAGTATTGTAATTCCTGACAGAGTAATTAAGCAAGAAAAGGAAATAACTGGCATCAAAGTTGGAAAGAAAGCTTTAAAATATTCTCTGATCACAGATGACATGATCCTATATGTGCAGAACCCTAAATATTCCATTAAAACAGTTAGAATAAAAAAATTCAGCAAAGTTGCAGAATACAAAATTAATACTCAAAATTCAGTTGCTTTCCATACATTAACAATAGCCCATAAATAAAGAAAACAATTCCATTTACAATAGCATCAAAAAGAATAAAGTACTTAGGAATATATTTAAACAAGGAAGAGAAAGACTTGTATAATGAAAACTACAAAATACTACTGAGACAAAATAAAGAAAACAATGCTGAAAAGAAACTTCATATTCATGATTGGAAGACTTCATTTTATAAAGATGTTAATACTACCCAAAATGAGCTGCAAATTCAATGAATTTGCAGTCACAATCACAGTATTTTTTTTTTTTTGCAAAAAGAGAAGAATACATACTAAAATTCCTAAAAATCCATTCCCAAAATATGTAAGCTCAAAAATAATATAGAAAAAGAACAAAGTTGGAAGACTCACTTTTCTTGATTTTGAATTTTACTACAAACTATGGTAATCAAAAGAGTATGATGGTGACATAAAGATATATAGACTAACAGAATAGAATGAAGAGACCAGGAAAAATCAACCCCTCAAACATATAATCAAATGATTTTCAACAAGATTTGATTGCCAAGACTATTCATTGGAGAAAGGACAATCTTCTCAACAAATGGTGTTGGGCAAACTAGATGTCCACATGCAAAGCAATACATTTATACCCTTATCTTAAACCACATGGAAAAATTTACTAAACATTGATCAAAGACCTAAAGATAAAAGATAAATATTAACCCTTGGAAGAAAACAGATGAAAAGCTTCATGACATTGAATTTGGCAATGATTTCTTGGATCTAACATCACAAGCACAGGCAATAAAATAAAAAATAGATACATTGAACCTCTTCAGAATTAGAAACTTTTATGCATTAAAGTCCAGAATATGTAAAGATCTAAAATTCCAATAACAAAAAGCAAACAACAAATTTAGTAATAGGAAAAGAACTTGAATAGACATCTCCCTAAGGAAAATGTACAAATGGACAATAAGTACATGAAAAAATGGACAATATCACTAATCAATAGGAAATTGAAAATCAAAACTAAGATGATATACCATTTCACATTCATTGGAATGGCTACTATAAAAAGACACACACAGGAGAAAAAGATGGTGGAGTAGGGAGGCAAGGTGGAAACGTCCTCTCACAAACATATAAAGAAAGAAGCTACAACAAATACAACTACTTAAAATGACTTGAAGACTGCAGAACAGACGACCTACACCTGGGGAAGAAAAGAAGACCACACAGAAAAGGGTAAAGTGGGAGAGCTTCAGTCAAGCAGGACTCAAGCCCTTCCCCTACCCTAGCCCACAGGCAGGAGGAAGAGGAACAGATTAGGGAGGTGATAGAAGTCCAGGAAATCTGCATACCTGGCCCCAGAAATCTGATCTGGGAGTGTGAATTCACATTACATTGTGTCCTGGTGATTAGTGGGGCTGGACAGCAGGAACAGATGAAACACTCTGGGAGGCTCTAGCCACTTTTGGAGGACAAGCATGCTCCACCAGTCTTGAGACCCAAAGCAAAGCAACAGTTTGAAAGACTTGCCAGCAGTGGGAGGGGTGTCACAGGGGCAAGCACTGAATGTAGCTCTCAAGGAGAATGAGCAGGCAGAGGATACCACTCCAGGCCTCCCTCAGCCTAACAGGTCAGGAATTCTTTGGAGCCCCAGATGCTTCATTCCTCTCACTGGCAACTCAGTCCTAAGGCACCTCCTTGAGCACAGGGCCAGTGAGTCAACCCACTTGGTCCAGCAACAGCATCAGATGTTACTTCCTGGTGGGCAGAGGGAGATTCTTACTGCTTTCTCAGCCCTGTCTCAGCCCAACTAGGGAGGAGCCTGCAGGAATCAGCTCTGAGAGCTCCTTCCTCCCAGCTGGTATCCAGGGCCCTGTGCTAAATGTCCTGCCCTGCCCCGGAGCTGCATAATGGCTCTGTCCATTCAATTAACCCTGCTGTGCCACCATTGCTGCTGGGCAGGGAGAGGGAGGCCCACCCACAACATTGTAGCAGAGGCCTCTGCTCATCACAAGACAGCTGAGGCAATCTGCCAGTACGTCAGACTGAGACCATAACCAGCAGACAGACAAGAAAGATGAGTCCCACCCACTAAACACCAATAGAAATTGGGGCTCCTGCAAAGTAAAGAGTCTTAAGGCAGCATAAAGTAAAGAGTCATAAGCTTCTGGGTACTATAGGACACCTCCTTCATAAAACCATTACTCTCTAGACCAGGAAGCATAACAAATCCGTTTAATACAAAGAAAGAAACACAGAAATATTGACAAAATGAGGAGACAGAGGACAATGTTCCAAACAAAACTACATGACAAGACACCAGAAAGAGGGCTAAATGAAACAGAGATCACCAATCTTCCCGATAAAGTTTTCAATGTAAAAATTATAAATATGCTCACAGATTTGCAGAAAAATATTAAAGATATCATAGAGTACTTCAACAAAGACATAGAAGAGTTGAAAAAGAGCCACTCAGAGGTGAAAAATACAGTAACTGAATTTAAACATACAATGGAGGGGATGAATAGTAGATTGCTGCAAGTAGAGGAGACAGCCAATGAGAGAAACAGTCAACAGGATGGAGATTAGAGAACAGAAATACAATGAAACTGAGGAACAGAGAGCAAAAAGGATCTCTAGGAATGAAAGAATGATAAGAAAGCTATGTGGCCAATCCAAATGAAACAATATTCACAAATAATAGTGGTGAATACTGGTGGCAGAAGGAGAAGAGAGAGACAAAGGCATAGAAAGTCTCTTTGAGGAAATAATTGTTGAAGATTTCCCCAGTCTGGGGAAAGAAATAGACACTTGGGTTGTGGAAGAGCAGAGAGCCCGTAAGAAAAGGAAACTAAAGAAAACAACACTGAGACATATAATAATTAAAATGGCAAAGAATAACAATAAAAGTATTGAAAGCAGCCAGAAAGAGAAAAAGATTACTTATAAAGGAAACTCCATCAGGCCATTTGCAGAGTTCTTAGCAGACACTTTATAGGCCAGAAGGGAGTGGCATGAAACATTTAATGTATTGAAACACAAGGACTGTCAAACAAGTATCCTACACAACAAGATTATCATTTACATTTGAGCAGTAATTAAACAAATTCCAGATAAATGAAGCTTCAAATAATTTAAAACAACTAAACCAGCATTATAGTATATGTTAAAGGGACTGCTTATAGATGGAAATGTTCCTAAGGCTAAATAGCTTTTACCAGTGGAAATAAAGGGTAGTAGACCAATTAATTACTAAGAAAACATGAAATTAAAACAAAATAGGCAAAGTCAACTATACACAAAATAAGTCATGAGATACACAAAAAGTGCAGATTATGACATCTAATACATAAAGTATAGAGAAGAAGAAGGAATAAAAAAGTACCCTTAAATTGTGTTTGAAGTAGTGTAATCAGCAATTAAATATTGACTGTTATATTGTATTAAAGCTATCCTTGAACCTTTGGTAACCACAAAACTAAAGCCTACAATAGATAAACAAAAATTTAAAAAAGAAAAATCTAATCATAACACTAAAGAAAAACATCTAATAACAAGAAAAGGGCATAAGAGAGGAAGAAATAAACAGCTGAGCTATAAAAACAATGAGAAAACAATAAAATGAAGTAAGTATATACCTATCAATAATTACCTTAAACCTAAATGGACTAAATGCACCAATCAAAAGACAGAGTGTCAGAATGGATAAAGAAACAAGACCTATCTATATGCTGCCAACAAGACTCATTTCATATCCAAAGATATAAACAATCTAAAAGTGGGTGGATGGAAAAAGATATTTCATGTAAATAATAGGGAATGAAGCAGTAATAGCAGTACTTAAATCAGGCAAAATTGATTTCAAAACAAAGAAATTAATAAGAGACAAGGAAGACATTACATAATGATAAAGAGGTTAGTCAAACAAAAGGATATCACTATTATAAACATCTATGCACTCAACACAGGAGCACCAAAATACATAAAACAAATACTAACAAAATTACAGGGGGAAATATACTGTAACACATACTTTTTAGGAGACCTTAACACACCACTCATCAATAGTCAGATCAACCAGACAGAAAAAAAGTAAGGAAATGGGGGCATTGAACAATACATTACAACAAATGGACTTAAAAAATATCTGCAGAACACTCATCCCAAAAGCAATAGGATAAACATTTTTCTCAAGTGTACATGGAACTTTCTCCAGAGTAGATCACATACTAGGCCACAAAAAGAGCCTCAATAAATTAATAAAGATTGAAATTATATCAAGGAACTTGTCAGAACACAATGGTTTGAAACTAGAAATAAATCACAAAACAGAAACAAAAAACCTACAAATACATGGATGCTAAACAACATGCATCTAAATAATCAATGGATCAATGAATAAATTAAAACAAAAATCAAGCAATACATGGAGAGAATGAAAAAAACTTCAGCAGTCCAAAATCTGAGGGATGTTGCAAAGGCAGTTCTAAGAAGGAAGTAGATAACAACATGGGCCTACCTCAGGAAACAAGAAGAATCCCAAACAAACAGTCTAAACTCACAATTAAACTACAAAAAGAAAAACAAATGAAACCCAAAGTTAGTAGAAGGGACATAATAAATATCAGAGCATAAATAAATAAAATATAAAAGAATAAAACAAGAAAAAAATTAATGAAACCAAGATATGTTTATTTGAGAAAATAAACAAAATAGATAAACCTATAGACAGACTTATCAAGAAAAAAATTAGTTTTAAGTATACACATAAAACTAATCAGAAAAGAAGAAGGAATAGTCACAATGGATAGCACAGATATACAAAGATTTATTAGAGGACACTGTGAAAATTTATATGCCAATAAATTGGACAACCTAGAAGAAATGGACAACTTCCGAGGAAAATAAAACCTTCCAAGATTGACCCAGGAAGAAACAGAAAATCTGAACAGACCAATTCCTAGCAATGATATTGAATTGGTAACACAAAAACTCCCAGAAAAGACAAAATGCCAGGTACAGATGGCTTCATAGCTGATTGCTACAAAACATTTAAAGAAGAGATAATACCCATTCTTCTTAAAGTATTCCAAAAAGAAGAAGAGAATACTTCCAAACTCATCCTATGAGGCCAGTATCACTTATACCAAAACAAAAGACATAACCAAAATAGAAAATTACAGACCAATATCTCTGATGAAAATGGATTCAAAAATCCTCAACAAAATATTAGAAAACTGAATCAAAAAATACATTAAAAGTATCATCCATCATGACCAAATGGGATTTATTTCAGGGATGCAAGGGTAGTACAATGTTCATAAATTAATCAAATCATATACCACATTAATGAAAAGAAGAATAAAAACCATACACATGATCATCTCAATAGATGCTGAAAAAGAATTTGACAAAATTCAACATCCATTCATGGTAAAAACCCTCAACAAAATGGATACAGAGGGTACATACCAACATAATAAAGGCTATATATAACAGGTCCACAGCTAACATCATACTTAATGGTGGAAAGCTGAAGTTTTTCCCTTTCAGATCAGGAACAAGACAAGGATGCCCACACTCACCAGTTGCATTCAACAAAGTATTGGACGTTCTAGCCATGGCAATCAGGCAACACAAAGAAATAAAAGGCATCCAAATTGGTAAGGAAGAAGTTAAACTCTCATTATTTGCAGATGACATTACATTATACACAGAAAACCCTAAGATACCATCAAAAAACTATTAGAACTAATAACTTGGTTCAAAAAAGTTGCAGGATACAAAATTAATACATAGAAAGCTGTTGCATTCCTATATACTAACAATGAACTAGCGGAAAGAGAAATCAGGAAAACAACTCCATTTACAATTGCATCAGAAAGAATAAAATACCTAGGAATAAACCTAACCAAGGAGATGAAAGACCTATACTCTGAAAACTATGAGACACTCATGAAAGAAATTAAAGGAGACACCAATAAATGGAACTATATCTCATGCTCATGGACAAGAAGAATTATTATTGTCAAAATGGCCATCCTGCATAAACCAATCTACGGATTCAATGCAATCTCTATCAAAATAACAATGGCATTCTTCAACAAACTAGAACAAATAGTTCTAAAACTTATATGGAACCACAAAAGACCCCAAATAGCCAAAGCATTCCTGAGAAAGAAGAACAAAGCTGGGGGTATTACACTCCCTGACTTCAAGCACTAGTACAAAGCTACAGTAATCAAAACAATTTCGTACTGGCACAAGAACAGAGCCATAGATCAATGGAACAGATTAGACAGCCCAGATATAACCCACACATCTATGGTCAATTAATATATGATGAAGGGTCCATGAATACACAATGGATAAAAGACAACCTCTTCAATAACTGGTGTTGTGAAACCTGAACAGCTACATGGAAGAGAATGAAACTGCATTATTTTCTAAGTCCATACACAAAAGTAAACTTGAAATAGATCAAAGACCTGAATGTAAGTCATGAAAACAAAAAACTCTTAGAAGATAAACATAAACAAAAATCTCTTAAACATAAGTATGAGCAATTTTTTTCTGGACACATCTCCTCGGACAAGGGAAACAAAATAAGAGTTGAACAAGTGTGACTATATCAAACTAAAAAAACTTCTGTATAACAAAGTACACCAATAGCAGAACAAAAAGGCATCCTAAGGTATGGAAGAATATATTCATAAATGACTCATTTGACAAGGGTTTAACAGCCAAAATATACAAGGAACTCATATGCCTGAACATCCAAAAAACAAATAACCAAATTAAAAAATGAGCACAGAACCTGAACAGACATTTCCCAAAAGAAATAAAAATGGCCAACAGGCACATGGAAAGATGCTCCACATCACTAAACATCATGGAAATGCAAATCAAAACCACAATGAGATATCACCTCACACCAGTTAGAATGGCCACTATCCAAAAGACAAGAAATAGCAAATGTTGGCAGGGATGTGGAGAAATGTGAACCTTCCTAAACTGCTGGTGTGAATGTAAGTTGATGCACCTGCTGTGGAAAGCAGTATGGAGGTTCCTCAAAAAGCTAAAAATAGAATACCATTTGATCCAATAATTCCATTTCTAGGAATATACCTGAAGAAAAAAAAATCCCTGATTCAAATAGATATATGGATCCCTATGTTTATTGCAACATTATTTACAGTAACCAAGATATGGAAGCAACCTAAGTGTCCATCAGTAGTGAATGGGTAAAGAAGTGGTGGTACATATACACAATGGAATATTATTCAGCCATAAAAAGAAAAAATCATGCCCTTCGCAAAAACATGGATGGATCTAGAGGGTATTGTGCTCAGTGAAATAAGCCAAGTGGAGAAAGATAAATACCATATGATTTCACTTATTTGTGGAATATAAAAACAAAGCAAAACAGAATAAACAAAACAGCAGTAGACTAATAGACACTGAGAAGTAACTAGTGTTTACCATTGGGGAGGGTTTGGGGTGGGGGGGAGTGTCGGGGATAAAGGGACATAATGAGTCTCAATCACAATATAAGTTGGTCACAGGGATGGTACTACAACATGGGGAATATAGTCAATTATTCTGTAACATTTTCTATGTTGATAGTAACCACACTAGAGGGGGTGAGGATATAATAATATGGTTAACTGTTGAGCCACTTTGTTGTACATTTGAAACCAATATAAGATTGTATATCAATGGTACTTCAATAAAAAAAACATTACCACAATACCCCTCTTACTGAAAATTTCACAGTATTTCCTTAATATTGCTAAAAAACAAAATTCGACTGAGTAGATTTTAAATATTTAATTGACTTTATTCAACAATTCATGAATCAGGCAGAATTTCATCTAGCAAATAGAAAGGAGCTCCCAGGAGCTATACAAAATAAAAGATTTATAGACAGAAGGGAGTGGGGACAAAAAGTATACTGGCAAAAAGTAGATTGGATGTGTCAAGGTCAGTTTCCTTTTAGGGAATGGCATTGTCTGTTGGGCAGAGTACCTCCCTAGTGCTGAATCACTGCCAAGTAAGACCTGCTTTGTTTAAGATTCCAATCCTGGAGAGCTGAAACAGTAATTAAGTCTCAGTTTGATGACATGGGGGCTTAGCCTAAGTGACTCCAATTATGAACTGTTTTATCGTTTTTAACAATATTGTTAATATTGTTATACCACTGATAATAGCATTGTCACACCTAAAAATTAACAATAACACCTTAATATCATAAAATTTTCAGTCCATGTTAAACGTTCCCCTATTGTCATATGAATGTATATATATATATATATATATATATATATGTATGTGTGTGTGCTATAGTTTATTTGAATCAGAATCCCAATAAACTCCATTGGTTGATTTGTCAAAATAAAAACATGAATAAACTCTACTTCAACAGTTAAACACACACACACACACACACACACACACACAAAATTAAACAAAACAGTAAATTATATATGTTGGCAAGTATATAGAAAAGTTGGAATCCTTCTGCATTACTAATGGGAGTGTTAAATGTTGTTGTCACTATAAAAAAGTATGGTGGTAACAAAAATTACACACATAGTTACTATATGATCCAGTGTGATGATAAACTGTGTCAACATTACTGCACCAAGGGATGTCCAGATACCTGGTCAAATATTATTTCTGTGAGGGTGTTTCCAGAAGATATTAGCATTTCAGTTAGTGACTGAGTAAAGAATATTGCCCTCACCAATATGGGTGGGCATCCTCCAAACCATGGACAGCTTGAATAGAACAGAAAAGGCAGAGGAAAGGCAAATTTGTTTTTTTATTAAGCTGAGCACTCATCTTTTCCTGCCCTCAGACATTAGCACTCCTCGTTCTCAGGCTAATGGACTTAGACTGGACTTACATCATTAGCCCCTGATTTTTGGGCCTTTGGACTCAGACTGGAATTTAAACCATTACCTGCATTAGTTCTCAGGATTTTGGACTAGGACAGAATTGTTTCTGTTTCTCTGGAGAACTCTAATACAGATTTTGGTATCAAGAGTGGTTCTAGAGGAACAGAATTTTAAGAAAGTGTTTTCTGAGATAGTTATGCAGTTTCTGGAATTGTCTCTCTAATCTGATTAAAGTTATTAATGGCTCTATCACCAGTAGTAAAAAGAACAATGATAGTGGATTATTTACAGAAATAAACAAAATATCAGCATTGGATATTTCTAATCAACCAACCATGTATGAGAATCAAGGAGCTAACTGACTCTGAATATGAAATTTTTGAATATTTTTTTAAAGAAGGAATATAAATCATTGATTCACTCTTTATAATGTTGCTGGACAAAGTGGTAAAGAAAAGGATGAGTTCAGCGATTCAAATTCCTTGTCCAAGTGTCCTATAGATGACCTCAGGGCTTCTACCTGTACCTTGTTGGACAGAAGTATCTCCTTAGACACAGGGCTGAAGCTGCTGAAAATAAAACACAGAACCTCATCCTACCATTGGCTGAATTACAGCACAAACTGAACTCTCAGCCTCCGGCCTGTCTACTGTTAAAGTGAGGGCATTGATTGGCAAAGAATGGGATTGTGAAAATAAAGGAAAGTTCACTTAATGGAGTCAGGGGTTAAAAGTATAGCATAGGGAATATAATCAATAATTATATATTTGTGTGGCAACAGTTAATAATTACACTTATTGTGGTGACCATTTCATAATGCATATAACTGTTATATACCTGAAACCAACATATTATTATCAACTATACTTCAATAAAAATGAATGGAATTAAGAAGCCCTGAAGGGGTAGCTGTCATATACTACCACTCACTATAAGAAGCTTACCTCACAACCCAACAGGAAGAAGCTTAACATACTCCAGCAGAAGGAAAGAAGAATTTCTCCTTGCCTAGCAACAGCCCAGCCAATGAGAACCAGTGACGGCCCCTTCCAGCTTCCTCCTTTCCCCTATAAAAGCAAGCCCCTCTCAAACCCTTCTACACTGCTGGTGGGAATGTAAATAAGTTCAACCATTGTGGAAAGCAGTATGGAGGTTCCTCAAAAAACGAAAAATAGAAATACCATTTGACCCAGGAATTCCACTCGTAGGAATTTACCCTAAGAATGCAGCAGCCCAGTTTGAAAAAGATGTATGCACCTCTATATTTATCACAGCACTATTTACAATATCCAAGAAATGGAAGCAACCTAAGTGTCCATTAGTAGATGAATGGATAAAGAAGATGTGGTACATATACGCAATGGAATATTATTCAGCCATAAGAAGAAAACAAATCCTACCATTTGCAACAACTTGGATGGAGCTAGAGGGTATTATGCTCAGTGAAATAAGCCAGGCAGAGAAAGAGAAGTATCAAAAGATTTCACTCATATGTGGAGTATAAGAACAAAGAAAAAACTGAAGGAACAAGACAGCAGCAGACTCACAGAACCCAAGAACGGACTAATAGTTACCAAAGGGAAAGGGACTGGAGAAGATGGGTGGGAAGGGAGGAATAAGGGGGAAAAAGGGGTATTACAATCAGCACACATAATGTAGTGGGATGTGGGGAGATACGGGAAGTCAGTATAACACAGAGAAGAAAAGTAGTGATTCTATAGCATCTTACTATGCTGATGGACAGTGACTGTAATAGGGTATGTGGTGGGGACTTGATAATGGGGGGGGAGTCTAGTAACCATAATGTTGCTCATGTAATTGTAGATTAATGATATCAAAATAAAAAAATTTAAAAAAAAGCAAGCCCCTCTCCTCTGTTCTCCATTTTGTCAGTAGTTCTCTACAGTTGGCTTGTCCAAAATTACAATTCGTCTGCTGTTCCTGAATAAACTCACTTTGCTGGTAAAATAACTGACTCTTTTGTTTTTTAAGGTCAACAGGATCCTGCAAATTGGGTTGGAGACATATAGGAAGGCCTTGATGAAGTTGGGGACAATGAGCCCTTAAATTCTGATGCAACATCTTTGCTAGTAGAGGAGGTCTTCCAACCCAACTGGAAGTGACCTCCCACCTATAATGATGTCCACTTCTTCACCCATAGTGGTATCCTTTTCTCCTTGATCTGAGCTGATTTACTCTGCATTGCCTGAGAAAATTGCATTACCTACCATGAGGCACTTTCCATACAAAATAATGCTAATTTTACTCAGGATCAACTCTCACCACCCCTCTTTGTTTCTAGACTTAAGTCCTAGCAGGCTCCTAAAGGTGAGATGAAAATTGTAATCTGCAAGCAAATTGGAAATGCCTGATCTCCCTTGGTTCAATGTAACAGAAGGGATTCAGAGGCTGTGGGTAAAATTGCAACATTTCCAGAATCTCTTGCCTGGCCTTTGTACATCTCCATATCAATAGGTGTTTCCAAGGGCTGGAGAGAAATAGTCCACCTCCATATCAATAGGTAATAACAAGGGGAAGTGAGGGCATATCAGGACTAGAGAGGTTTGGTGGTGTCCCTTTTTGCCACCAGGTCACGAAAGACATGGGCCAGCAAAAGTGGACAACGGCTTGTAAGCAGTAAATGGATTTCTCCCACTTTATTTCTCCTTTAGACTGATTTCAGTTTCAAAGATATTTTGCCCCTGGCTAGGAAAATATTTCCCCCAGAGTTACAGAGACTTAAGGAGATTGGCATGTCATAGTGGGATTATCACTGAAGACTGTCTCACCTTCACTGGAAGGGTCCAGAAGACATACCTTTAACCAATACTATGAGAAACAAATTTCTGAGGGAAGCCTCAGCATCCTTGAAGAGCTCTGTGATCACTCTTCTCTGTAGGTCAGAATTAGGTCAGCTAGAGAAGGAATTCCAGCCATTCAATTAGAAAACCTAAATGCAGTGTGAGTAATTGGACCTGAGGAAGGCAGGGGTCAAATGGGGTATTCAACCTCCAAATACAAGGTGGATATAATTACTGCAACAGCAGAGCCAAAGCAGCAATCAGAATAATCTGACTCTTATAGACCCATGGCATTGACCAGGTAATCATGGTATTCTTAGAAGTGAAATAAATAAGAATCCTACTACATTCTCAAGGTGTATAAGTAAAATGTTCTAGGTCAAGTGAATGAAAATAATAACAGAGAGTCATAGCACCTCAATCAATTCCCAGACTTGAACCAGTTTACAGAATAAGACCCCTTGAATACATGGGAGGCTGAGTCCCCTAGAGGAAGAACCCTGGTGCACTACCAAAAATGCATATTGTTACTCTTTCTCCTAGACTTCCCCAAATGGACCTATAGCCTTTTACCATGGTGACTATACATTGGGGAGTAGGAAATAATCAGATCTTTTAAAGATTACTAGTCACTGGCTCTGAACTGATACTGATTCCAAGAGACTCAAAACATCACTGTGGTCCTTTAGTCAGAGTAATGGCTTATGGAAATTATTTGATTAATGGATTTTTAGCTCATGTGCATCTCACAGTGGGTCCAGTGAGTACCTGAACCCAACCTCTGGTTATTTTCTCAGATCCAGAATGCAGAATTAGAATAGATATACCTAGCATCTGGCACCTTAAGAAAGTAGAAATGTAAGAGCAAATCAAAGTCAAAGTAAGAAGAAATAAATCAATAGAGAAGATAATAACATAAATCAATAAAATACAATAGAGACAAAATAAAAGATAAAATTATGGAAAAAATTTCTTTGCAAAAAATACTGATAAACCATTATCAAGAAAAAAGAAGGTACATCAGTACAGATCTTAGAGACATCAAAAGGAGATTAAGGGAATATTACAAAAATTTTATATCAATAACTTCAACAATGGACAGACACATTTTTTCAAAGTTACATGATGGAATCTCAACCAAGAAGAAAAATCACATTAACAAACAAAACAGTCCTTTAATTTATTGAAATGTAACTGAACAGTTAAAATCTTCACACAAAGAAACTTCAGTCTGAGACGGTTTCAATGGTAAATTTTACCAAACATTTAAGGAATAAATAATACCAATTCTACACAAACATTTCTAAAATGTAGAAGAGCTAGGAACACTTCTGAACTTATTATCCTGATACCAAAACTAGAAGAAAAGACCATGCAAAAAGAGAACTACAGATGAATGCCTCTTATGAAAAGATACATATAACAAAGACTTAGCAAAGTGAGTTCACCATACATATAAAAAGGATAATACATCATGAACAAATGATGTTCACAGGAATGGAAATTTACTTCAATATACAAAAATCAATGGAGGCAATTGATCATATTAAGGGAATAAAAAAGAAAAATCTTATGACCATCTCAATTAATTAATTTATTTTATTAAAGTAATTAATTAATTATTTTATTTTGGTATCATTAATATACAATTATATGAACAACATTGTGGTTACTAGATTTCCCCCATTACCAAGTCGTCACCACATACCCCATTACAGTCACTGTCCATCAGCATGGTAAGATGCTATAGAGTAACTACTTGTCTTCTCTGTGCTATACTGCCTTCCCCATGCTCCACCCACATTATGTGTGCTAATCATAATGCCCTTTTTTCCCTTTATCCCTCCCTTCCCACCCATCCTCCCCAGTCCCTTTCCCTTTGGTAACTGTTAGTCCATTCTTGGGTTCTGTGAGTCTGCTGCTGTTTTGTTCCTTTGGTTTTTTCTTTGTTCTTATACTCCACAGATGAGTGAAATCATTTGATACATGTCTTTCTCCACCTGGTTTATTTCACAGAGCATAATACCCTCTAGCTCCATCGATGTTGTTGCAAATGGTAGGATTAGTTTTCTTCTTATGGCTGAATAATATTCCATTGTGTATATGTACTACATCTTCTTTGTCTATTCATCTACTGATGGACACTTAGGTTGCTTCCATTTCTTGGATATTGTAAATAGTGCTGCAATAAACATAAGGGTGCATATGTCTTTTTCAAACTGGGCTGCTGCATTCTTAGGGTAAATTCCTAGGAGTGGAATTCCTGGGGCAAATGGTATTTTTAGTTTTAGTTTTTTGAGGAACCTCCATACTGCTTTACACAATGGATGAACTAATTTTCATTCCCACGAGCTGTGTAGTAGGGGTCCCCTTTCCAAACATCCTCGCCAATATTTGTTGTTGTTTGTCTTTTGGATGTTGGCCATCCTAACTGGTGTGAGGTGGTATCTCAATGTGGTTTTAATTTACATTTCTCTGATGATTAGCGATGTGGGGCATCTTTTCATGTGCCTGTTGGCCATATGAATTTTGTCTTTGAAGAAGTGTCTGTTCAGATCCTCTG
Source organism: Phataginus tricuspis (assembly GCA_029783875.1). Taxonomy (NCBI): domain Eukaryota; kingdom Metazoa; phylum Chordata; class Mammalia; order Pholidota; family Manidae; genus Phataginus; species Phataginus tricuspis. The sequence goes on from JAQQAC010016209.1 coordinate 82,842,515, forward strand.
CCCATTTTTTAATTGGATTATTTGCTTTTTGTTTGTTGAGGTGCATGAGCTCTTTGTATATTTTGGATGTCTACCCTGTATTGGATATGTCATTTATGAATATATTCTCCCATACTGTAGGATGCCTTTTTGTTCTGCTGATGGTGTCCTTTGCTGTACAGAAGCTTTTTAGATATAGCCCCACTTGTTCATTTTTGCTTTTGTTTCCCTTGTCCATGGAGATATGTTCACGAAGAAGTTGTTCATGTTTATATTCAAGAGAGTTTTACCTATGTTTTCTTCTAAGAGTTTTATGGTTTCATGACTTACATTCAGGCCTTTTATCCATTTCAAGTTTACTTTTGTGGAGTTAGACAGTAATCCAGTTTCATTCTCTTACATGTAGCTGTCCAGTTTTGCCAATACCAGCTGTTGAAGAGGCTGTCATTTCCCCATTGTATGTACATGGCTCCTTTATAGTATATTAATTGATCATATATGCTTGGGTTAATATCTGGACTCTCTAATCTGTTCCACTGGTCTATGGGTGAGGTCTTGTGCCAGTACCAAATTGTCTTGATTACTGTGGCTTTGTAGTAGAGCTTGAAGTTGGGAAGCGAGATCCCCCCCTGCTTTATTCTTCCTTCTCAGGATTGCTTTGGCTATTTTGTGTCTTTTGTGGTTCCATATGAATTTTAGAACTATTTGTTCCAGTTCGTGAAGAATGTTGTTGGTATTTTGATAGGGATTGCATTGAATCTGTAGATTGATTTCGGCAGGATTACCATTTTGAAAATATTAATTCTTCCTAGCCAAGAGCATGGAATTAATTTTCATTTATTAGTATATTCTTTAATTTCTCTTGAGTGTCCTGTAGTTTTCAGAGTACAGGTCTTTCACTTCCTTGGTTAGGTTTATTCCTAGGTATTTTATTCTTTTTGATGCAATTTTGAATGGAATTGTTTTCCTGATTTCTCTTTCTGCTAGTTCATCATTAGTATATAGGAATGCAACAGATTTCTGTGTATTAATTTTGTATCCTTCAACTTTGCTGAATTCAGATATTAGTTCTAGTAGTTTGGGAGTGGATTCTTTAGGGTTTTTTATATACAATATCATGTCATCATCAAACAGTGACAGTTTGACTTCTTCCTTACTAATCTGGATGCCTTTTATTTCTTTGTGTTGTCTGATTGCCATGGCTAGGACCTCCAGTACTAAGTTGAATAAAAGCAGGGAGAGCGGGCATCCTTGTCTTGTTCCTTATCTTAGAGGAAAAGCTCTCAGCTTCTCAGTCTTAAGTATGATTTTGGCTGTGGGTTTGTCATACATGGCCTTTATTATGTTGAGGTACTTGCTCTCTATACTCATTTTTTTGAGAGATTTCATAATGAATGGATGTTGAATTTTGTCAAATGCTTTTTCAGCCTCTATGGAAATGATCATGTGGCTTTTGTCATTCTTTTCTTTGATGTGGTGGATGATGTTGATGGATTTTCTAATGTTGTACCATCCTTGCATCCCTGGGATGAATCCCACTTGATCATGGTGTATGATCCTCTTGATGTATTTTTGAATTCAGTTTGCTAATATTTTGTTGAGTATTTTTGTATCTATATTCATCAGGGATATTGGTCTGTAGTTTTCTTTTTTTGTGGTGTCTTTGCCTGCGTTTGGTATTAGAGTGATGCTGGCTTCATAGAATGAGTTTGGGATTATTGCCTCCTCTTCTATTTTTTGGAAGACTTTAAGGAGAATGGGTATTATGTCTTTTCTAAATGTCTGATAAAATTCAGCAGTGAATCCATCTGTTCCTGGCATTTTGTCCTTGGGTAGTTTTTTGATTACCAATTCAATTTCATTGCTGGTGATTGTTCTGTTTAGATTTTCTGTTTCTTCCTGGTTCAGTCTTGGAAGGTAGTATTTTTCTAGAAAGTTGTTCATTTCTTCTAGGTTATCCAGTTTTTTAGCATATAGATTTTCATAGAATACTCTGATAATTCTTTGTATTTCTGTACTGTCTGTCATGATTTTTCCTTTCTCATTTCTGATTCTGTTTATGTGTGTAGATTATCTTTTTTTCTTAAGAAATCTGGATAGGAGTTTATCTATTTTATTTTTTTTCTCAAAGAACCAGCTCTTGGTTTCACTAATTTTTTCTATTGTTTTATTCTTCTCAATTTTATTTATTTCTTCTCTGATCTTTATTATGTCCCTCCTTATGCTGACTTTGGGCCTCATTTGTTCTTTTCCTAGTTTCAAGAATTGTGAATTTAGACGTATTTATTTGGGATTGTTCTTCCTTCTTTGAATAGGCCTGGATTGCTATGTGCTTTTGTCTTAGAACTGCCTTCAGTGCATCCCACAGAGGTTGAGACACTGTGCTGTTGTTTTCATTTGTCTCCATGTATTGCTTGATCTCTGTTTTAATTTGGTCATTGATCTATTGATTATTTAGGAGCATGTTGTTTAGCCTCCATGTTTCTGTGAGCCTTTTTGTTTTCTTTGTACAATTTATTTCAAGTTTTATACCTTTGTGATCTCAGAAGTTGGTTGGTACAATTTCAATCTTTTTGAACTTACTGAACCTCTTATTGTGGCCTAGTATGTCGTCTATTCTGTGAAATGTTCCATGTGCATTTGAGAAGAATGTGTAGCCTGCTGCTTTTGGTTGTAGAGTTCTGTAGATGTCTGTTAGGTCCATCTTTTCTATTGTGTTGTTCAGTGCCTCTGTCTCCTTACTTATTTTCTGTCTGGTTCATTGCCTTTAAGTGTGAGTGGAGTGTTGAAGTCTCCTAGAATGAATGCATTGCATTCTATTTCTCCTTTTAATTCGGTTAGTATTTGTTTCACATATGCAGGTGCTCCTGTGTTCAGTGCATAGATATTTATAATGGTGATATCCTCTTGTTGGGCTGACCCTTTTATCCTTATGTAATGTCCTTCTTTGTCTCTTGAGACTTTTTTATGTTTTGAAGTCTATTTTGTCTGATACAAGTACTGCAACTCCTGCTTTTTACTCCCTATTAGTTGCATGAAATATCTTTTTCCATCCCTTCACTTTTAGTCTGTGTATGTATTTGCGTTTGAGGTGAATCTATTGTAGGCGGCATATAGATGGGTCTTGCTTTTTTTTTAGATCTCCTGTTACCTTTTTTTAAAATTTTGGAATCATTAATGTACAATTACATGAGGGGTCTTGCTTTTTTATTCATTCTATTACTCTGTGTCTTTTGATTGGTGCATTCAGTCCATTTACATTTAGGGTGATTATCGATAGATATGTACTGATTGCCATTGCTGGCTTTAGATTTGTGGTTACCAAAGGTTCAAGGGCCGCTTATTTACTATCTAACTGTCTACCTTAACTCACTTATTAGGCTATTGTAAACACAGTCTGATGATTCTTTATTTCTCTCCCTTATTTTTCTTCCTCCTCCACTCTTTATATGTTAGGTGTTTTATTCTCAACTTTGTATTTCCCTTGACAGATTTGTTGATAGTTTTTATTTTTCCTTTAGTTAGTATTTGGTTGATCTAATTTCTTTCCTGTGGTTTTATTTTCTCTGATGAAAGCTATTTAGCCTTAGGCATACTTCCATCTAGAGAAGTCGCATTGAAATACATTGTAGAGATGGTTTGTGGGAGGTAAATTCCCTCAACTTTTGCTTATCTGGAATTGTTTAATCCCACCTTCAAATTTAAGTGATAATCTTGCTGGTACAGTATTCTTAGTTTGAGGCCCTTCTGTTCCATTGCATTAAATATATCATGCCACTTCCTTCTGACCTGTAAGGTTTCTGATGAGAAGTTTGATGATAGTCTGATGGGTTTTCCTTTGTAGGTGATCTTTTTTCTGTCTCTGGCTGCTTTTAATACTCTGTCCTTCTCTTTGATTTTGGCATTTTAATTATTATGTGCCTTGATGTTGTCCTCCTTGGATCCCTTGTGTTGGGAGATCTGTGGGCTTCCATGGTCTGAGACACTATTTCCTTCCCCAGATTGGGGAAGTTTTCAGCAATTATTTCTTCAAAGACACTTTCTATGCCTTTTTCTCTCTCTTCTTCCTCTGCTACTCCTATAATGCGAATATTGTTCCATTTGGATTGGTCACACAGTTCTCTTAATATTCTTTCATTCCTTGCTATTCTTTCATCTCTCTCTGCCTCAGCTTCTCTGTATTCCTGTTCTTTGAATTCTGTTCCATTAACAGTCTCTTCCACCTCATCCAGTCTGCTCTTAAATCCTTCCATTGTTTGTTTCATTTCTGTTATCTCCCTCCTGAATTCATCCCTTAGCTATTGAATATTTCTCTGTAGCTCCATCAGCATGCTTATGACTTTTATTTTGGATTCTTTTTCTGGAAGATTGGTGATTTCAGTCTCACCAAGCCCTCTCTCTGGTTTTGAGGGATTTTGGACTGAACGATGTTCTTCTGCCATTTCATGGTGATGGGAGTGGTCGCCGGCCAGTAGCACATATGTCAGCTGGGAGAACAAAGTCCCTTCCTGCTTGCTGGTCACCTTGCCCATCTCCACTGTCTGTGCCAGTCAACTGCATGCAGGGAGCAGCCTCTGGGTTAATCCCCTGAGCTGCTGTGGGCGGGGCGGCCCACAGAATGGCCTAGGGCACTGGCAGGGGTTGAAGGCAAACAGTGCGTGTTCGTCCATCAGAACAGAGCCCCTTTGTGCCTCCTGGACTCTGTCCCAGTGTCTGCTGTCTGTGCCGGTCAAGAGTGCGCAGGGAGCAGCCTCTGGGTCTTGGGCCTGTTAGCCACATGCAGAGAGAAGCCTCTGTGCTAAGCTGTGTGGTTGCTGTAGGTGGGGCTGTTCCCCGGCTGTTCTGCAGCAATGGTGAGTCAGCCAGTTTGCTTGCAGTACTGGCGGCAGGAAGGAACAGCAGGCTGCTTCTTGTTGTGAGGGGGTTTGGAGCTGTGTTGCCACCCTGTTAGGGTGCCTGAAGTTCCTTAAAGTTCCCAGCCTGCTGGGCTGAGTGTGCCGTGACAATTTTGTCCACCTGTTAAACCCTTGTCCCTTTAAGACTTTTAAAAAGCCCACTTTTCTTTTGTCCCAGCTGGCTGTGGGGACCTGTTTGCAGTCTCAATCTGGGCCACTCCTCCAATATCCAGTGCACCATGTAGTGTGTGTCTGTGCTCTCGTGGCAGACCACCAGGGCTGATTATTTAGCAGTCCTGTGCTTCCACACCCTCCCCGCTCTGATTCCCTTCCTCCTGCCAGTGAACTGGGGTGGGGGGAGCGCTAGGGTCCCACCAGGTCATGGCTTTGTGTCCTACCCTTTTCTGTGAGATGTTGGGCTCTTGCAGATGTAGCCTGGCTCATGTACTGTATCTTTTGGTCACTCTTTTAGGAACAGTTGTATTTACTGTATTTTCAAAATATATATGGTTTTTGGAGGAGATTTCTGTCACCCTACTCATGCTGCCATCTTGAGAATCCCCTCAATTAATTTAAAAGACCATTTGACAAGATTACCCTTATAAATAATAAAAGAAAAAATTCTCAACAAACTAAAATTAGAGGAAATTTCTTTACCCTGATAAAGGTTATTGATGAAAAGCTTATAGCTAATATATTAATGGTGAAATAATGCATGCTTTCCCATAATATTGGGTCAAGGGAAGGATATACACTTTCATCATTTTTTTATAACATTATAATAGAAATCCTAATGAACCAAAGATAACTGTAAGCAACCCAATAATGATATGGGCATAGTTGAATGGATTAATGAAGAGTATATGTGACTGGCTAATAAGCAAGTGAAACGTTTTTAGCATCTTTAGCTATTAGGGAAAGGGAAAAGAAAACTATAGGAGATACCTCTATGCATGCACTAGAAAAGTCTAAAATTTAAAAGATCATTCATATCAAGTTTTCAGATGATATGGAGGAATTGGAACTTTTATACACTACTGGTGAAAATAGAAAATGGTACAGCCACGGGTTTGCAGTTTTTTATATACTTGAACATGCAGTTATCAATGATCCTACTCCCCTAAGTATATACTCAAGATAAGTGGAAACATATGTCCTCAAATGAATTGTAGACTAATGTTTATAACCATTTTAGTCATAGCAGGCAAAGACTGAAAACATCCAAAATGAGTATCAATTTGGTAAGTGGATAAATTGTGGTATTACATCTCTTCAATGAAATTATTCTGTAATTAAATATACTACACAGTAACTTAATTGAATAACTGACACATGCAACCACAGGCATTAATTCTAACAGCATTATGATGTGCATAAGAAGCCAGACATAAAAGATATACTATATAAATTTTCTTAAATGAAATTCTAGAGAAAACAAACACATAGTGACAAAAAACAGGTCTATAGTTGGCAAGGCATTGGGTTCCAGTGCAGATATTGACAGCAAAGAGCACAAGAGAACCTTTTGGCATAATGGAAATGTGATGTTACATGACTTGTTACATGATTGTATATAATAATAAAATTTCATGAAACCATACACTTAAAATTTCTTAATTTTTTGTATGTAAATTATACCTAAATAAAGTTGGATTATAAAAAAGAAAAATAATTAATTGGTATAATGAGGAGTATAATATCTAACATACTTGAACACCCAGTCTATTCTAGGCATAATGCTGGATATTCTACATATAGGATTCCAGTAGCGATATTCCATATATCCCCACAGTAGCCCTTCATGACAGATATAATATTATATTCCTATTTTATAGGTAAAGGAATGAATACTTATGGAGACTCAATAACTACACAAAGCTACACAGTCCATAAGCAATAGAGACAGAATTTGAACCCAGATTTCTCTGCTACCAAAGTTCATGCTGTTAATATTTTGCTATCACATCTCTATATATTAAGGACAATAATAAAGGTATATTGTATCAGTTAAATTTAAACAAAAGAGAAGAGAATGTAGTCAAAGAAAGGAGCTTTAAAAAGTTATAATAGAGTTAATTGTATAAAATTTTCAGAAAGCTCACCTCTGGACCTGTTATATCCACTGCAAGTAAGTCTAAAAGCAATTTACATAATACCAATTTCCTCTACCATCCCATCAATTTATTTCATAAGAGGAAATTCCCATAAAAGCATGGACTTATCTTTATATGTGTTTGTATTGTACACAGTGTAAAATAGAGCCTTAGTAAATGTCAAAGAGCAACACTACTGCAACAATGAAGACTAAGGATGTATGTGTAAAAGGTAAATTCTGCCAGTAAATGAAAACATTTTCTTAAAGAAATGATGAATACTATGGACAAAAATTTGATTCATTTTCTTATTAGGTATTTAGATGTGAAAATGAATAAAATAAATTTAGGTATTGAGGAGAAATTAAATCTCTTACATAAACAGTTATTAGCAAAAAGGTAAGGTCTTTGGAATATCTGAACTTGCACTAATGAACTAATCCTGGCCGAATACTCATTGGGTGTTAGAGAAATAGATCAACATATTTATTCAACCATTTTTATTTATTTAATAAGATTCTAGAAGAGAGTAAAATTAAAATATGCTAACCTCAAAAAAGAATTTCACTAAAAATGATGATGGGAGAATTTACAAGTGTCTTTCTGACCCTGCCATTCTTAACTTCCTCCCTATTCCAGGTTCACAGATGATGGGGGGAAAATTTGTAAGATAGTCAAAAGGTGTTAACAGTGAATGGGACTAGGGAGAACAACAAAGTACAGAGGTAGGTTGAGACCTTAACCAAAGATACTCATAATAAGCCAAGAAACTACATAAACAGCCATATCATAAGGAAAATTTGCCTGGATAATGTACCCATTTATAAAGATAAGCATTCCATCAATATATAGCATTGCTTCTCAAGAGCAACAAGCACCCAGTTATTTTTTAAGCTTCTTGGACAGCAGATGACATATTAGTCTCCCCTTTAAATTGTATTAGTACTGCATCCTGTGCCAAACCAGGTCTGATACAGTCCTTGTAGGGTGTTTGCAATCTTTGGTATTTTTCTCTTCCTCTGTGCCCTGTCCAGTGTATAAACCCTAGAGAAACAAACTGGGTTTGGAGTGTATGTTTCTGAGCAAGATCTTTACAACAAAGAAATGGCTACTAACTTTTTTTTTTAATTTATTTTATTTTAGTATCATTAACCTACAATTACATGAGCAATATTGTGATGATTAAACTACCCCCTTCATCAGGTCCCCCCCACCAACCCTATTACCGTCACTGTCCATCAGCGTAGTGAGATGAGAATCACTACTTGTCTTCTCTGAGCTGTACAGTCCCCCCGTGCCCCCCCACCCTAGGTCTGCCAATCGTAATGCCCCGTTTACCCTCTTATCCCTCCCTTCCCGCCCTTCTTCCCCAGTCCCTTTCCCTTTGGTAACTATTAGTCCGTTCTTGGATTCTGTGAGTCTGCTGCTGTTTTGTTTCTTCAGTTTTTTTTTTCCTTTGTTCTTATTTTAATCAGAAACCATATCTATGAAAAGTTCCTCAGTTGTTAGGGTGATTTGAGTTGGCATATTGCTGTAATATGAAATTTATAGCCAATATTTTGCTTCATATATATAACCAAGTAACACATATTCCCTTTCCACCCAAATCCAAGGTAAGCTTTCTTTTGAAAATATGAACCTATTGAATTTAGAAAAATAAAATAAGAAGTAAGTGCTGTAGCTGGAAGATGCAAGACAGTGATTGGAACCATAGTTATAAAGCATAGCCTGTTTTGCACCACATTTTAGACCCTCAAACCCCAGTGGACCTAGATGAAGTACTCTGAATATTTACTGAGATAGAAAATGTTTGATGTACTCATAAACTAGCAAACTAAAAATTTGACTAGATTTATCCGGAATTATCTCTGAAAATAGTTTAAAGTGATGTTCATTGAAAGAATATCACAGCATTTTTTCCTAATGCATTTTTATCATTTGGTTAGGATGTCCTGGTTTACATATCAGGAAAGGAGCAAGTGATAACTTTCCACGAAGTAGTCTTGGGCTAATGTGAGATTTTACTACTCTTCATAACATAGTACAAGATGTATTTTAATTTTAAACTATCTATTCCTTGATGGGATGACATGATAAAACAATTTTTGAGTTTACATTTGGATAAAGAGACAGAACTAACTGAGGTGCTTCATAAACTAAAAAAATTGTGGTCACTGTTGTCACTGTTAATTTTTTTTTATGTTTACTAGTTAAGGACCATATCTTTCTTTAAAAATTTGAGATGTAATTGACATATAATGTTATATTAGTTTTAAGTGTAAAACATAATGATTATATATATATATATATATATATATACATGATTACCACAATAAGTTTAGTTAACATCTATTACCACACATTGTTACAGATTGTTTTTATTCTGATGAGAACTTTACTCTCTTAGCAACTTTCAAATACCTAATACCGTATTGTTAACTATAGTCTATAGATACCATGCTGTACATTACACACCCAGGTATTATCTTATAACTGGAAGTCTGTACCTTTTGACCACCTTCAGCCATCCCCCACCCCAGCCTCTGGCATCCACTAATCTGTTCTCTGTAACTTTGGGTTTTCTCTAGACTCCACGTGTAAGCAAGATTATAAAGTATTTGTTTCTCTCTGTCTGACTAATTTCACTTAGCATAATGCCTTTGAGGTCCATCCATGTTGTCTTTAATAGCAGAATTCCTTCATTTTTATGGCGGCATAATATTCTATCATATATATTCCATATATAATATTCACATATATACATATTATATGTATGATGTAAATCACATTTTCTTTGTCCATTTATCTGTCAGTGGATACTTAGGTGTTTCCATCTCTTGGCTATTGTAAATAATGCTGCAGTGAACATGGGAGAGCATATATTTTTTCATAATAGTTATTTAGTTTCCTTCAGATAAATATCCAGAAGCAAAATTGCTGGATGATGTAGTAGCTCTATTTTTAATATTTTGAGGATCTCCATACTGTTTTCCATAGTGGCTGCACCAATTTACCAACTCTCCACAAAATTTCCTTTTTCTCCACACCATCACCAACACTTGCTATTTCATGTCTTTTTCATACTAGCCATTCTAGCAGGTGTGAGGTGATATTTCATTGTGGTTTTGATTTGCATTACTCTGATGATTAATTATGTTGAACATCTTTTCATGTGCCTTTGGCCATTTGTATGTCTTTTTTTGGAAAAATGTCTATTCAAGGACAGTGTGTTATACAATCTTTTTTCCCCTAACTCACTGCTGAGAGCAACAGCAAATGGAATTATAATACAGTCTTACAGATTGCAGTAGATTTTTATTGGGTTGGCTATGTTTAACTATGTTAACTCCTCTATTTATACCCTGAGGCACAAATGCCTAATTGTTTCAAAGTTACTTAAGTAATAGGTATGTGAGCACAATTGTAAAAATCAGTAAGTACATTAATAAATCAAAATAGAATTTAAATTACCATATATAGGCATGTTATTTATCTAAAACTGAAAAGTCTTTCTTTCTTTTTCAATGTGATTAATATTTAGACTCTATTCTTGAGCTTTGCATAGTGTGACTAAATTCTTCTGCCAATAGCCAACTGTTCTAGTACAGAAGAAACCCTGTTAGTGAGTGATTACTGCATTGTCCACATGTAGGAATTGGTTTAGCATTCCGATGCTTGGGAAAATGTTTATTTTTATTTTATATATATAGTACTCTCACAGGATACAGGATTTCTCCTAAGCCTCATCTTTAAGTCACTTAAAATTACAATCTTATAGGAGGATAATTCATGTCTGAGATCAGAGATGGTCAGCCAATTGTATTTCAGTAATAGACTCTTGGCATGTTTTTCATTAACAAAGAAGGTTTGTTTCATGTGACTTTAAAGGAAATAAAACACCTAAGAGGTCTGGGAGTGTGGGTTTCCCCCAGTAATGCAGCATGGGACATTGATGGGATTCATGTTAAAGGAAGTTGATGGCAGTACTTACCAGCAGAAACCAGTGCTGTATGACAAACTCACCTGTACATTAGTGCCACAGAGTGCTACAGATCCATACAATCATCACTCAGAGAGATCAACTGGAAACTCTGCTAATATAAAAGGCAAAAGAGACAGATATGCTTCTTAATATGGACCAATAACAAGGAAAGTAATATGTTGATATCTATTCATGGTTTTGGCTCACTTACAACAACCTCTTACACACACCTATAGCTGTCAAAAGAAAAATTTCAGCAATTGTACTACAGCCATGAAGACAAAAAGACCTAATTTCCTCCACTCACAAGGCTTTTGAGGAATACTGTATCCCCAGGCTTCCCTGTGTTTTTCCCAAGGCTGAGCAGATTTTTCCTAACAGCAGCAGTTTTTTTCATGAACCACTAGTTGCTAAATTGTGGGCAACTTCTTATAACTACCTAGGTCATACAGGGCTGGCTGTGTGCTGGGTCAACAAGCAAGGTCATGCTCAGCTCAGTGAATGTCTGGATGGGAATATCATAAATAAGGAGTTCTGGGGCCTTTTGCCAGAGCTAATATGATCTCTTCTAACTGAGGTCTATTCCCATTCAGGTACAGACTATATGGAGACAAGATGTAGATACCCAAAATACCAGGGGACTCTTACAGTCTCTCATTTCTAACCTCATTTTCCTAGTGGTTAGCAGAGTCTTCTTTAAATTCTTTTCTCATTACTGAAATAACCCAACTTTGAAATTGGGAAATGAAGAGACGATACTGTGGATCCTGAGGATGTACTTGGGAGACTGAATTTGTGATATGTATTTAAAATTTTTCTGAACCACTTCTCCCCAAAAAGTCTTTACTTAAAAAAAAGATAATCCCTCCAAATAGCAAAGATGTACTCATAATATCCTTCCTGTCAGATTATTCAAATGATGTAATTTTGAAATATTCAACAAAGAAGTTCTGGCTATTACTTTCAGTGTACTGTCGCAGTTGACTAGAACTCTGTCATCGACCAATCCCAGCCTCATCTCTTTCCCTGATTTTCAAAATACTAATCTTTGGAAATTATGATCAGAATCAATAGGGGGTTAGGAAGAGACTTAATTCATGCAACCTATCTATGGGAACACCTAAAGACATCTTCAGTCTTTGGAAATTCTGACATTTAAAATGCATTCAGTAAGGGAAATATGGTAAAAATATATGTCATTTCCTATAGGTACTATTTATTCTCATTATGCAACTGTTGGATATAGTCTTTGAAAATACAAATATGATATTTTAAAAATACAAACTTCACCCCTCATATAGATTAGCAAATTCTGTAACATTGGTTGGGCAGGTTTTCTATTTTTGCAGATAGAAGCCATAACAGGTCATTTCACCTCCCTCACCAACACTAAAGGATCTTACAAAGATGACACACAAGCAGCACAGAAAATCTACCTGAATGTTTTGTGACCTCCATGTGTGTGCATCTTCCTTTCTCTATGAAGGATGTGAGCCTTATTTATGCACTGCTCCAAATATATTGTTACAACTTTCTCATAGACATTACAAAAGTTCTTCCCATTTATTCGGCTTAGAGGACACATACAACACTAGGAATATATGGATATACTAAAAAAACTTACATCAAAATATACTTGTATAAGGATGTTCCTTAAAGCATTGCTCATATTGTATTAGGAAGTCAACCAAACTCATTAGCAGTAGAATCATTAGGTAAATTATGGTATTATTCCATCACAAAGTATAATGATAAGCAGCTATTAAATATAAGTATCTTTATATACTGATATAGAACAATTCCCAAAATATTTATATCTTGTGCAATGTTCAAAACAGTCTATAAAATGATATATAGTTTAAAAAACATTTTAAAATATTATACATACATATACCTGATGATGGAATTTTGTAAGCATGTTTGTATTGCTTTAAGAAATATTAACATGCATTACATAGGCAATTAAATTATAAACGATTGTTATTTATAATGGTATGCATTTATATGAATATTAATAATAAATATTTTTAAAGACATAAATGGTCACTCAATAGTCACAGTAGGCCAAAAATCCAGTATTCCAGGTTATGAGGATTTTCTTTTAGGAAACTTAAATGAACCTGCAGGCCATCAATAGTTAATAAATTTTCTTCAATTTCCTGAACAAGCCCCAGAAACACTTCCTCAGCAGTCTCTAAAGGCTGGCTGCTAGGTGGGTAGAAAAGCTGGAGCAGATTTCATCCTGACTCAGCATATACTAAGAGCTGAACTGTCTGTCAAAAAGAATTCTTTAGAGAATAGGGTTTCAAAGCTGAGACTTAAAGTATACACTAATGACCTGGTAATTGTCTTAATGACTTTTCAACAAAGTGTGAAATTTTCTGTTAACATGTCAGTAAAGTGTAAAATATTTTACAAGCACAGTTTATTATGAAATTGTGTATCTGTTGTGTCTTCTACTAGTAATCCTTGTTGACTGTCCTGTGACTGTCCCATACAAGGTACAGCTCAGGGCAGGACTCAGCATATCAATCTTATGTATGTGTGAGAGGGGTGACATATCTGTAGGTGAGGCCATCACTCTGTCTCTCTACTGCATTACCTCTTAATGTTCACATCTATCTTGCAGCTCTCTTATTCTTCCTGTGCCTAAAAAGATGTTTAACTTGTTCATCGAATTTCTAATTTCATGTATATATAGATATATGGATATATTTCTAGGGTCTATTTTGTTCTTCAAATGTGCCTGGTCATTTCTTTATACTCATTCCTTTGGAACACTTTCAATAACTTCTTTTATTTCTTTAAAGATAGCCAGCATATGTGTTATTTATTCTACATACATTAATTTCAATAGATGCAGTTTTTTTGAATCTGCATAGAATGGTTCATTTTAACCCAAATTGTGTTTCCCGAAATCAGAAGCTCCAAAGACAAATACCTCCTCCAATACTTCCTTTCTTCTACAAATTTATACTTCCTCATTGTTTCTAGTTTCTGAGGATTTATTTTCCCTTTCTTCCAGTCCATCCATGTACTCATAAAGGAATTTTACATATTTCTTCCAGAAATTTTAGGTATTCTATACTAGGAGTATTCCCTATCCATGCAGTATGCCATGTTGATGGAATTGAAGGAGTTAAAATAAGATTTAAAATTAAAAAATTTCTATATTCCTGAGTTAAACCCAACTGCTCAAGATATATTTTTAAATATATTAATGGAGCTGGATTAATGATATTTTATTAGGACTTTTGCATCTATTTCCATGGAATTAAATTGTCCTATCATTTTCTTCTTCATACTCTTATTGATTTTTATCTCTACATTATAATAGATTCGTAAATGAGTTTCACAGTGTTCCTTCTCTTATTTTCTTTAGAATTAAGTATAGAAGATAGGAATTACGTGTTTGAAACTTTGGTGGACCTTGATGGTTTTATTTAGACAGTTTCTGATGATTCCTTCAAGGATTATTTAGTTCCAATTTTTTCTTGATTAGTTTCAAATATATATATATTATTTTATAAATTTGTATATTCCACATATATTTTCAAATATATTTGTTAGGCAGATAGACAGAAGTGAGCAGGATGTAAAGGAGAAAGGGCCCCCCAAAGATGACTCAGGGAGTTGATCAAATAGAGCCAGAAATCCAGAAATGACTCATAGAGTTAATCAGATGAAGCCACAGGGTCCAAGAGTGACTCAGGAAATGTCCAGGGTCCCCCCAGATAAGAAACATCAGAGGCACAGGCACAGCACAGCCCCCGTCCTCATTTCACCAGTCAGAACAAGCCTAGAGAGCTGACAACTGTCAATCAAGGACCTCTCTGCCCTGCCAAAAGCCACACAAAAGAAGCCTCAGAATGAGCATCAGGCCTGTCTTATCTTAGGCAGGCCCGCTCTGCTACTCTCTGCAGAGTGTATTAAAACTTACTTTGCTTTCTTGACTTTTGTCTCTTGTCTCACTATATCTGACTTCCCTGCGACACTGAGCCGAGTCCTTTCCTTCCTCACATATTGACACACGATTTTCATAATATCCTCTTGTTTTTAAACATGTACAGTTTATCTTTGCATCCCTTTTTTTTATTTTTACATTGGTCTTTAGTGACTTCTCTTTTTGTTTTGATATTTTTAAAGGTTTTTCTATTTTAATACTACATTTAAATATGTACAGTTTTGCTTTGTTAATTCTATTATTTGCGTTTTTAATTTTATTAACCACTTTATGAATGTCGTTTTTTAACCACTCTCTTCCTCTTTCAATTTATCTTGATGCTATTTTTCTAAATTCTCAAATTGAGTAATTAACTAATCAATTCTTAAACTTACTTTCAATTGCCTGCATTTAAGGTTATTTTATTCCCTTCTAAATGAAATTTTAGTTCCCCCAAATTTTTATATGAATTATTTTTACTGTTCAAAAACTATGTTTTTTTCTAATTTTTCTTATGATATCTCCTTTGACTCATAAATTACGTAGAACTGTTTTCTTTCTAAATGGATAGCAGCAACTTGGTTATGTTTTCCTGTTTGATTTGAATGTACCTGCATTATGGTTAGAGGATATAAAATATTTGTTATTTATTGAGATGGTTTATAGTCTAATATGTGGTTGATATTTATAAAAGCTCCATATGTGCTTGAAAAGAACATACATTTCCTAATTGTTGAGTACAGGCACCTATGTATATGCATTAAATTATTTGAAAGTGTGGATAAAATTTAGTAGATACAGTATTTTTTTACTTGATCACTCAAATACAAGAAGAATGCTTCAATACTTCATTGAGGTAGTGGACTTGTCAATTCCTCCTTATAGCTTTCACAAATTTTGTGTATTTATTTTTAAGCTATGGCATCGGATACATACAAGTTCAGAACCATTATATCTTTGAAGAAAATGTACCCATTTATCATTTGTCATAACATTCTTTATCTCTAATTCTGTTTTCATAAAGTCTACTTTATTTGGTATTAATATAGCTACATTGTATTTGTTTTTTAGTTATGTCTGATACATATTTTTCTATCCCTTTACTTTCAACTATTCCTTAAGAGTTGTGTCTTTTATAAATAGCATATAGCTGGATATTACTTCTTTATCCACGCGATGATCATTGTCTTTTATTTGCATATATAACCCATTCACATGTAATTATTAATAATATATTTTTATTTTTATAATTAAATTTCATCTTTCTTATTTTCAATGCTATTCTTTTTTTATGGTATTTCTCCTTCATGTCTCCTATTGGATTGATTAAATTTCATTCAGGCCCTTTTTCCTCCAACCTTGTCATAAGTGATTAATAAGCCTTTAAATCCTTTTGTGATTAATTAAACACTTTTAACATTCATATTTTACCAAAAAAATTAAAGTTAAACATACTTTTGAGTTCTTCCAAAATAATGTATACCTTTTAGATCTATTTAACTCTGATAAGCACTCTCCTATCTTTCACCTATCTAGCTTATCCCTCCTGGACCCATTAGAAATGTTACTGTACAGCTCAGAGAAGACAAGTAGTGATTCTCATCTCACTACACTGATGGACAGTGACTGTAATAGGGTTGGTGGGGGGGACCTGATGAAGGGGGTAGTTTAATCATCACAATATTGCTCATGTAATTGTAGGTTAATGATACTAACATAAAATAAATTGTTAAAAAAAAAAAAGAAATGTTATAGTTTCCCAGCTCACTCTTCCTGTCTCTTAAACCTGTTTCATATTTTCCATATTTTCATCTCTCTAAGACACATTCGTGGTAGTTTCCCCTTATCTATCTTCTGGTTCAACAACTGTCTGTTTAACTTTGTCTAGTCTGCTATTTAGCCTGCTCACTGAGTTTCATTGTTAAAAGTCCTGTTTAGTATTTTTGTTCAAACCTGACTGTTCTTTTCATGATGTTTTCTTTTTTCCTGTGGTTGCTATTATTTTAAAAAATTACTTAATTATTAACAATATACTTGTACAGTTTCATTCAGATTGTCCTATATTTCATGTTCTTGTGTTTATCCTCCTATTTGTTGTGACTGCTGACTCTCTCTGAAGCTATGTCATTATTGTTTGCACTCTATAATTTTTTTTATTTGTTTTGAGCTCATCTTCAGGAGTGATTTTTTCATGTAGAAATTTCATGGGAATTGAGTGTTACTTCCCCACATGCCCTAGGGACATCTTTGGCCTGGGATTTATCTCTTTGTTTTATTTTTTTAATTTTTGGTGATTTTTAAACTATTTTAAAAGGGCTAATTCAGTCTCTAATCCTGTATATAGTTCATGACTATGGTTTTAGTTTCTCAGATCATAGTACTTTTTCCCACCTATAATATTAGGTAAAGTAAGTGTTTATGTACTCTCTCTGGGCCAGTGGGATGGATTTATCTAGTCCCCTTTTCAATGAGAGTGAAATCCATCACGTTTTGAAGTTCTATGAGCTATGTTGGGAAAAAATGGAAGGCAAGGCAGAAACCTCCTCCCATGCACACACCAAAGAAGAAACTACAGAAAATACATCCAACCCTGAAAATGACCTGAAGACTGAAGAACAGACCATATATAGCTGGTGAAGAAGGGAAAGATTAAGAGTTCACTCATACAGAGAAGAGTAAAGTGGCAGAGCCATGACTGACCGGGACCCAAGCCCTTTCCACAGCCTAGCCCAAAAGTGTGAAGGAGAGCAATGGAGCAGTGAGGGGGTAAGTATACAGGAATCCTGGATACCTGTCAGTGGATATCTTCTCTGGGAACATGAGTACACATTGCACAGGGCTTTGGTGATTATTGGGACTGGACACCAGGGATAGTTGGAGCACTTTGGGAAGTTATGACTCCTGTAGCTTGTGGAGGACAGGCATGCTCTGTTGGTACCACTGAGACCCAACGCAGAGGTGACAGTTTGAAAGATTTACCAGTAGTAGGATGTGTGCCAGAGGGATGGGGGTTAGGGTGCTCTCTCTGGAGGAGAAAGGGCAGGTGGGAAAACTTTCACAGAACCTCCTTCAGTTCAGGGAGTTAGACACTAGAGGAAACCAGCTTCAAATCCTTTATTTCCCTTGCTGGCAGCTCAGCCCTGCAGGGCATCTTCCCTGTGCACCCACCCATCCAGCCTGCTCAGTCCAGCGGTGATCAGACTTTAATGACTACTAGGTGGAGGGAGGCTTTCCCTACTTTCCCAACCCTTCTATAGCTCAACAGATGTGGCACTCAAGGGAGCCAGCTCCAAATATTCCGTCTCCCTCACTGGCAGCTCATCTCTGCCGCACACCTTTGCTGTTTATGTTCCCCATCCAACCTGCTCTGCCCAGCAACAGTCTGACTTTGCTGCCTGGCAAGTGGAGGGAAGCTTTACCATATTTCCCATCCCTCCCTCAGCCCAACTATTGGGGTGCCTGCAAGAACTTCTCTAAAACTCTCCATCTCCCTCACTGGTGGCTCAACCCCACCACCGTTCTCCCCTGTGCACCTGCCCCACCTGGCCCGCCCAAACCAGCAGCTTCTGTCATTGCTGCACAGCAAGCAGAGGGTCCCCGCACCCACACTGATCCCAGTAGTACCACTGCTGCACAGCTCACAAAGGGGCAGCTGAGGTGAGCGGTCAGCTGCTGCTTATGGAGATCATCCCCTGCCAGCAGACAGGTAGAAAGGTGGCCCTGCCACAGCCCACCAACAGCAACTGCAGCTCTACCACAAAGGAGGACAAGGCACCAGTGAGCAAAGAATTGTGAGCTTCTGGGCACCACAGGATGCCTTCGTCAGAAAGGCATTACTTTTTAGACCAGGAGGCACAGTGGATCTATCAAACACAAAGAAACACAGACAAAATGAGGAGGCAGAGGAATATGTTCCAAGTAAAAGCAAAGTAAGATACCACAAAGTGGGCTAAATGAAACAGAGATTACTAATCTTTTTGATAAAGATTTCAATTTAACAGTCATAAAGATGCTCACTGACATGGGGAAAAGAATCGATGATCTCAGTGAGAAATTCAACTAACAGGAGATTTGAAAAAGAGACACTCAAGGATGAAGAATACAATAACTTAAATGAAAAATACAATAGAGGGAATTAATAATAGATTCCTGCAAGTAGAGTAGACAATCAATTAGATGGAAATTAGACAATAGGAAAACAAAGAAGCTGAAGAACAGAGAGAAAAAAGAATCTATAGATTCAAGAGGATGCTAAGAGAGCTATGTTACAACTCCAAATGAAACAGTATTCACATAATAGGGTTCTCAGAAGGAGAAGAGAGAGACAAAGTAGTAGAAAGTCTCTTTGAAGAAATAACAGCTGAGATCTTCCACAATCTGGGGAAGGAAATAGACACCCAAGTCCAGGAAGATCAGAGAGTCTGTAACAAAAGGAACCCCAGAAGGACAACACCAAGACATACAGTAATTAAAATGCCAAAGAGTAACCATAAAGAGAGAATCTTAAAAACAGCGAGAGGCAGACAGTTACCTATAAGGAAAAACCCATAAGCTCTCAGCACATTTCTCAGCACCAACTTTACAGGTCAGAAAGGAGTGGCATGAAATATTTAAAGTATTGAATGGGAAGAACCTACAACCAAGAATTCTCTACCTGGAAAAGTTACCTCAGAAATGAAGGAAAGATTAAGAATTTCCAAGATAAATGAAAATTATAAGAATTCACCACCACTAAACCGACCTTACAGGACAGGTTAAAGGGACTTCTATAGATGAAAATGCTCTTAAGCTTAAATATTTTTCATCAGTGAAAATAAACCTAGAGTAAAGGTAGTAGAACAACTATTTACTAAGGAAGTATGAAGTTAAAGTAGTAAAAGCAGCTATACACAAAATCAGTAAGGGATATAAAAAGGATGTAGGTTGTGACATCTTATACATAAAGGGTGGAGGAGGAAAAATAATAAAAACAGTATTGTTAATTTGTGTTCAAAATAGAGCAACCGTCAATATAATATAGACTGTTATTTATATGTTTTTTGTACTTTTTTAAAAGTATCATTAATATACAATCATATTGGTTTGAAATGTAGATCAAAGTGGTTCAACAGTCTCTGTGATCAACATTGTGATTGCAAATTATAGTTCCCTTTAATCCCCTTTTCCTCCCCAACCACCATCCACAAGCCCTCCCCTTTGATAACCACTAGTGTCTTCTCAGAGTCTGTGAGTCTGCTGCTATTTTGTTCCTTTAGTTTAGCTTTGTTTTTATATTTGAAAAATAAATGAAGTTATTTGGTAATTGTCTTTCTCTGCCTGGCTTATTTCACTGAGCATAATACCCTCTAGATCCATCCATGTTGCTGCAAATGGTAGGAATTATTTTCTTTTTATGGCTGAATAATATTCCATTGTGTTTCTGTACCACCTCTTCTTTATCCATTCATCTACTGATGGACACTTAGGTTGCTTCCATATCTTGGCTATTGCAAAGAGTGCTGTGATAAACATAGGGGTGCATATGTCTTTCAGAATATGGGATTTTGCTTCCAGGTAAATTCCTAGGAGTGGAATTACTAGGTCAAATGGCAATTCTATTTTTAGTTTTTGAGGAACCTCCACACTGCTTTCTGCAGCAGCTACACCAATTTGTAGTCCCACCAACAGAGTAGGAGGGTGTCTACTTCTGTGCATTCTCACCAGCATTTGTTATTTCTTGTCTTTTGGATAGTGACCATTCTAAGTGGTGTGAGGCGATATCTAATTGTGGTTTTAATTTGCATTTCCCTGATGATTAGCGATGTGGAGCATCTTTTTATGTGCCTGTTGGCCATTTGTATGTCTTCATTGGAGAAGTGTCTGTTCAGGTCCTCTGCCCATTTTTTGATCAGGGTATTTGATCAAAATATTTGGATGTTTACTGCTTATCAGATAAGTCATTTACAAATATATTCTCCCATACTGTAGGATGGATGGCTTTTCACTCCGCTGCTGGTGTCCTTTGCTGTACAGAAGCTTTTTAGTTTCATGTAATCCCACTTGTTCATTTTTTATTTTATTTCCCTTGCCTGAGCAGATGTGTTCAGGAAAATGTTGCTTATGTTTATATTCAAGAGATTTTTGCTTATGTGTTCTAAGAGCGTTATGGTTTCATGACTTACATTCAGGTCTTAGATCCATTTTGAGTTTACTTTTGAGTATGGAGTTAGACAATAATCAAGTTTCATTTTCTTACATTAAGTTGTCCAGTTTTGCCAACACCAGTTTTTGAAGAGGCTGTCATTTCCCCATTGTATGTCCATGTCTCATCATATATTAATTGACCATAGGTGTATGAGTTTATATCTGGGCTTTCTATTCTGTTCCATTGATCTTGCTCTGTTCTTATGCCAGTACCAAATATATTTGATACCGTAGCTTTGTAGTTGAGCTTGAAGTCAGGGAATTTAATCCCCCAGCTTTGTTCTTCTTTCTTAGGATTGCTTTGGCATTTGGGGTCTTTTGTGGTTTCATATTAATTTTAGAACTATTTGTTCTAGTTCTTTGAAGAATGCTCATGATATTTTGATAGGGATTGCATTGAATCTGTAGATTGCTTTAGGCAGGATGGCCATTTTGACAATATTAATTCTTCCTATACATGAACACAGGATGTATTTCTATTTTCTGCTATCTTTTTTAATTTCTCTCATGAGTATCTGGTAGTTTTCATGGTTTAGGCCTTTCACCACCTTGGTTAGGTTTATTCCTAGGTATTTTATTGTTTTTGATGCAATTATAAATGGAGTTGTTTTCCTGATTTCTCATTCTGCTAGTTTGTTAGTATATAGGAATGCAACAGATTTCTGTGTATTAATTTTGTATTCTGCAAATTTGCTGAATTCAGTTACTACTTATAGTAGTTTTTTGGTGGATTCTTTAGGGTTTTTTATACACAATATTATCTCATCTGATAATACTGTCAGTTTAATTTCTTCCTTACAAATTTGGATACATTTATTTCTTTGTGTTTGCTGATTGCTGAGACTAGCACCTCCAGCACTATGTTGAATAAAAGTGGTGAGAGTGGACATCATTGTCCTGTTCAAATCTTGAGAAAAACCTTTCAGATTTTTGCTATTAAATATGATGTTGGCTGTGTATGGCCTTTATTTTGTTGAGTTATGTACCCTCTATGCCCATTTTGTTGAGAGTTTTTAACATGAATGGATGCTGAATTTTGTCAAATGATTTTTCAGCACATATTGAGATGCTCATGCGGTTTCTATCCTTTTTGTTAGAGTGGTGTATGATATTGACGGATTTATTAATATTGTACCATCCCTGCATCCCAGGAATAAATCCCACTTGGTCATGTTGGATGATTTTTTTTTACGTATTTTCGATTCAATTTGCTAATACTTTTTTGAGGATTTTAGCATCTATGTTTGTCAGGAATATTGGCCTGTAATTTTTTTCTTTTGTGGTGTCTTTGGACTTGGTATTAGAGGGATGCTGGCCTCATAGAATGAGTTTGGAAGTATTCACAAATTTTATACTTGTTGGAATACTTTAAGAAGGATGGGTATTAGATTGGATTAAAGATGGCAGCGTGAGAGGTGAGACAGAGGCTTCCTCCTAAAACCACATATAATATGAAAATATAACTAATACAACTACTCTTGAAAGAGCAACAGGAAAGAGGACTACAATAAACTGCATACACCTGGAGACAAGAGCAGCCCTCACAGAAAAGAGTAATTTACTAAAGCTGTGGTCCTGCAGGATCCAAGCCCTTCCCACACTCCACCTCACCAACAGGAGAAAAAAGAAAGAAGCAGGGAGGGAGTGGAGATCTGGGACTGCTGAATACCTAACTCTGGAGATCTGCTCTGGGAGCACAAACCTACATTTCATGGTGCTTGCATGATACTCTCGTAATTACGGGGTTGAAAAGCTCAGACAGGCAGAATTCCTGGAGAGACTAAGATTCCAGCTGCTTGTGGAAAGCAGGGATCAATATCCAGCTGCTCTGGGACAAAAAAAAGGTGGAAAGTCTGAGAGACTTCCTAACAAAGAAGCTCTTTGCAAGAGGGATGATAAAGGGGCAAGGATTGCACAGAGCTTACTGCTCAGGAGAAAAGACAGGTAGACAAAATTGTCCAGGTGCACTCTGCCCAGCAGGTTGGGAGCTTTCACGATCTTCAGGTGTTCCAGCTCCCTGGCTGCCTACACAGCTCCAAGAACCCCTTCTGTGACAGGCAGACTAGTGGACCTTTCTCCTGGTCAGCCCCACCAGGCTTGCAAACTGGTAAACCCTATCCTGGTGTTAGGCCAGCCAGAGGGAAGGTCTGTCTACAGCAAATAAAAATGCAAAGCACAGAGGCTTATACATGTGTGCTCAGACCACTGGTTCAGTCAGTGGAGACAGGCATAGCAGCCAGGAACCAGGAAATAGCTCTTTCCTTCCCCAGGGCACCAATACCACTCCCCTACAATCCCCAACATTGCTTCAGGGGCTGAGCAGCTCAAGAGAGTAGAGATTTTGAGCACTAGAGGGCACCATACACAAATATGAAATGCCAAGGAACCTGGTCCAGAGTAAAATTATGAATACAACTCCTGAGAAACATTTAAATGATATGGACCTCATGACTCTCCCTGAAAGTTAGTTCAAAATAAAAATCATTAACATGCTCATGAATGTACAGAAAGATATTCAAGAACTCAGGAATGAATTCTGGTTGGAGATCCAATCATTGAAGAACACAAGGGAAGGTATTAAAAGCAGATTGGATATGGTAGAGGAGACGATAAATGAAATAGAAACTAGAGAAGAGGAATTCAAAGAAGCTGAGTAACAAGGAGAAGAAAGGAGTCTCTCAGGCTAAGGAGGTGCACAGATCTCCCAGCACAAGGGACCCAAGGAAGACAACATCAAGACATATAGTAATTAAAATGGCAAAGATCAAGGATAAGTACAAACTATTAAAAGCAGCCAGAGAGAGAAATAAGATCACATACAAGGGAAAGCCCATCAGGCTATCATCAGACTTCTCAGCAGAAACCTTAAAGGCCAGAAAAGAGTGGCATGATGTATTTAATGCAATGAAACAGAAGGGGCCTGAACCAAGATTACTTTATCCAGCAAGATTATCATTTAAATTTGAAGGAGGGATTAAACAATTCCCAGATAAGCAAAAGCTGAGAGAATTTACCTCGCACAAAACATCTCTACAGTGTATTTTGGAGGACCGCTATAGGTGGAAGTGTTCCTACAGTTTAATAGCTGTCACCAGAGGTAATAAAACCACAGTAAAAGAAAATAGAACAGCTAATTACTAAGAAAATTCAAAATTAAGTTAACTATCCCCAAAGTCAATCAAGGGATAGACAAACAGTACAGAATATGATACCTAATATATAAAGAATGGAGGAGGAAGAAAAAGGAGGAGGGAAACAAACAAAAAAAGAACCTTTGGATTGTGTTTCTAATAGCATATTAAGTGAGTTGTTAGACTCTTAGGAAGTTAACCTTGAACCTTTGGTAACCACGAATCTGAAGCCTGCAATGCCAGTAAGTACATACCTATCCATAATTACCCTAAATGTAAATGGACTGAATGCACCAATCAAAAGACATAGAGTCACTGAATGGATTAAAAAACAAGGCCCATCTATATGCTGCCTTCAAGAGACTCACTTAAAACACAAAGACATACACAGACTAAAAGTGAAGGGATGGAGAAAGACATTTCATGTAACTAATAGGGAGAAAAAAGCAGGAGTTGCAGTACTTATATCAGACAAAATAGACTTCAAAACAAAGAAAGTCACAAGAGAGAAAGGAAGACACTACATAATGATAAAAGGGTCAATCCAACAAGAAGATATAACCATTATAAATATCTATGCACCCAGCACAGGAGCTCCTACATATGTGAAACAAATACTAACAGAATTAAAGGGGGAAATAGAATGCAATGCATTCTTTCTAGGAGACTTCAACACATCACTCACTCTGTGACAGATCAACCAGACTGAAAATATGTAAGGAGACAGAGGCACTGAACAACACATTAGAACAGATGTACCTAACAGACATCTACAGAACTCTACACACAAAAGCAGCAGAATACACATTCTTTTCAACTGCCCATGGAACATTTTCAAGAATATATCATATACTAGGCCACATAAAGAGCCTCAGTAAATTTTAAAAGATTGAAATTGTACCAACCTGCTTCTCAGACCAAAAAGGAATGAAAGTAGAAAAGAATTACGGAAAGAAAATGAAAAATCCCAGAAACACATGGAGGCTTAATAACATGCTCCTAAATAATCAATGGATCAGTGACCATATTAAAACAGGGATCAAGCAATATATGGAGACAAGGGACAACAGTAATTCAACACCACAAAATCTGTGGGACGCAGCTAAGGCCATGCTAAGAGGAAAGTATATTGCAATACAGGCCTACCTAAGGAAAGAAGAACACTGCATATGAGCAGTCTAAAAATCACAATTAATGAAACTATAAAAAGAAGACCAAATGAGGCCCAAAGTCAGTAGAATGAGGGGCATAATAAAGATTAGAGCATAAATAAATAAGATCAGGAAGAATAAAACAATAGAAAGGATCAATGAAACCAAGAGCTGGTTCTTTGAGAAAATAAACATAATAGATAACCACCTAGCCAGACTTATCAAGAAAAAAAGAGAGTCTACTCACATAAACAGAATCAGAAATGAGAAAGGAAAAATCACTATGGACAGCACAGAAATACAAAGAACTATTAGAGAATACTATGAAAAATTATATGCTAACAAACTGGATAACCTAGAAGAAATGGACAACTTTCTAGAAAAATACAAGCTTCCAAGGTTGACCCAGAAAGGAACAATAATCTCAACAGACCAATTACCAGCAATGAAATTGAACTGGTAATCAAAAACCTACCTAAGAACAAAACACCTGGGAAGATGGCTTCACCACTGAATTTTATCAAACATTTAGTGAAGACTTAATACGCATCCTCCTTAAAGTTTTCCAAGGAGTAGAAGAAGAGGGAATACTTCCAAACTCATTCTATGAGGCCAGCATCACTCTAATACCAGAACCAGGAAAAGACACCACCAAAAGAGAAAACTACAGACCAATATCCCTGATGAACATAGACGCAAAAATACTCAACAAAATATTAGCAAATCGAATTCAAAAGTACATCAAAAGGATCATCCATCATGATCAAGTAGGATTTATTCCAGGGATGCAAGGATGTTTCAACATTCGAAAATCCATCAACATCACCCACCATATCAACAAAAAGAAGAGCAAAAACCACATGATCATCTCCATAGATGCTGAAAAAGCATTTGACAAAACTCAACATCCATTAATGATAAAAACTCTCAACAAAATTGGTATAGAGGGTAAGTACCTCAACATAATAAAGGCTACATATGACAAACCCACAGCCAACATTATACTTAACAGCGAGAATCTGAAAGCTTTTCCTTTAAGATCAGGAATAAAACAAGGATGCCCACTCTCCCCACTTCTATTCAACATAGTACTGGAGGTCCTAGCCACGGCAATCAGACAACACAAAGAAATAAAAGGCATCCAAATTGGCAGGGAAGAAGTTAAACTGTCCCTGTTTGCAGATAACATGATATTGTACATAAAAAACCCTAAAGAATCCACTCCAAAACTACTAGATATAATATCTTAATTCAGCAAAGTTGTTGGATACAAAATTAATGCGCAGACATCTATGGTATTCCTATGCACTAACAATGACCTAGCAGAGAGAAATCAGGAAGACAATTCCATTCAAAGTTGCTTCAAAAAGAATAAAATACCTAGGAGTAAACCTAACCAAGGAAGTGAAAGACCTATACTCCGAGAACTACAAGACACTCATGAGAGAAATTAAAGAAGATACCAATAAACGGAAACATATCCTGTGCTCATGGATAGGAAGAATTAATATTGTCAAAATGGTGATCCTGCCTAAAGCAATCTACAGATTCAATGCAATTCCTATCAAAATACCAACAGCATTTTTCAACAAACTGGAGAAAATCATTCTAGAATTCATATGGAACCACAAAAGACCCTGAATAGCCAAAGCAATCCTAAGAACGAAGAATAAAGCTGGGGGATTATGCTCCCCAACTTCATGCTTTACTACAAAGCCACAGTACTCAAGACAATTTGGAACTGGCACAAGAACAGACCCATAGACCAATGGAACAGACTAGAGAGCCCTGATATAAACACAACCATATATGGGCAATTAATATATGATAAAGGAGCCATGGACATACAATGGGGAAATAAAAGCCTCTTCAACAGCTGGTGTTGGCAAAACTGGACAGCTACATGCAAGAGAATGAAACTGGATTATTGTTAACCCTATACACCAAAGTAAACTCAAAATGGATCAAGGACCTGAATGTAAGTCATGAAACCATAAAACTCTTAGAAGACAACATAGGCAAAAATCTGCTGAGTATAAGCATGAATGAATTCTTCCTGAATGCATCTCCTTGAGCAAGGGAAACAAAAGCAAAAATGAATGCATGGGACTACATCAAACTAAAAAGTTTCTGTACAGCAAGGGACACCATCAACAAAACAAAAAGTCATCCTACAGTATGGGAGAATATATGTAAATGACATATCTGACGAGGGGTTAACATCCAAAATATATAAAGAACTTACATGCCTCATCACCTAAAAATCAAATAACCCAATTAAAACCGGGCAGAGGATACGAAGAGACAGTTCTCCAAAGAAGAAATTCAAATGGCCAAGAGACACATGAAAAGATGCTCCACCTCACTAATTATCAGGGAAATGCAAATTAAAACCACAATGAGATATCACCTCACACCAGTCATCCAAAAGACTAAGAATAACAAATGCTGGTGAGGATGCAGAGAAAGGCGAACCCTCCTACACTGCTGGTGGGAATGTAAGCTAGTTCAACCATTGTGGAAGGCAATATGGAGGTTCCTCAAAAAACTAAAAATACAAATACCATTTGACCCGGGAATCCCACTCCTTGGAATTTACCCAAAGAATACAACTTCTCAGATTCAAAAAGACATGTGCACCTCTATGTTTATTGCAGCACTTTTTACAATAGCCAAGATATGGAAGCAACCTAAGTGTCCATCAGTAGATGAATGGATAGAGAAGATGTGGTACATATACACAATGGTATATTATTCAGCCATAAGAAGGAAACAAATCCTGCCATTTGCAACAACATGGATGGCGCTGGAGGATATTATGCTCAGTGAAATAAGCCAGGTGGAAAAAGACAAGTGCCAAATTATTTCCCTCATTTATGGAGTATAACAATGAAGCAAAAGTACAGGAACAAAATAGTAGCAGACTCAGAGACTCCAAGAAGGAAGTAGGGGTTACCAAACGGAAGGGGTGTGGGAGGGGGGTTGGGGAGGGAGGGAGAAGGGGATTGTGGGGTATTATGTTTAGTACACATGGTATGGGGAATCACTGGGACTGAATTGGGGTTTGAGTGGGGACTTGATAATATGGGTAAATGTAGTAACCACATTGTTTTTTCATGTGAAACCTTCCTAAGAGTGTATATCAATAATACCTTAATAAAAAAAAAAAGCAAGGTTGGGTATTAGTTCTTTAATTGTTTGGTAGAAATCAGCTGTGAAGGTATCTGGATATGGATTTTTGTTTTATGGAAGTTTTTTGATTACCACTTCAATTGTATTGCTGGTAATCAATCTGTTCAGATTTTCTGTTTCTTCCTGGGTCATTTGTGGAAGGTTGTATCACTCTACAAAGTTGTCCATTCTTCTGGGTTGTCCAATTTATTGGCATATAATTTTTCATAGTATTCTTTAATAATTTTTTGTATTTCTGTGATAATTGTTTGATTATTCCTGAATTTCTGATTCTGTTTATGTATGTACATTCTCTTTTTTTCTTGATAAGTCTGGCAGGGGTTTATCTATTTTTTTTATTTTCTCAAATAACTGTTGCTGGTTTCACTGATTTTTTCTATTGTTTTATTCTTCACTACTTCTGCTCTGATATTTATTATGTCCTTCATTCTACTAAACTTCCTTCATTTGTTCTTCTTTTTCTACCTTCCTTAATTATGAGTTCAGACTGTTTATTTAAGACTGTTTCTGTTTTTTGAGGTAAGCCTGTATTGCTGTGTACTTTCCACGTAGAACTGCCTTTATCACCTGCCACAGATATTGGGCTCATATGGTCTTGTATGTGATCTTTACACAAGAAAGTTCCACGTACATGTGAGATAAATGTGTATCCTGCTGATTTTGTGTGGAGTATTCTGTAGATATCTTTTAAGTTCATTTGATCTAATATATTGTTCAATGTCTCTCTTTCCTTATTTATTTTCAGTCTGGATGATCTGTCTGTTGATGTGTGTGGTGATAAGTCTCCTAAAATGAATGTGTTGCAAGTTATTTCCCCGTTTAATTCTGTTAGTATTTGTTTTGCATATTTAGGTGCTTCTATGTAGGTTGGACAGATATTTATAATGGTTATATCCTCTTCTTGAACTGATTCCTTTATCACGTAATGTTCTTCTATGTCTCGTTAATTTCTCTGTTTTGAAATCAATTTTGTCTGGTATAACTGCTGCTCCTGCTGTTTTCTCCATATTATTTACATGGAATGTCTTTTTCCATCAGCTCACTTTCGGTCTATGTCTATGTTTAGTTCTGAAATGAGTCTCTGGCAGGCAGCCAATAGATGGGTCTTTATTTTTTTTACTTTTATTAAGGTATGATTGATATACACTCATATGAAGGTTTCACATGAGAAAACAAGGTGGTTACTACATTTACCCATATTATCAAGTCCCTACCCATACCCCAATGCAGTCACTGTCCACCAGTGTTGTAAAACACCACAGATTCACTATTTCCCTTCTCTGTGCTACACTGTTTTCTCCGTGATCCCCCACACCATGTGTACTAAATATAATACCCCTCAATCCACTTCTCCCTCCCTCCGCACCCACCTTCCCACACCCCTACCCTTTGGTAGGCACTAGACCTTTCTTGGAGTCTGTGAGTCTGCTGCAATTTTGTTCCTTCAATTTTGCTGCGCTGTTATACTCCAAAAATGAGGGAAATCATTTGGCACTTATCTTTCTCCGCCTGGCTTATTTCACTGAACATAATATCCTCCAGCTCCATCCATGTTGTTGCAAATGGCAGGACTTGTTTGTTTCTTCTGACTGAATAATATACCATTGTGTATATGTACCACATCTTCTCTATCCATTCATCTACTGATGGACACTTAGGTTCCTTCCATATCTTGGCTATTGTAAATAGTGCTGCAATAAACATAGAGGTGCACATGTCTTTTTGAATCTGAGAAGTTGTATTCTTTGGGTAAATTCCAAGGAGTGGGATTCCCGGGTCAAATGGTATTTGTATTTTTAGTTTTTTGAGGAACCTCCATATTGCCTTCCACAATGGTTGAACTAGCTTACATTCCCACCAGCAGTGTAGGAGGGTTCCCCTTTCTCCTCATCCTTGCCAGCATTTGTTTTTCTTAGTCTTTTGGATGGTGGCAATTCTTACTGGTGTGAGGTGATATCTCATTGTGGTTTTAATTTGCATTTCCCTGATGATTAGTGATGTGGAGCATCTTTTCAAGTGTCTGTTGGCCATCTGAACTTCTTCTTTGGAGAACTGTCTCTTCATATCCTCTGCCCATTTTATAATTGGGCTATTTTTTTGGGGGTGTTGAGGCGTGTAAGTTCTTTAGATATTTTGGATTTTAACCCTTGGTTGGATATGTCATTTACAAATATATTCTCCTACACTGTAGGGTGCCTTTTTGTTCTGTTGATGGTGACCTTTCCATATAGAAACTTAGTTTAATATAGTCCCATGAGTTCATTTTTTATTTTGTTTCCCTTGCTAAAGGAGATGCATTCAAGAAGAAGTTGCTCATGCTTATATTCAGGAGATTTTTGCCTATGTTGTCTTCTAAGAGTTTTATGGTTTCATGACTTACATTCAGGTCCTTGATCCATTTTCAATTTACTTTTGTGTATGGGGTTAAACAATAATCCAGTTTCATTCTCTTGCATGTAGCTGTCCAGTTTTGCCAACACCAGCTGTTGAAGAGGCTGTTATTTCCCCATTGTATGTCCATGGCTCCTTTATCATATATTAATTGACCATATATGGTTGGGTTTAAATCAGGGCTCTTTAGCCTGTTCCATTGGTCTATGGGTGTGGTCTCGTGCCAGTACCACATTGTCTTGGGTACTGTGGCTTTGTAGTAGAGGTTGAAGTTGGCAAGTGAGATCCCCCCTGCTTTATTGTTCCTTCTCAGGATTACTTTGGCTATTCAGGGTCTTTTGTGGTTCCATATGAATTTTAGAACTATTTATTTCAGTTCGCTGAAGAATGCTATTGATATTTTGATAGGTATTACATTGAATCTGTAGATTGGTTTAGGCAGGATTGCCATTTTGGAAATATTAATTCTTCCTACCCAAGAGCATGGGATGAATTTCCATTTATTAGTATCCTCTTTAATTTCTCTCGAGTGTCTTGTAGTTTTCAGAGTATAGGTCTTTCACTTCCTTGGTTAGGTTTATTCCTAGGTGTTTTATTCTTTTTGATTCAACTGTGAATGGAATTGTTTTCCTGATTTCTCTCTCTGCTAGTTCATTGTTAGTGTACAGGAATGCCACAGATTAATGCGTATTAATTTTGTATCCTGCAACTTTATTGAATTCAGATATTATATTTAGTTGTTTTGGAATGGATTATTTAGGGTTTTTTACGTACAATATCATGTCATCTGCTAACAGGTACAGTTTACTTTCTTCCTTGACAATCTGGATGTCTTTTATTTCTTTGTGTTGTCTGATTGCCGTGGCTAGTACCTCCAATAATATGTTAAATAGAAGTGGGGAGAGTGGCCATCCTTGTCTTGTTCCTGATCTTAAAGGAAAAGCTTTCAGGTTCTCACTGTTAAGTATAATGTTGGCTCTGCATTTGTCATATATGGCCTTTTTTATGTTGAGGCACTTGCCCTCTATACACATTTTGTTGAGAGTTATTATCATGAATGCATATTGAATTTTGTCAAATACTTTTTCAGCATCTATGGAGATGATCATGTGGTTTTTGTCCTTCTTTTTGTTGATGTGGTGGATGGTGTTGATGGATTTTCAAATGTTGTACCGTCCTTGCATCCCTGAGATTAATCCCACTTGATGATGATGGATGATCTTTTTTATGTGTTTTTGAATTCGGTTTGCTAATATTTTGTTGAGTATATTTGGTCTGTAATTTTCTTTTTTTTCAGTGTCTTCACCTGTTTTTGATATTAGAATGATGCTAGCCTCATAGAATGTGTTTGGAAGTATTCCCTCTTCTTCTACTCTTTGGAAAACTTTAAGGAGGATGGGTATTAGGTCTTCACTAAATGTTTGATAAAATTCAGCAGTGAGGCCTTCCGGGAATATGGCGTCTTGAACGGACTAGCAGAAAAATTCCTCCCAACATTATATTTATTCACGAAAATACAGCAACTACAACTATCCCTAAAAGAGAGACCAGAATACACAGGAAAGTGCACAGCGTACAGCTACACCTGTGAGAACTTGGCAGCCGGTGAGGCGGACGGGCGGCGATCCGGTGGGACCGAGCGCTCCCCCCCCCAGAGCTCCAGCGGCCAGACACGCCGGACAGAGGACTCGGCACCCGGCGAGGTGGGACGGAAACACGATCCAGCGAGACGAGAGCGCCCCTGCACCCCAGCACTCCGGCGGGAGTCTCGGCAAGGCGGGTAAGGTACGGAGCCGCGAGCAGACCGAGCGCTTCTCTCCCCCAGTGCTCCGGCGGGAGGAGAGGATTCAGAGCCGGGAGGCAGGGGAAGTCTGCGCCCGGAGCGCCCCTCCACCCCAGCACTCCGGCGGGAGTTCCGGCAAGGCGGGTAAGGTACGGAGCCGCGAGCGGACCGAGCGACCCTCTCCCCCAGCGCTTCGGCGGGAGGAGAGGATTCAGAGCCAGGAGGGAGTAGAGGTCTGCGGTGT
>JAQQAC010016209.1:82877710-82953038 GCA_029783875.1 Phataginus tricuspis
GGGGGGAGTTCAATCATCACGGTATTGCTCATGTAATTGTAGGTTAATGATACTAAAATAAAATAAATTATTAAAAAAAAAAAAATTCAGCAGTGAAGCCATCTAGTCCAGCAGTTTTGTTTTTAGGTAGGTTTTTGATTACTAGTTGAGTTTTGTTGCTGGTAATTGGTCTGTTCAGATTTTCTGTTTCTTTGTGGGTCAGCCTTGGAAGGTTGTATTTTTCTAGAAAGTTTTCCATTTCTTCTAGGTTATCCAGTTTTTAGGATATAATTTTCATAGTATTCTCTAATAATTCTTTGTATTTCTGTGTTGTCCGTAGTGATTTTTCCTTTCTCATTTGTGATTCTCTTTATGTGAGTAGACTCTTTTTTCTTGATAAGTCTTGCTAGGGGTTCATTTATTTTGTTTATTTTCTCAAAGAACCAGTTCTGGCTTTCATTGATTCTTTCTATTGTTTTATTCTAGATTTTATTTATTTCAGCTCTAATCTTCATTATATCCCTCCTTCTACTGACTTTGGGCCTCATTTGATTTTTTTTTACTAGTTTTGTTAATTGTGAGTTTCAACTGTTCATATGGGATTGTTCTTCTTTCCTGAGGTAGGCCTGTATTGCAATATACTTTCCTCTTATCACGGCCTTCACTGCATCCCGGAGATTTTGCATTGTTGAATTATTGTTTTCATTTGTCTCCATATACTGCTTGATCTCTCTTTTTATTTGTTCATTGATCCATTGGTTATTTAGGATCATGTTGTGAAGCCTCCATGTGTTTGTGGGATTTTTCATTTTCTTTGCATAATTCATTTCTAGTTTCACTCCCTTGTGTTCTGAGAAATTGGTTGGTACAATTTCAATCTTTTTGAATTTATTGAGGCTCTTTTTGTGGCCTAGGATAAGATCTATTCTTGAAAATGTTCCATGTGCACTTGAGAAGAATGTGTATCCTGTTGCTTTTGGGTGTAGAGTTCTGTAGATATCTGTTAGGTCCCTCTATTCTAATGTGTTGTTGAGTGCCTCTGTCTCCTTACTTATTTTCTGTCTGGTTGATCTGTCCTTCAGAGTGAGTGCTGTACTGAAGTCTCCTAGAATGAATACACTGCATTCTATTTCTCCTTTTAATGCTGTTAGTATTTGTTTCACATATGTAGGTGCTCCTCTGTTGGGCGCATAGATATTTATAATGGTTATATCTTCTTGTTGGATTGACCCTTTTATCATTATGTAATGTCCTTCTTTGTCTCTTGTGACTTTATTTGTTTTGAAGTCTATTTTTTCTGATACAAGTACTGCAACTCCTGCTTTTTTCTCCCTATTAGCTGCATGAAATATCTTTTTCAGTCCCTTCACTGTTCGTCTTTGTATGTCTTTGGGTTTAAAGTGAGTCTCTTTTAGTAAGCATATAGACGGGTCTTGCTTTTTTATCCATTCAGTGATGGTATGACTTTTGATTGGTGCATTCAGTCCATTTACATTTAGGGTAATTATCAATAGGTATGTACTTATTGCCATTGCAGGCTTTAGATTCGTGGTTACCAAAGATTCAAGGTTAACTTCCTTACTATCTAAGAGTCTAACTTAACTCACTTAATATGCTATTACAAACACAATATTAAGGTTCTTTTTTTTCTCCTCCTTTTTTTTCCTTCTCCATTCTTTATATATTAGGTATCATATTCTTTAGTCTTTGACAATCCCTGATTGACTTTGGGGATAGTTAATTTAATTTTGCATTTGCTTAGTAATCAGCTGTTCTAATTTCTATACTGTGGTTTTATTACTCTGGTGACAGCTATTAAACCTTAGGAAGACTTCCATCTATAGCAGTCTCTCCAAAATCCACTGTAGAGATGGTTTGTGGGAGGTAAATTCTCTCAGCTTTTGCTTATCTGGAAATTGCTTAATCCTCCTTCAAATTTAAATGATAATCTTGCCAGATAAAGTAATCTTGGTTCAAGACCCTTCGGCTTCATTGCATTAAATACATCATGCCACTCCCTTCTGGCCTGTAAGGTTTCTGTTGAGAAGTCTGATGATAGCCTGATGGGCTTTCCTTTGTATGTGATCTTATATCTCTCTCTGGCTGCTTTTAATAGGCTGTCATTATTGTTGATCTTTGCCATTTTAATTACTATATGTCTTGGTGTTGTCTTCCTTGTGCCCCTTGTTTTGGGAGATCTGTGCACCTCCATGGCCTAAGAAACTATGTCCTTCCCCAGATTGGGGAATTTTTGAGCAATTACCTCCTCAAATTCACTTTCTATCCCTTTTTCTCTCTCTTCTTCTCCTGGTACCCCTAAAATGCGAAGATTGTTCCTTTTGGACTGGTCACACATTTCACTCAATATTCTTTCATTCTTAGAAATCCTTTTTCTCTCTGTTACTCAGCTTCATTGTATTCCTCTTCTCTAGTTTCTCTTTTATTTATCATCTCCTCTACCATACCCAATCTGCTTTTAATACCATCCATTGTGGTCTTCAACGATTGGATCTCCAACCTGAATTCATTCCTGAGTTCTTGAATATCTTTCCGTGCCCCCATGAGCATGTTAATGATTTTTATTTTGAACTCCCTTTCAGGAAGATTCATGAGATCTATGTCACTTATATCTTTCTCAGGAGTTATATTAATAATTTTACTTTGAAACAGGTTCCTTTATTGTTTCATATTTGTATATGGTGCTCTCTAATGCCCAGAAGCTCTACTTTCTGGAGCTTCTCAGCCCCTGAAGCAATATTGGGGGTTGCAGGGGAGTGGTATTGGTGCCTATTGGAGAAAAGAGCTGTTTCCTGCTTCCCAGCTGCTATGCCTGACTCCACTGCCTGAACCAGTTGGCCGAGCACACAGGTATAAGCCTTTATGCTTTGTGTTTGTCATTGCTGTAGACAGATCTTCCCTCTGGCTGGCCTATCGCCAGGGTAGTGTTTGCCGGTTTATAAGCCAGGTGGGGTTGGCCAGGAGAAAGACGCAGTAGGCTGCGTATCACAGAGGAGGTCCTTGGAGCTGTATAGCCAGCCAGGGAGCTGGAGCACCTGAAGAACATAAAAGCTCCTAACCTGCTGGGCAGAGTGCACCCAGACAATTTTGTCTACCTGTCTTTTCTCCTGAGCAGTAAGCTCTGTGCAATCCTTGCCCCTTTAGCAGCCCTCTTGCTAAGGGCTTCCTTGTTAGGATGTCTCTCAGACTGCCTGCCTTTCTTTTGTCCCAGAGCAGCCGGATATGGATCCCTGCTTTCCACAAGTGGTTGGAATCTCAGTCTCTCCAGGAATTCTGCCTGTCTTAGCTTTCCAACACCCTAGTCACGAGAGTACCATGCAAGGACCATGGATTGTATGTTTGTGCTTCAAGAGCAGATCTCTGGAGTTAGTTATTCAGCAGTCCAATGCCTCCACTCCCTCCCTGCTCCGTTTCACTTCCTACCACCGGTGAGCTGGGATGGGGGAAGTGCTTGGGTCCCATCAGGCCACAGCTTTGGTACATTAGTGTGTTCCATGAGGTCTGCTCTTTTCTCCAGGTGTATGCAGTCTGGCGCAGTCCTCTTTACTGTTGATCTTTCAGGATTAGTTGTATTAATTATATTTTCATATTATATGCAGTTTTAGGAGGAAGCCTCTTTCTCACCTCTCATACCGCCATCTTTAATCCTCCAGGTATTGGTTTTTTATCCATTCTGCCACTCTATGTCTTTTGATTGGTTCATTCAGTCCATTTACATTTAAGGTTATGTACCTATTGGCATTTTATTCATTGTTTTCTGGCTGTTTTTTTTATATTCCTTTCTTCCTGTCTTGTACTCTTCTCTTGCTATTGATAATTTTCTTTCATATTGTAATTGGATTTATCTTTTTTAATTAATTAATTTTTTGTGTGTGTATTTCTTCTAGGCTTTAGTTTTGTGGTTACAAAAGGTTCATGGACAACTTTCTTACTATACAATAGTCTATCGTAAATTGTTGATTACTCTATTTCAAAGACAATCTAATTGTACTTTATTTTTCTTTGTCTTTTTCCTACACAGTTTTCATACTAGATTTTATAATCTGCTCTTTTTGTGTATCCCTTGACTGATTTTGTGTATAGTTGATTTTAATTCTTTTGTTTTGTTTTTATTCCATACTTCCTTTGTAATTAGTTGATCTACCTTTAATGTGGGTTTATTTTCACTGGTGAAAGCTATTTAGCCTCAGGGTCATTTCTATCTACAGCAGTGTCTTTAACATATCCTGTTAGGCTGGCTTAGTGGTGGCAAATTCCTTCAACTTTGGTTTATCTGGAATTTGTTTTATACCTGTCTCACAATTAAATGATAATCTTGCTGTGTAGAGAATTCTTGGTTGGGGTCCTTCTGTTCCAATACATTGCCTATATCATGCCACTCCCTTCTGGCCTGACGAGTTTCTATTGAGAAGTCTTCTGATAGCCTGATGGGATTTCCTTTATAAGTAATATTTTTTCTCTCTCTGGCTGCTTTCAATACTCTTCCTTATCCTTAATCATTGCCATTTTAATTGTTATATGCCTTGGTGTTGTCTTCCTGGGGCACCTTTTGTTAGGTGGTCTCTGTTGTGCCTCAATGACCTGAGTGTCTATTTCCTGCCCCAGAATGGGGACATTTTCAACAATTATTTCCTTAAAGAGACTTACTATCCCTTTTTCTTTCTCTTTTCCTTCTGTTAACACTATTATGCAAATATTATTTCATTTGGATTGGTTATATAGCTCTTATCATTCTTTCATTCCTGGAAATTCTTTATTATCTCTGTTCCTCAGCATATTTTTCCTGTTCTCTAATTTCCATCTCATTTGTAATCTCCTCTACATGTCCTAATCTACTTTCAAATCCTTTATTCTATATTTCATTTCATATACTGTATTCTTAAACTCTGAGTGGCTCTTCTTTTAGGTTTTCTATCTCCTTGTTGAAGTCCTCCCTGAGATTTTACTTTTC
This sequence comes from Phataginus tricuspis, assembly GCA_029783875.1. Lineage (NCBI taxonomy): Eukaryota > Metazoa > Chordata > Mammalia > Pholidota > Manidae > Phataginus > Phataginus tricuspis. The sequence continues at coordinate 82,882,659 of JAQQAC010016209.1, forward strand.
TATAAATTCATGAGCATGTTTATGATTTTTATTTTGACATCTTTATCAAAAACATTGGTGAGCTCTGTTTTATTTATCCCTCTTTCTGGGGTTCTTTCTTGTAGTTTTGTTTGGATCATATTCCTCTGCCTACTCATTTTGTCCTGTTTTTATTTCTTCCATTGTATTAAATGTCTCTTCTATGCTTTCTGGCCTATAGAGTAATAGCCTTTTGAAGAAAGCATGCTATCGTACCTAGAGCCTCAAGACCCTTTACTCTCTAGTGCCTGGTTCTATTTTGTGGGGACCCTAGCTGTTGGTGTGCTGTGGGCTAGCTGCCTTTCTGTCTGACTTCTGTAGTGGTCTAAGTCTGCATGGGCAGATTGCTTCCACTGTTGCCTTTGTGTTCATCACAGGAATCTCTGCAGAATTTACTGAGGGCAAGGCCACCCTCTGCCTGTCCTGCAGCAATGGCAGGGTTGCAGGGTTAATAATGTGGGTGGAATGTTGTGCAGCTCTTCCCCAGGTGGAAACACAGTGCTTGGTTTGGACACTTGCAGGGAGGAAGGAGCTCTTTGGGCTGGCTCTTGCAGGCACCTCCCTGGTTGGGCTGAAACAGAGCCAGGGAAGTTTGGAGAGTCTCCCTCTGCCTGCCAGCCAACAATGTCTGATGCTGCTACTGTGCCAAGTGGATTGGCTCCTAGAATTATGCACAGGGATGAGCCTTGGGACTGTATATGCAAGAAGGAGTATTGATCATCTCAGTCTCCTGAGATTTCCCAATATGTTGGGCCAAAGGTGGGCTGTTGGAGGTACTCACTTCATGCCCTTTCTTCTGAGTAAAGAGTTCGATCCAACCCACCCCCCTCTGGTACCCCTCCCACTGCTGGCAAATCTTTCAAACTGCAATGTCTGGTTTGGATCTCAGGACTGGTGGAGCCTGCTACTCTCCACACTGGCTGGAGTCACATCCTCCCAGAGTGTTCTGCCTGTCTCTGGTGTCCAGCCCCACTAATCACCAGAAACCAATGTAATATGAGTTCATGCTCCCAAAGCAGATCTCCAGGGCCAGATGTGCAGCACTCCTTGGCTCCTACTCACTCCCCACTCTGTTCTGCTTTCTCCCACTTGTTGGGGGAGAAAGGCTGGGGTTAGGGGAGGGACTGGGTCCCAGTCGATCATGGCTTTTCTACCTCACCCTTTTCTGTGTGTTCCTCTCTTCTTCCTCAAGTGTAGGTGGTCTTTTCTGCAGTCTTCAGGTCATCTTCAGTTATAGTGGCATTTGTTATATTTTCCTCTTTCATGTGGTTTTGGGAGGAGGTTTCTGCCTTGCCTTCCTATTCCACCATCTTTAATCCCAAAGCAACTGTTATATATTTAGGGAGCTGTCTATGAACATTATGGTAACAAAAATCCTAAAGCATATATAAATACACAAAAAATTTTTAAAAATAAATTCAAGCATAATACTAATGAAAATCATCAAATAAATATAGAAGGGTGCTAGAGAGAAAGAAAGGAACATGGAGGAACTACAGAAAGAACCAGAAGACAACTAATAAAATGTCAATAAGTACATGCCTATCAATATTTAGCTTAAATGGAAATGGACTAAATACACCAAAAGACATAGGGTGCCAGAATGGATAAAGAAAAAAGATTCATCTTTATGCTGCCCACAAGAGACACATGTCAGACCTAATACATGGACTGAAATTAAAGGGATGGAAAAAGATATTTCATGCAAATAAAAGGGAGAAAAAAGCAGTAGTAATAGTACTTATGTCAGATAAAATAGATGTCAAACAAAGAAAGATGAGGAAAAGGACATTACATAATGATAAAAGGATCTAGCCAATAACAGGATATAACAGTTGTAAATATGTATGCACCCATTACATTATGATAAAAGGATCAGTCCAATAATAGGATATAATAATTGTAAATATGTAGGCACCAAACATAGAAGCACCTGAGTACACATAACACATACTAAGAGACCTAAAGGGGTAAAGGTAGCAACCTATCATATTTGGGGACTTTAACACCCTACTTACATCAATAGACAGGTCGTCCAGAACAGAAAATGAATAAGGAAACACACACACAATGACATATCATACCAGATGGATTTAAAAGATATATACAGATATTTCCACCCAAAAGCAGCAGGATACACATTTTTCTAAAGTGCACATGGAACATTCTTCAGAGCATATAACATATTAAGACACAAAAAGGGCCTCAATAAATTCAAAAAGATTGAAATTGTATCAAGTATCATTTTAGATCCCAATGGTATGAAACTGGAAATCAATTACAGAAGAAAACAAAAAACAAAAAAGCCACAAACACATGAAGGCTAAATATGCTTCTATATAATCAATGGATCAATCAATTAACAAATAAAATAGGAAATCAAATAATACATGAAGACAAGTGAAAACAAAAACACAGTGGTTAAAAATATGTGGGATATAGCAAAAGTGTTTCTAAGAGTAAAGTGCATAGCAATACAGGCATACCCCAAGAAGCAAGAACAATCCCAAATAAACAGTCTAAACTCACAACTAAAGAAACTAGAAAAATAAGAATAAATGAAACCCAAAATTAGTAGGAGGGAAAAAACGATCAGAGCAGAAATAAATAAAATAGAGATGAATAAAACAATAGAAAAAATCTATGAAACCAAGAGCTGATTTTCTGAGGAGTTAAACAAAATAGACAAATGCCTAGCCAAATTTAACAAGAAAAAAAGAGAGAACACAAATAAAATCAGAAGTGAAAAAGATAATTCTATGAAAAATTATTAGCCAATAAATTGGACAATGTAGAAGAAATGGACAAATTCTTAGAAAAGCACAACCTTCTGAGACTGACTCAGGAAGAAACAGAAAATCTGAAAAGACCTATTATTAGTAACAAAATTCAATTGGTAATTTAAAAACTCCCAAAACAAAGAAAATTCCAGGACCATGTGGATACACAGCTGAATTCTACCAAAAGTTTAAAAAATAGCTAATACCCATGTCTCTTAAAGTATTTCAAAAAATAGAAGAGGGAATACATCCAAACTCATTCTATGAGGCTAGCATCATTCTAATACCAAAACTAGAGAAAGACACTAAAAAAAAGAAAATTATAGACAAATATTCCTGATGAGCATAGATGCAAAAATCCTCAACAAAATATTAGCAAACCAAATTCAAAAATACATCAAAAGGATCATCTATCATGACCAAATGGAATTTGTTCCAGGGATGCAAGGATGGTACAATATTCATAAATCAATCAATATCATATACAAGATTAAGAAAATGAAGAATAAAAACCACATGATCATCTCAACAGATATAGAAAAATCTTTTGACAAAATTCAACATCCATTCATGGTAAAAACTCTCAACAAAATGGATATATAGGGAACATACCTCAACATAATAAAATAAAAGTCTTGTATAACTAACACACAGCTAATATCACAGTCAATGGTGAAAAGCTGAAATCTTTTCCTCTAAGATCAGAAACAAGACAAGGATGCCTACTTTCACCACTTTTTTAAAAAAGTATCACTGACATACAATCTTATGAAGGTTTCACATGAACAACACTGTGGTTTCAATACTCACAAATATTATCCAGTCCTAACCCCCAACCCCATTGCAGTCACTGTCTGTCAGCATAGTAAGATGCTACAGAGCCATTAGCTGCCTTATCTGTGCAGGAGGGCTTTCCCTGTGACCTACCTGTGCTGTGAGTAATAATTATAATGCCTTATAATTCACTTCTCCCTCCCTCTCCAACCATCCCCACTAACCTCTTCCCTTTGGTAACCCATAGTCCCTTCTTGGAGTCTGTGAGTCTTCTGGTCTTTTGTTTCTTCAGTTTTGCTTTGTTGTTATACCCCACAAATGAGGGAAATCATTTGGTACTTGTCTTTCTCTGCGTGGTTTATTTCATTGAACACAGTACACTCTAGCTCCATCCATGTTGTTGTAAATGGTAGGATTTGCTTTGTTTTTATGGCTGAATAATATTCCACTGTATATATGTACCACACCTTGTTTATCCAGCCATATATTGATGGACACTTATGCTGCTTTCATGTCTTGGCTATCATAAATAATGCTGTGATTAACATAGGGATGCATATGTCTTTTTGAATCGGGGATCTTGTTTTATTCAAGTAAATTCCTAGGAATGGAACTACTGGGTCAAATTGTATTTCTATTTTTAGATTTTTGAGGAACCTCCATACTGCTTTCCACAATGGTTGAACTGACTTACATTCCCAACAGCAGCGTAGGAGGGTTCTCCTTTCTCCACATCCTCACCAGCATTTGTTGTTTGTTGTCTGTTGGACGTTGGCCATCCTAACTGGTGTGAGGTGATATCTCATTGCTGTTCTAATTTGCATTTCCCTGATGATTAGTGATGTGGAGCATCTTTTCATATGCCTTTCATATTTCTTCTTTAGAGAAGCGTCTGTTCAGATCCTCTGCCCATTTTTAAATTGAGTTATTTGTTTTTTAGGTGTTGAGGTGTGTGAGTTCTTTATATATTTTGGATGTTAACCCCTTATCAGGTAAGTCTTTTATTAATATATTCTCCAATATTGTAGGATGCCTTTTTGTTCTGCTGCTGGTGTCCTTTGCTCTGCAGTAGCTTTTTGGTTTCATGTAGTCTCATTTGCTCATTTTTTATTTTGTTTCCCTTGCCAAGCGAGATGTGTTCAGGAAAAAGTTGCTCATGTTTATATTCAAGAGATTTTTGCCTATATTTCCTCCTATGAGTTTTATGGTTTCATGACTTATATTCAGGTATTTGATCCATTTCGAGTTGACTTTTGTGTATGGAGTTAGACAATGATCCAGTTTCATTCTTTTACATGTAGTTTTCCCAATACCAGTTGAAGAGGCTGTCATTTCCCCATTGTATGTCCATAGCTCCTTTAACATATATTAATTGACCATATATGCTTGAGTTTATATCTGGGTTCTCTAGTCTGTTCCATTGGTCTATGGATCTGTTCTTGTGTTAGTACCAAATTGGCTTGATTGCTGTGGCTTTGTAGTAGTGCTTGAAGTTAGGGGAACATAATTGCCCCAGATCTGTTCTTCCTTCTCAGAATTGCTTTGGCTATCTGGGGTCCTTTGTAGTTCCATATGAATTTTAGATCTACTTGTTCTAGTTTGTTGAAGAATGCTATTGGTATTTTCATGGGGATTGCATTGAATCTGTAGATTTATTTAGGCAGTATGACCATTTTGACAATATTAATTCTTCCTATACATGAACACAGGATGTATTTCTATTTTTTGCTATCTTTTTTAATTTTTCTCATGAGTGTCTTGTAGTTTTCAGGGTTTAGGCCTTTCATCTCCTTGGTTAGGTTAATTCCTAGGTATTTTATTCTTTTTGATGCAATTGTGAATGGAATTGTTTTCCTGATTTCTCTTTCTGCTAGTTCATCGTTATTGTATAGGAATGCAAGATTTCTGTGTATTAATTTTGTATCCTGCAACTTCGCTGATTTCAGTTATTAGTTCTAGTAGTTTTGGGGTGGATTCTTTAGGGGTTTTTATGTACAATATCATATCATCTCTAAAGAGTGCCAGTTTGACTTATTCCTTTCCAATCTTGATGCCTTTTATTTCTTTGTTTTGTCTGATTGCCATGGCTAAGACCTCCACTACTATGTTGAATAAAAGTGGCACTCTCACCATTTTTATTCAACATAGTAGTGGAAGTCCTAGCCATGGCAGTCAGACAAAATAAAGAAATAGGAGGCATATAAATAGGTAAGAAAGAGTTAAAACTGTCAATATTTGTAGATAACATCATACTATATACAGAAAACTCTAAAGACTGAGAAAACTTTTAGAACTAATAACTGGATTCAGCAAAATTGCAGGATAGAAAATCAATATATAGAAATCTGTTGCATTCCTATATACTAACAACAAACTAGCAGAAAGAGAAATCAGGAAAACAATTTCATTTACAATTGAATCAAAATGAATAAAATACCTAGGAATAAACCTAACCAAGTTGGTGAAAATCCTGTACTCTGAAAACTATAAAACACTAATGAAAGAAATTAAGGAAATTAAATCTATCCATGCTCATGGATAGGAAGAATGGCCACACTGCCCAAAGCAATTTATAGATTCAATGCAAGCTCCATTAAAATACCAATTGCATTTTTCAATGAACTAGAGAGAAGAATCCTAAAATTTATATGGATCCACAAAAGACCCTCAATAGCCAAAGCAACCTTGAGCAAAAAGAACAAAGCTGGGGGTATTGTGTTACCTGATTTCATGTTATACTACAAAGCTACAGTGATTGTGTCCATATAGTATGGTACTGGCGCAAGACAGATCTATGCGTGTTATTGATCTGTAAGCACATACTTCAGCAGAACAAAATAGAGATCCAGAAATAAGCCCATACATATATGGTCAATTAATATATGACAAAGCTGGCAAAAATATACGAAGGGCAAAAGATGGTCTTTCCAATAAATGGTGTTGGGAAAACTGGCAAGCTACATGCAATAGAATGAAACTGTCTAACACCATACATAAAGGTAAGCTCTAAATGAATTAAAGATCTATATATAAGAATGAAACCATAAAACTCATAGAATAAATCAGGCAGGAATCTCTTGAACATTACCATGAGTAATTGTTTTCTGGATACATCTCCCTGGGCAAGAGAAACAAAAGCAAAAGCAAACAGGTAGGATAACAACAACCTAGAAACCTTTTGCACTGCAAAGGAAACCATCATGAAAACAAAAAGACCACTGATTGTATGGGAGAATGTATTCGCATATGTTATATTGGATAAGGTACTAATATCCAAAATGTATAAAGAACACATATGACTCAACACCAAAACCCCAAATAACCTGATTAAAAAATGGGCAGAGGACCAGAACAGACATTTTTCCAAGAAGACATACAGATGGCCAACAGGCACATGAAAAGATCCTCCATATCACTAATAATTAGGGAAATGCAAATCAAAACCACAATGAGATATTGCTTCACACCAGTCAGAATGGCCACTATACAAAAGACAAGAAATGACAAGTGTTGGCAAGGATGTGGACAAAAGGGAGCCCTCACGTGCTGTTGGGAATGTAAATTGGTGCAGCCATTGTGGAAAGTGGTATGGAAATCCCTCAATAAACTAAAAATAGAAATACGATAGGACCCAGTAATTCTATCCCTAGGAATTTACCTGAAGAAAACAAAATCTCTGATTCTAAAAGATACATGCACTCCTATGTTTATCACCACATTATTTACAATAGCCAAGTTATGGAAGCAACCAAAATGTCCATCAATAAAAGAATGGATAAAGAAGTGGTAAATATATACAATGGAATACTATTCAGTCATAAAAAAGAAAGAAATCCTGCCATTTGTGACAATATGGATGGACCTAGAGAGTATTATGTTAAGTGAAGTAAGCCAGGCACAGAAAGACAAATACCATATGATTTCACTTATATGTGGAATCTAAAAACAAAACAAAATGAATAAAACAGCAATGACTCATAGATACTAAGAAGTACTGGTGACTACCATGGGGGAAGAATTGAGGTAGGTGGATGAAATAGGTAAAGGAGATAAAGAGGCACAAAATCTCAATAATAGCCTAATTTGGTCACAGGAATGAAAGTAGAGCATTGAGAATATAGTCAATAGTTCTGTAACATCTTTCTATGTTGACAGATAATAACTACAGTAGTTGGGTGAGGATTTAATAATGTAGTTAACTGTCAGATCACTATGTTTTATGCTTGAAACCAATATAAAATTCTATATCAACTACATTTCAATAAAATATAACAGTAATAAAAAATAAAATAAAATCTTTAGTACACAAAAGAGAAAAGAAATGCATCCTTATGTTCACCAATATTTATTTATTCATTCTACTGTTAATTGACATTTGTGTAAGCTCCAGTTTCAGACTATTATGATTTATCTGCTGTGGATAAATCATGGGAGTCATGTAAACTAAAACCCTCATTTTAATGTTTTAGAAATTCAAGTTGTGTAAGTTAGCTGATTTTCCCAAGCCAGTTAGTGACAGCTGTGGAAATTAAAGCTAGACACTTTGATTTATAATTCAGTACCATTTCAAGTAAGCATCTTTTTAATACTGCTTAGGACCTCAAAATCTCTATAGAAACATTGTGAATTTAATATAAAGAAGTAGATTGTGTTTGTTCTTTTTGAATTAAATAAGAGGGAACTTTAATGCTCTTTGAGTTGTTAACTATTTGGCATTTTCACTATCAAGTACCAACAAAATTTCCCTATTCTTGTGGTTTAAGATGGTCCCTAAATGTAATAGGAATTTTTCTGACCAACTTTTAAGCTCAATTAAGAGAGAGGCAAGGAGCAAAAGAGAGGGAAATCAAAATAAAACCCTATTACTTATTAGGCTGGTGTTGCAGAATGTGGCTTACATAAATATGCTTTCTCTATCCGAGTAGGCCTCTTAACATTTAGGGCATAGAATAGTGGAGCAGAAATCTTGTTCTTTGCAAGTACATTTGCTCCATAAGGAAGTAAAAACCGAATAGGGCTCTGGAATTCTCTAATCAGAATGAATATAGGTCTTTTAAGGCCTTAGAATTTGTACTGCCAACTCTATAATGTACTGCCTTTTATTAAAAATGTAGATTCACTACGGTTGAGACTCTAGTACTTGAGGGAAATGCACAGTGGCTGGTAAAAATAATTTTGGTTTAAGATTTTTCAGGATTCCTGTAGGGCAAATGCCAGGATTCCAGTTTATCAGAGTCCATGGCCAGTGAATCTCAAAATAATGCAAAGAAATTTTCACAGAGATTAATTCTGGAACTATGCACTGACTTTATCTTTGGGAGAACATCCATATGGGTATATTTTTTATTCTCTGAATGTCATTCATGACATTTTTGACCTCTAGCAAAGTTTGTACATTTGAAATGTTGACAGCATGTTACCAAGTCTTGTTTAGGTCTCTATTCCCTTTTGTAGCTTTCAGACTTCTTAATTTCCATTTTTTAATTTGGTCCCATACTTCTAGTACACCAATGCTATATTTAGGGTTGTCTCAGCCTGATGACACTGTCTTCACTTGTCTTCAAAACCAGCGTTCTCAGTCCTATGCCACAATAGCCTCTCCCATACTCTCCTTCTAAGGAAGTGCTTAGTCTTGTGAAATATTTCTCTTAAAGATAGGTTTATGCTTATTCCCATATTTATTTCTGCTGGAGTATTACCCTCTGCAGATTTCTGAAGTGGAGCTGATGTTGACACTTCTGAAATTTATCCCCCACGGGGCCTAGTATTGACTAATAACCCTCTCATGATTTCCTTAAGTCAATGCCTTTCTTCTGCCTTTGAATCTTCCAAAATACAGAGTAGCGTTTATGTTTGCTATTCTCCCCATTTTTTTCCCTTTGGGGCGGAATATACCTCTAATGTTTTATTCCTCTCTGTCGTTTCTTTATGTATTTCAGGAAGACTCAGTTTAACCTGCTTCTTAAGTTGGTACCTTTATATCTCTGACATATGTAGGGTTGGCACTCTTCACTGGATTTGTATACTTTCTTTCCATTTGTTTTCCATTTGGTTTCTGGCTCAGACATTTGTTTTGCTAACATCGTCTAGATTTCATCTTGTGTGGTCTCACATAGTAAGAAATATTAAATCAATAAAAGTTGGGCCTGTCAAAAGTATCTACTTTTCAGACAAATCATGTTCACCTTCACCTTCTAGAGTTGGATAATAGTACCCAAGAGTTATTCTTCCATTAAACCAATGTCTGACCGAGGTCTGAACTTGATCTATCATTGTCCTGTCTCACTCCCCTTTAACATGTCTCATTTTTGATGTACATTTCTTTTGAGTCCTAATTCATTAAATTTCTCAGATTTGTTCCCTTAGGGCACAGGCTATAACTAAATTCCCACCTGAAATAAATGTGCTGCCTTGAAACTCACCTAATAATTCTTTTGTACTATTTTATATTCTTTCTACTTTTTAACCCATCAAAGTTGTCTAGATTTTCTGTAATCATTTAGTGTAGCTGTTCTTAATTATAAATTGTATTCCCCAATTGCTCTTTTTTTCCCCTGGATTCTTTATTTTCAATCTTTAATAATCTCCTGTATCTTAGCCCCTACTGGGGAATCAGGATCTGGTTGATGTTTGAAAACTTTCATTTCTTTCTCTATTTCATGGGCTCTAGTCACCCTTTCTGATCTAGTGAAAACTTGGATATTTTCCACTTTAATAATATACTTTTCAGAGACATTAGCTATGGAGAAATCTTCACTTCCTTTACACATCATTCTATTTTGGCCTTTGATGTCTCATTTCTCCTTTCACAGAAATAGGGTCTTCTATGCCTAAGAGCTCTACCTTTCTTCTAAGTAAATCTCATTCTTTTGCTGCTCCTATTCTGATATTAAAATTGAAACATACTGTCAAATCACTCTAGATTCTTCTTGGTTCCCTAAATATTTCTGACCCATATAAACAAAAATTCAGGGATAGGCTTTCTAAATTGCCTTACTTTTGTGTTTGCAATCATTTCATCAATTTATTTCTCTGCCTCAACCTAATATGATACATTCACTTTATAATCCATATATCAATTTTCTAATAAAATCTACAACCTTTCTACAGGTAAAGCCACAATCTGGGCCTCTGTAATCTAAAGTAATAATCAATATCTACGAAATTAGTAAGTATATACTCATCTTAAGACTATTTTGTGGCTAGATGATAATTGAGTCTGTGGGCCAATCACATGAATTCAAAGTTACAACAATAAGTTTTCTTCCTATCCCTGAACATAGAAAATAATTTGTAGAAGCGAGTGTGGTACTCTAGCCTTCATGTGTTTGGCACTAACATTTTTAAGTAGAACAAGACACACTACTGATCTGAAGCACACATGCATTTAATGTACTTAGTTATATAGACTTAGCTGAAAATTGTCAAAAGAGGAGCCAATATTCTTTGTCTAAAACGATTACATCTGGAAGGACTTTTTTTAACTATTAGTTAAATCCTGATTCAGCTGCCTCTGCTTAGTAAGGCCTCTGTAATACTTATGCATCTGCTGAGAACCACATGAGGCCCCAAACATATACTTCAGCCAGTGTTTATATTCTTCAAAATCAAACAGACACACAACCCTAACTATAAAGCCCCACCATTTGACCAAGACCATCTGGGATATTTCATGTCATACCTTGGTATGCCTCCTTGCTCAGTCCTGTGGTTGGCCTTATTTTGCTGCCATCTCCACACATTGCTGAGGTGCTCAATTGTCCTTAAGGTGGAAAGATTCGTTTGATTTTCACTCAATGCATCCCTATCTATAAAAAGTATAACTTGCCTCTGATAAAGCCACTTAACCTGTGGTTAAGTACTGTATCAGCTATATATTTTTGCATAACAAATTATCCCAAAATTAGTGGAATAAAGTAGACACATTTATTATCATACAGTTTCTGCTTGTCTGAAATGTGAGCACAGATTGACTCCTGGTCTCCCACAAGGATGCAAACACGGTCTTAGCTGAAGCTGTGGTCTCATCTAAGTCTCAACTGGGGAAAAATCTACTTCCAAGCTCACTCACATGGTTGCTGGCATTGTTCAGTTCTCCATCAGCTATTGTAATGAGGGCTTGAGTTCCTCACTGGCTGCTGGATGAAGGCTGTCTTCAGTTTTCTTGTCATGTGGACCTCTCCAGCTTGCTTCATCCAAGCATGCAAGACAAAAAGCAATAATGAATATGCTATCAAAATGGAAGCCACATGCTTTTGTAACCTAATCACAAAAATGACATTCCATCACGTTTGTCATATTTTATTTGTTAGAAGCAAATTGCTGAGTTCAGCTCAAACTCAGGGCATGTGTAGGAAATACACAAAGGTGTAACGATTAGGAGGTGGGGATCACTGAGTGTGATCTTTGAAAGCTGCCTACCACACTCACCAAGGTGAAAATACTACTTGACTGGCATTTAGGTTCTAAAATGGGCTATCCAGGTCACATCAGTTGAAATCCAAGTGTACAATTATAAAAAAAAGCCACACGGCCCAGTAAAAGCCCATATAAACTGCCAAAGTAAAATGTCCAGTACACACACTAAAGTCCAAAGCCAAAGCTATGCACCTTAGACCCTAAACAGCCACTAAGTTTGTTGTTTTGGTTCACAATTCTGTACTCCAAAATTTTTTCAAGGATCTCAGTCTAACATATACTAGCATTGGAATTTGAGAGAGCTTTATTCCCTGTTCCTCTGTCCAAGTTCTGAATACAGTAGAAGAGAAATGGTTATAAAACAGATGGCATTCAAAACATTATTTTTTTACTGCCATAGCAGATATTGGAAAGTGTGGCTTGTATCTATGGTCAAGCTGACTTCCTAGTATTACATTCCTGAATTGAACAAACTCATCTACCTAGTCTTGGCACTGCCATACCACCTACCCAGGCTTGACAGTGCCAGAACACCATATACTTCCTTCACAGAAGGAGGCGCCCTTACAATTTATGGAGGGTAAGAGTAGAAAATCTGTTCTGTGTAGCATGCTCACTCCTAAGGGAAGAATAGAGAAAATGCCAGGAATGTTTATATTCTGTTTATTCAAACTCAATAATATTAAGTTACTTATCCTACTCTGAAAAAGAGTGAGGGCAAATATAAGTGTGGTTTACTCCACTAGGAAGGAAACATGAAATAACAAAAGAATCCATACCTAACAACAGTAAATGAAAGGAAGAATTACTTTACAATCTAAACTAAAATTTCCTCCCAACCTGCATGACCCCTTTACATTCTGTGATAAGATAGCTAATGAGAAATGGGGTTCATCAAAAGGCACTGCTTTAAATGAGGAATAGTTTCGACATAAAAAAGTAGATTGAAAATAAACATGTGATCTATTCCTGACCCTTCTACATAACCACACATAAGTTAACTTAGATTTTTAAAGTTTCAAATTCCTCAATATAAGGGTAAGGATGGAATTTATTTGTAAGAATATGAATGATATGCTATGGATGAGTGATTCTCAATGGAGAGGAAGCAACTTGTTTTTCCCACATTACGATAGATTGGACAGCCTAAAAATCCCTCCTTGTGTAAACAAATAGAAAACCAGCATAGCCTTACAGTTAGTTACAAAGGAACAGAGGTTCAAGGCCTCCCCACAGTAAAATCTCTGGAGTCAGATGTCTTCATGGATAATTTCTACCAAACATTAAAGCAACAAGTAGTTATAATATTAGATAAGTTCTCTCAAAATGGAATAAGAGGGAATATTCCACAACCAATTCTCTAATCTAAAAGAAGCTTCATAGCAAGGAAAAAACAATATGGAAAGCTCAGTTCATTCATTCACATAGAGGGGAACACCTTAAAATACTAGAAAACAAAACCAGCAGTGTAATAAAAGGTAACATATTGTGACCATGTTAGATTTACTCATAGAATGCAAACTTGAATATTAGAAAATCTAGTAGTTAAAATATCAAGTTATTAATGTGCCCCATTATAAGATTAAAGGAAAAAATATGAATATCCCAATACATGAATTAAAAAATTATAAAATTCAATTCCTCACAATATTTTCAAGGTAGGGATAGAAGAGAGTATCTTTAACTGATAAAAATATCTATAACAAGAAAACCTAGAACTAATTTAACAATGAAACATTATTCCCTTTACAATTAGGATCAAAAGAAGTCCTAATATGAACACTTCTACTGAGCATTTTCTGCAAGTCCTAGCCAATGCACTAAATGAAAAAACAAATGAAACTAAAGTGTACAGATTGAAAGGAATAAATCAAATTCTCATTATTTGGATAATATTTGATTACTTACATGAAAAACAAAAAATCCACAAATTATCAAAATTAATAAGAATTATTAATTATAATATATAAATAAATATGTACTATCAAATTAGAAAATGTTATTTTTAAAGCTATCACTGAAATTATAAAATTAATAATATAATAATAATAGTACTTAGAAATAAACGTAATAAAATTATATAAAAACTCATGTGGAAATTACTAATATTTATTGAAAGTTATTTAAAGTATTAATAAATGGAGACATACATTCATACACAGGAAAACTCAATGTAATAAAGATGTAAAGTCTCCCAAAATTGATTCATGGATGCTTAAAATTTATGTGGAAGAGCACAGGACCCAGGATATCTAGGACAATTTTAAAGAAGAAATAGGTTAGGTGACAAGCACGATGATATATCACTGTAAATCTACAATAATTTAGGGTGTGCAGTGATAGTTCAAAATATAATTGGAAATGGTATACTGTTCAAAAACATATGTATTCATATATACGGGACTTTTAAATGATAAATCTGTCATTACAGATTCGTGGAAAAATTTTTTTTGAAGTTTGAGTCACCTCTCAATCACAAGAAATAATATTTTTCCAGTTATAAACAAATAGAACATTAAATATTTACCTTTTGCTGAAATTAAGGTAAAGTATACATGAAATCTCTGCGTGTTATTTCTTACAACTGCATGGGAATCTGCCATTATCTCAACAAAAATTTTAGTTAAAAATATAAGATAAAATAGTAGTGCTCATCACACATAATTAAGGGCAAGTGATATTTAATGAAAATAATGATTTCTGCTTACATTTGTATAAATGTCGATCAGTGTTGGATCGTAATACAAAATGCACTACTCAATATGAGCTCTGGTAAAAAAAAATATGGAAATCACTGGATTTTAAATACATTTCTTGAGACAAGTGATAATTCATATTGGAAATATAAACAAAAATGGATATGTATTTTACATCATGTACAAAATTAACTCCAATATACATTAAGAAAAAATGTGAAGGCAAAACTATTGAACTTTTGGATGAAACTAAAGGAGAATTTAAAACAATAAAAATCACAAAATCTGTAAATAAAGATTAATAATTTCAATTACAATTAAGACTTTTATTCATCAAAAGATAACAAAAAAGAAGGGATAAGGTAGCTACAAATTGGAATAATTTATTTATAAATCATATGGTTAATAATTAGAATTATATTATTTCATTGTACAAATATATTAGAATCATATAATTCACAGTACTTATGTATATGATTTATATGTAATCATGATTTATATGTATTTATATATTGTTTATTATATGACCTATATGTACTATATAGTAATCCTGCCAGTCAGTAAGGATAAGTCAAGCAAAAAAACAGAAAATTGGAAAACAGACATGAACAGATTTTTCAGAGAAGAAGAAACACTAACTACATGGATGAATCCTATAAAATAAAGTTTAGCAAAAGAAGCTAGACCTAAAATAATATAAACTTCATATTTCCACTTTATAAAGTTCAAAAGCAGGCAAACTATGTAATATATTGTTTAGGGACACATGTAAATGTTGCAAAACTATGCATAAAAGGAAGAAACTATAAGCATAAAATTCAGGATAGTGTATCCCCTGGATTTGAAAGAGGGAATATGATTAAGCATAAATGCATAGGAGGCTTATTAAAGCTAATAGTCTGAGTGAGTGGTTTTTACTTTATCAATATTCTTTAAACTATACATATATGGACAATGTGGTATGTACATATGTTGTCATATGATATATTTTGTTAAAGTATTTAAATGTAGAATAAAATAATACATGGGAGAAATGCATAGATAACAAAACTCCCTTTGTCCACAAACAATTATTGGATTAGGTAAAAATTACGTTTTCTGATTTTTTTATTGCAATAAAGTTGATATACAATATTATGTTGGTTTCAGATGTACAACATAGTTACTGGATAATTGTATACACTGAAGATGCTTGCCACAATAGGTATAGTTACCCTATTGTCATACCAAGATATTACAATATTATTGGTTAAATTCTATATGTTGTACTTTTATTCCTATGCCTAACTTATTTTATGATTTGCAGTTTGCACCTTTTTATCCTCTTCACCTGATTCACCATCGCCTACCCCCTTCCCTATGGTAACAAAGTCTGATGTCTATATTTGTGGGACTATTTCTTTTTTGTATATTTTGAAAATGTCACATGTAAGTGAAACCATATGGTTTTGCCTTTCTCTGGTTTACTTAGCATAATACAATCAATGTTTATCCATGTTGCTGCAAATGACAAGATACCTTTCTTTTTTATGGCTGTGTGTATATGTACTATATCTTCTTTATCCATTCATCTATTGATGGCCACTTGGGTTGCTTCCATATCTTTGATATTGTAAATAATGCTGCAATAAATATAAGTGTGCAGAGACTCAGGATTAAAGATGGTGGCATGAGAGGTGAGACAGAGGCTTCCTCCTAAAACAGCATATAATATGAAAATATAAATAATACAGCTACTCCTGAAAGAGCAACAGGAAAGAGGACTGCACCAAACTGCATACACCTGGAGACAAGAGCAGACCTCACGGAACAGAGTAACGTACTAGAGCTGTGGCCCTGCGGGATCCAAGCCCTTCCCCCACCCCAACTCACCAACAGGACGAAGTGGAATGGAGCAGGGAGGGAGTGGAGAACTCGGACTGCTGAATACCTAACTCTGGAGATCTGCTCTGGAAGCACAAACCTACATTTCATGGTGCTTGTGTGATACTCTCATAATTAGGGGGTTGGAAAGCTAAGACAGGCAGAATTCCTGGAGAGACTAAGATTCCAGCTGCTTGTGGAAAGCAAGGATCCATATCCAGCTGCTCTGAGACAAAAGAAAGGCAGGCAGTCTGACAGACTTCCTAACAAAGAAGCTCTTAGCAAGAGAGCTGTTAAAGGGACAAGGATTGCACAGAGCTTACTGCTCAGGAGAAAGGACAGGTAGACAAAATTGTCTGGATGCATTCTGCCCAGCAGGTTGGGAGCTGTCACGATCTTCAGGTGCTCCAGCTCCCTGGCTGCCTACACAGCTCCAAGAACCCCTTCCGTGACAGGCAGACTACCGTGCCTTTCTCCTGGCCAGCCCCACTGGGCTTGCAAACCAGGAAACCCTAACCTGGCATTAGGCAAGCCAGAGGGAAGATCTGTCTACAGCAACTAAAAACGCAAAGCACAGAGTTTTATACTTGTGTACTCGGTCAGTGGATAACAGGCATAGCAGCCAGGAACCAGGAAACAGCTCTTTTCTCCCCCAAGGCACTAATACCACTCCCCTGCAATCCCCGACACTGCTTCAGGGGCTGAGCAGCTTGAGAGAGTAAAACTTCTGGGCACTAGAGGGCGCCATATACAATATGAAAAGCCAAAGGAACCTGGTCCAGAATAAAATTATGAATACAACTCCTGAGAAAGATTTGAATGATATTGACCTTATGACTCTCCCTGAAAGGGAGTTCAAAATAAAAATCATTAACATGCTCATGGAGGTACGAAGAGATATTCAAGAACTCAGAAATGAATTACGGTCAGAGATCCAATCATTGAAGAGCACAATGGACAGTATTAAAAGCAGATTGGATACAATGGAGGAGACAATAAATGAAAGAGAAACTAGAGAAGAGGAATAAAAAGAAGCTGAGGCACAGAGAGTAAAAGGATCTCTGAGAATGAAAGAATATTGATAGAACTATGTGACCACTCCAAACAGAACAATATTTGCATTATAGGGACACCAGAAGAAGAAGAAGAGAGAAAAAGGGATAGAAAGTGTCTTTGAGGAGATGATTGCTCAAAACTTCCCCAGATTGGACATAGTTTCTCAGGCCATGGAGGTGCACAGATCTCCCAACACATGGGACACAGGGAAGAGAACATCAAGAAATATAGTAATTAAAATGGCAAAGATCAAGGATAAGGACAGACTATTAAAGGCAGATAGAGAGAGAAATAAGATCAAATACAAAAGAAAGCCCATCAGGCTATCATCAGACTTCTCAGCAGAAACCTTACAGGCCCGAAGAGAGTGGCATGATGTATTTCATGCAATTAAGCAGAAGGGCCTGGAAGGAAGATTACTTTATCCAGTAAGATTATCATTTAAATTTGAAGGAGGGATTAAACAATTCCCAGATAAGTAAAAGTTGAGAGAATTTACCTCCCACAAACCATCCCCACAGTGTATTTTGGAGGGACTGCTATAGATGGAAGGGTTCTTATGGTTTAATAGCTGTCACCAGAGGTAATAAAACCGCACTAAAGAAAGTATAACAGCTAATTACTAAGAAAATGCAAAATTAAATTAACTATCCCCAAAGTCAATGAAGGGATAGACAGAGAGTACAGAATACGATACCAAATATACAAAGATTAGAGGAGGAAGAAAAAAGAGGAGGAAAAAAAAAGAACCTTTACATTGTGTTTGTAATAGCATTTTAAGTGAGTTAATTTAGATTTTTAGATAGTAAGGAAGTTAACCTTGAACCTTTGGTAACCACGAATCTGAAGCCTGCAATGTCAATAAGTACATACCTATCCATAATCACCCTAAATGTAAATGGACTGAATGCACCAATCAAAAGACATAGAGTCACTGAATGGATAAAAAAACAAGACCCATCTATATGATGCCTTCAAGAGACTCACTTAAAACACAAAGACATACACAGACTAAAAGTGAAGGGATGGAAAAAGACATTTCATGCAACTAATAGGGAGAAAAAAGCAGGTGTTGTAGTACTTGTATAAGACAAAATAGACTTCAAAACAAAGAAAGTCACAAGAGACAAAGAAGGACATTACATAATGATAAAGGGTCAATCCAACAAGAAGATGTACCCATTATAAATATCTATGCGCCCAACATAGGAGCACCTACACATGTGAAACAAATACTAACAGAATTAAAGGGGGAAATGGAATGCAATGCATTCATTCTAGGAGACTTCAACACACCACTCACTCTGAAGGACAGATAAACCAGAGAGAAAATAAGTAAGGAGACAGAGGCACTGAAAAACACATTAGAACAGATGGACCTAACAGACATCTACAGAACTCTACACCAAAAGCAGCAGAATACACATTCTTCTCAAGTGCACATGGAACATTTTCAAGAATAGATCATATCCGAGGCCACAAAAAAAGCCTCAGTAAATTTAAAAAGATTGAAATTGTACCAACCAATTTCTCAGACCACAAAGGAATGAAAGTAGAAATAAATTATGCAAAGAAAATGAAAAATCCCACAAACACATGGAGGCTTCACAACATTCTCCTAAATAATCAATGGATCAATGACCAAATAAAAACAGAGATCAACCAATATATGGAGACAAATGACAACAATAATTCAACACCGCAAAATCTATGGAACTCAGCGAACGCTGTGTTAAAAGTATATTGCAATACAAGCCTACCTCAGGAAAGAAGAACAATCCCATATGAGCAGTCTAAACTCACAATTAACGAAACTAGAAAGAGAAGAACAAATGAGACCCAAAGTCAGTAGAAGGAGGGACATAATAAAGATTAGAGCAGAAATAAATAAAATCAAGAAAAATAAAACAATAGAAAGGATCAACGAAAGCAAGAGATGGTTCTTCGAGAAAATAAACAAGATAGATAAACCCCTAGCCAGACTTATCAAGAAAAAAAGAGAGTCTACTCACATAAACAGAATCAGAAATGAGAAAGGAAATATCAGTACAGACACCACAGAAATACAAAGAACTTTTAGAGAGTACTATGAAAAATTACATGCTAACAAACTGGATAACCTAGAAGAAATGGACAACTTTCTAGAAAAATACAACCTTCCAAGGCTGACCCAGAAATAAACAGGAAATCTGAACAGACCAATTACCAGCAACAAAATTGAACTAGTTAACAAAAACCTACCTAAGAACAAAATTCCCGGGAAAGATGGCTTCACTGCTGAATTTTATCAAACCTTCAGTGAAGACTTAATATGCATCCTCCTTAAAGTTTTCCAAGGAGTAGAAGAAGAGGGAATACTTCCAAACTCATTCTATGAGGCCAGCATCACTCTGATACCAAAACCAGGCCAAGAGATCACAAAAAATAAAACTACAGATCAATATCCCTGATGAACAAAGATGCAAAAATACTCAACAAAATATTAGCAAACTGAATTCAAAAATACATCAAAAGGATCATCCATCATGATCAAGTAGGATTCATTCCAGGGATGCAAGGATGGTACAACATTTGAAAATCCATCATCATCATCCACCACGTCAACAAAAATATGGACAAAAATCACATGATCATCTCCGTAGATGCTGAAAAAACATTTGACAAAATCCAACATCTATTCATGATAAAAACTCTCAAGATAATAGGTATAGAGAGCAGGTACTTCAACATAATAAAGGCCATATATGATAAAACCACAGCCAACATTATACTTAAAAGCGAGAAGCTAAAAGCTTTTCCTTTAAGATCGGGAACAAGACAAGGATGCCTACTCTCCTTACTTCTATTCAACATAGTACTTGAGGTCATGGCCATGGTAATCAGACAACACAAAGAAATAAAAGGCACCCAGATTAGCAGGGAAGAAGTTAAACTGTCCCTCTTTGCAGATGACATGATATTGTACATAAAAAACCTAAAGAATCCACTCCAAAAGTACTAGATTTAATATCTGAATCCAGCAAAGTTGTGGGATACAAAGTTAATATGCAGAAATCTGCAGTATACCTATACACTAACAATGACCTGGCAGAGAGAGAAATCAGGAAAACAAGTCCGTTCACAATTACCTAAAAAAGAATAAAATACCTAGGAATAAACCTAACCAAGGAAGTGAAAGACCTATACTCTGAAAACTACAAGACACTCATGAGAGAAATTAAAGAAGATATCAATAAATGGAAACACATCCCGTGCTCATGGATAGGAAGAATTAATATTGTCAAAATGGCTATCCTGCCTAAAGTATTCTACAGATTCAATGCAATTCGTATCAAAATACCAACAACATTCTTCAAGGAACTAGAAAAAATCATTCTAAAATTCATATGGAACCACAGAAGATCCAGAATATCCAAAGCAATCCTGAGAAGGAAGAATAAAGCTGGGGCATTATGCTCCCCAACTTCCAGCTCTATTACAAAGCCACAGTAACCAAGACAATTTGGTACTGGCAGAAGAACAGACTCATAGAACAATGGAACAGACTAGAGAGCCCTGATGTAAACAAAACCATATCGGGCAATTAATATATGATAAAGGAGCCATCGACATACAATGGGGAAATGACAGCCTCTTCAACAACTGGTGTTGGCAAAACTGGACAGTAACATGCAAGAGAATGAAACTGGATTATTGTTTAACTCTGTACACCAAAGTAAACTCAAAATGGCTCAAGGACCTGAATGTAAGTAATGAAACCATAAAACTCTTAGAAGATAACATAGGCAAAAATCTCTTGGACATAAACATGAGCAACTTCTTCATGAACATTTCTCCTCAAGCAAGGGAAACAAAAGCAAAAATGAACTCATGGAACTACATAAAACTAAAAATTTCTGTAAGACAAAGGACACCATCAACAGAACAAAAAGGCGTCCTACAGTATGGGAGAATATATTTGTAAATGACATATCTGACAAGGGGTTAACATCCAAAATATATAAAGAACTTACATGCCTCAACACCCAAAAAGCAAATAACCTGATTAAAAAATGGGCAGAGGATATGAAGAGAGAGTTTTCTGAAGAAGAAATTCAGATGGCCAAAAGGCACATGAAAGGATGCTCCACATCACTAATCATCAGGGAAATGTAAATTAAAATCACAATGAGATATCACATCACACCAGTAAGGATGGCCACCATCCAAAAGATTAAGAACAACAAATGCTGGCGAGGATGCGGAGAAACTGGAACCATCCTACACTGCTTGTGGGAATGTAAGCTAGTTCAACCATTGTGGAAAGTAATATGGAGGTTCCTCACAAAACTAAAAATACAAATACCATTTGATCTGGGAATCCCACTCCTTGGAATTTACCCAAAGAATAAAACTTCTCAGATTCAAAAAGACGTGTGCAGCCCTATGTTTATTGCAGCAATTTTTACAAGAGCTAAGATATGGAAGCAACCTAAGTGTCCATAAGTTGATTAATGGATAAAGAAGAAATGGTACATATACACAATGGAAAACTATTCAGCCATAAGAAGGAAACAAATCCTGACATTTGCAACAACATGGATGGAGCTTGATGATATTATGCTCAGTGAAATAAGCCTGGTGGAGAAAGACAAGTGCCAAATGATTTCCCTCATTTGTTGAGTATAACAATGAAGCAAAACTGAAGGAACAAAATAGCAGCACATTCACAGACTCCAAGAAGGGACTAGTGGTTACCAAAGGGGAAGGGTGTGGGAGGACTGGTTGGAAGTGAGGGAGAAGGTGATTGAGGGGTATTATGTTTAGTACACATGGTGTGGCGGATCACAGGGAAAACAGTGTACTACAGAGAAGGCAAGCAGTGAATCTGGCATCTTATTACACTGATAGACAATGACTGCATTGGGGTAGAGTGACGACTTGTTAATATGGGTAAATGTAGTAACCCCTTTGTTTATTTCATATGAAACCTTCATAAGAGTGTATATCAATAATACCTTAATAAAATATATATATATACAGGTGCACATATACCTTTTGAAATTAGTGATTTTGTTTTCTACAGGTAAATTCCCAGAAGTAGAATTGCTAGATCACGTGGTATTTCTTTTTTAATTTTTTGTGGAAAAAATTCCACTTTTAATGAATGATGGATGAAGCTTCACATAACATATATGAAAAGACTAAAAACAAATCACTGCACTGTTATCACTAGGGCACTCTTAAATAGTGTTATGGCACAAATATGAAAGTGTCCATAACCCTGTGAAATGTGGGAGATATCTTAGGTCAGGTTTTTCCTGGCACTGTTCTCTCCATCAAAAATCAGAGTAAGGTAAAATTCGTCCCATGTATAAAGGCAGCTGAGATATACATAGGGCAGAAAAGAAGATATGCAACATTAAAGTCAGTGACTATATCAGGCAACCATAAAAATCACAGCAAATAAACAGAAAAATTGTTTTTCTGGTATTAAGCAACTACATCTGAAAATTTAGTGAGCCTTGAAGGAAGGCAAACTCCTTAAAAAGAGAATTAATGAACACACTACATTTAAGAGGAGCACTTACACAATTGAGGACAGAGGGAAAGAATTCTCTGTAATTCATATCAAATATCTAGTTATAAGAGGCCACTCCAAGAATTGTGGAAAGGAACACAAACTGAGAAGTATTGAAGTAAAATACTCAAGGATTATAAAATAAAAGGTCTAAAATTGGTCCAAGACATAAACACTTCTATTGTCCTCACATGGCTGAGAGTTGTTCCAGTCCCTAATAAGGAGGAATTTTATTTTGTACTGGAAGAACATTCAGTAATATTTATAGATTTTCACATATATGTGATGTACATGCATGTGAACACTCATACTTAACTTTAATTCAGTAAATTATATAATGTGCTAATGCTTTATTGTTAATTTAATCATTTTCAAATTATTCTTTCACTTTCTTTATAAATATTAGATTAAAAACCATTCTAGGTAGATTAGTAGATGAAATAGACAGACATGCCAGTTATTACCTTAACATCTTCTTAAAGAATCGGCATTCCTGTGACAGCCTTATATCATGAGACACTAAAAAATCACCCAAGAAAGGTCTCAAATCAATTACTTAATTTTTCATCTTAGGAACCTACAAAAAGGAGCATAAACTAAAACCAAAGCACAGGGAAGAAAATAATAGATTAGAATGGAAATAAATGAAATAGTAAATTTAAAAAGATATGTGGAGAGCGGTTGGGACAGAAGGAGCAAGAGTACAGGACAGGACTGACTGTGTTTTTGTGCCTAGTCTCCATCTAGGGCCTGAACCGGGCCTGGCTCTGAAAGAAACCTTGAAAAGTTTCCTAAATTCCAGAAACAAATATCTCAGGAATGCAGGGAGGTCTTATCTCAAGACCGGCCAGTTGGACCAGATGCCCCCAGGCGTATGTGACCTAAGTATTGGATTGATGTCCAATTGGATTGACCTGTGGGCAATACTTAAGTGATTGGATTGAGGTCCTTGAGAAGGGTGTGTGAATCTAATCTGTAGGCAATTCATGTGTATATAAGCCATGCCAGAATAAAGTGTCTTTGCATTCTGCACCGGACAGCTTGCCCTCCTGTCATCTTGTATATACAGCCCGACGCCCCCACTCAGGAACTGTTCGACTCCTGCCAGCAGGCCCCGGCAGAAAGTGGCGCCCGAACAGGGACCTGAGTACGGGGGAGCAACGCCAGGGAGCCACCAAGAGAGAAGACGCAGCGCTGCGGATCGGAAGCACTTCTGCCATAGCACGCAGGCAAGAAAGTGCGGGGACGGACGGTGGTAAAGACAGGAGTTGAAGAAAAGGACCAACAGTCTGTGAGTATAATAAATGGTATTATAACCCCCAGGGAACAGACACTGCCTTTCTCTTTTACTTTTCTTATTAAAAAAAAAGCCGTCTGTGGCTCACAACATCGGGCACTCGTCAGCCACTTAAACGGGACTAGCCCGGCTGCTGTTCTCAAGTCTCAAGTGACAGGTTCCCCTGCATCTCCCTCAGTGGATCCCCCATCTCCCTTGGGAGCCGGGAATGTCAGCCGAGCAGAGGCCAGGATTCCCTTTCAACAGCACCTCCTTGGATGCGAGGGACTGAGGAAAGCCGTGGGCAGCTGCGAGAGTCCAGGCTGAGGCTACACTTCAGCAGCTCCTCAAAGGCCCGCGTGTCTGGATTCAGACCCCGACAGCCCGACTGGGTATCCATGACGAGTGTCTCTTTCTCAGTCTCTGATTTCCAGCCTGCTTTTTCAGGCCGCCCTGGCCTTTGAGTCAGGCGAGGGGCACTCCTAGCTCTTTCCTACTTCGCTAGCTAAAAGTGGCAGTATAAAACCTCATTATCTATAAACAATAGTGTTACAATAGAGATAAGTATGGGAAACGGGAATAGCCGTTTGTTCTTTGCTTATGCTTTTGGGCTTTGGACTCTAATCAGAGATAGTTTAGGTCCTAGACAGGAGAGGCAGAGATTAAATTCGGCTACAGGTAAAAGTGAAACCATAAACGCTGAAGCCGCTCGATCCATTCCTTCCGCACCACCGGAGATTCTATCAGAAGTCGCGGATGAGGAAGGATGGGAGAGCAATCGCGGCTCTTTAATAGACCTTAAAGAACAAAGGCCCAAAAAATTAGATCTGCCAGAGGATTGCTTGTGTAAAACCTTTAGCAAGCTCATGGCTGAAGGTGCATTGAAATATACTCCTCCAATTCCCCCCCAGTCAGTTGTTGCAGGGCTTGATCCCCCTGCGCCGCCTCTTACAGCCTTGGCTGTCCTGCCTTTAAAACCTAGACCAGATAAAAGACAGCTGTTGCCACTACAACAGCTTTGTCCCCTGCAAAAGTCTGTGAAACAAGCTTTAGAGAGAGGGGAAGATACTATGGGTTTTGTAGCCTGTCTGGTCTTTGAGGAAGTGGATGGGCAAGGGGTGAGGCACAGAATCCATCAGCCTTTAGCATTCAAACAACTGAAAGAGCTGAAAATGGCCTGCTCATCCTATGGAGCCACTGCTCCGTTTACACAAGCTGTGCTTGAGGCTTTTGCGGCTGATGCTCTCCCGCCCTCTGATTGGAAAGCTATTGCTCGAGCCTGTTTGAGTGGAGGAGATTATCTATTGTGGAGATCAGAATACGTGGAGCAATGTCAAAAGATAGCTGATATTAATAGAGCTCAAAATCATCCAGTAACTTTTGAAATGCTTACGGGGGAAGGACCCTACAGTGATCTTAACAGGCAGTTAGATTTCTATCCTGCTGCCTATGCACAAATAAATGCCACTGATAAGCAAGCTTGGATGAAACTGCCCTCAGGTGGGGCACGATCTGAAGATTTATCTAAAATTAAACAAGGGCCAGATGAGCCTTTTCAAGATTTTGTCTCTCGTTTGATGCAAACATCTAGCAGATTGATAGGAGATACAGATGCGGGCCTTCTCCTTGTAAAACAATTAGCCTAAACTTAAGTATGTCCATATTTTTATAGACACCTATTCTGGCTTTATTATGGCAACAGTACAAACTGGAGAAGCCACTAAACACGTTATAGCCTATTGCTTAAAATGCTTTGGCATTACAGGAGTACCAAGAGATTAAAACAGACAATGGGACCGGCTATTCCAGCCGTGCATTTCAGCATTTCTGCAAGCAATTTCAAATCCTTCACAAAACAGGTATTCCTTACAATCCCCAAGGACAAGGTATTGTGGAGAGGACACACAGTACCCTGAAGCATCAGCTTCAAAAAATAAAAAAGGGGGAGTTATACCCAGAAACTCCTGCAAACTATTTAAGCCATGCACGTTTTATTTTAAATTTTCTCACCATAGATGCACAGAGCAGGTCTGCAGCGCATAGATTCTGGCATCCAAAAACAAAAGATTCATATGCTAGAGATCCAGTACTAATCTGGGGACGAGGGCATGTTTGTGTTTTTCCACAGGATGCAGAAGGAGCCAAGTGGCTCCCAGAAAGATTGGTCCACCATGCTGAAGCTCATTCTCCTCTGCATTTTGCTGACCGCCACGGGAGCCAACCACACACACTGGACATTTGGGCCAGACCCTCCGATCCTCCACCCAGCGGTTTGGGATGGCCCTGAGATCATTGTCCAGGTCAATGATACCAGGATTCTGGGCCATCCTTCCACCTCCAGGAATTCACCTGCCCTGAGCCCTTATCAGAATTATTCAGCCGAAGGCAAAGGAATGCCAGTGTGCTTCCGTGCTGGGCCTTCTGACAATTGTATCAATGTTATGGACAACAAAGGTAACAGAGTGTGCACGCCTGCGGTGAATATGTCCTATCCTGGGATGACTAACAATTCCAAGAGTAAATCCAAATGTTACCATGACCATGGACATCCTTTTTCCCCCTCAGCAAGTGCCTTATTGTGGCACACAGAATACGAGGGTTAATGCAACAATCTTATGGACCCATTGTGTCGAAAGAACCCCAAAACAGTAT
This sequence comes from Phataginus tricuspis, assembly GCA_029783875.1. Classification (NCBI taxonomy): domain Eukaryota; kingdom Metazoa; phylum Chordata; class Mammalia; order Pholidota; family Manidae; genus Phataginus; species Phataginus tricuspis. The sequence goes on from JAQQAC010016209.1 coordinate 82,909,752, forward strand.
AATGTGTCAACAGGGCACTGTTGGGACTGGTCTACCTGCAATAACTGTTCAGATCATCAGCTGACGGCTGGAATGTGGTGGTCTAGTAATGGGCATCCTCAAACTTGGACGAAGGGTGAACATGAATGATCAAAATGAGGAGTAAGGTTTTAATGATAATGCAAAAGATTTTACAGTGCTTGCTTGTGTCAATCCCTCTTATCTTCTATTAATCGGTGATGTCTATGTAAATGTGGAGAATAATTCAAAATTCAATGTTAGCTGCAATAATTGTAACTTTACTTCCTGTGTAACTTCTCTATCAGAAATTCAGGCTGCAGATTTTGTAGATAATTAAGCTCCATGGTCTACACCTGGGCCTCTACCAAAATAGCTCTTGAGCTTCTTCATTGTCTGCGCTCTAATGCTCTTTCTTCTACTTATATTGGTCCCTACAGCACTACGTTTGGTAGAAAAAGTGCTGAAGCAAATCTATGGAAGCCTCCACAAGCAAAAACTTATCACTCAACCCCCCCAGCCAATTTTGGCTTAGGAGGCTGGATAGCCAGTGACGGGTAAGGACCAACCTAAGACAGAGAATGGGTCATGCAACCCTCAGCCCGATGACGGGTAAGGCCATCCCCGTTCTTGACCAACCTAAGACAGGCACAGTCATCCCATGCATTCAAGCATTTTAAAAAATAAAAAAGGGGGAGATGTGGAGAGCAGATGGGACAGAAGGAGCAAGAGTACAGGACAGGACTAATTGTGTTTTTGTGCCTAGTCTCCATCTAAGGCCTGAACCGGGCCTGACTCTGTCTCTGAAATAAACCTTGAAAAGTCTCCTAATTTCCAGGAACAAGTATCTCAGAAATGCAGGGATGTCTTATCTCAAGGCCAGCCACCTGGACCAGATGCCCCCAGGTGTATGTGACCTAAGTATTGGATTGATGTCCGATTGTATTGATCTGTGGGCAATACTTAAGTGATTGGATTTGAGGTCCTTGAGAAGGGTATGTGAATCTAATCTGTAGGCTATACATGTGTATATAAGCCATGCCAGAATAAAGCTTCTTTGCATTCTGCACCAGACAGTTTGCCCTCCTGTCGTCTTGTATATACAGCCCGACAACCCCACTCAGGAACTGTTTGACTTCTGCTGGCAGGCCCCGGCAAGATAGATAAAAACAATGAAAACAAAAGATGTATTTTGGAAAGCCTAAGAAAAATAATAAATTTTTAGCTGTGCTGACCAGGAAAAAATGAGAGGACTCAAATTACTAGAATCAGAAATGAAAGAGAAGATATTGATATCAACCTTATAAAATGAAAGACATTATGAAAGAATACAATGAGCAATTATATATCAATGAATTATTTAACTTAGATAATGGTAAAATTCCTAGAAATATACAAACTACCAAAACTGACCCAAGAAGAAGTAGAAGATTTGAATAGACTTACAATAAGTAAAGATAATCAATTAGGAATAAAATAAATATCAATAAAGAAACCCTAGGCACAGATGAGTTCACTGGTAAATTCTCTAAATGTTTAAAGAATTAGCACAAAACCTTCTCAAGCTTTAGAAAAATGTGGAGTGTACACTTCTCAACTAAATACCAGCAAACCAAAACCAGCAGCATATAAAAGTATTATACACGATTATACAACATGAAGAAGTGGGATTTATCCTAGGAAAGCAAAACTGATATATTTGAAAATCAATGTAATATACTTTATTAATAGAATGAAAGGCAAAAACCACACAATCATTTCCCTAGATTTATAAAAGTGTTTGACATAATCCAACTCTCTTTCATAATAAAACATTCAACAAACTAGGAATAGAAAGGAACTTCTTCAATGTAATATAAGAAATCTATGAAAAACCCACAGCTAACATCATACTGAAAGACTGAAAACTTCCCTGCTATGATTAAGAATCAAGAACAAGACAAAGATGTCCCCTTTCACCATGATACTCAACCTTGTTCTATAGGTTCTAGCCAGGACAATTAAGCAATAAAATGAAGGCACTGGGATTGGAAAGAAGTAAACCTATCTCTATTTTCAGAGGATGTGATTTTGTATATAGAAATCCTAAGGATTCTACAGAAAATATTTAGAGTGAATAAATAAGTTCAGCAAGTTTGCAGGATACAAGATGAATACAAAAAATCAATTGTAGCCCTTTATAATAACAATGAGAAGTATGAAAATGAAATTAAGCAAATAATTGCATTTATAATAGGATCAAAATGATAACATACTTAGGAATAAGTTTAACAAGAGAAGTACAAGATTTATGTATTGAAAGGTAAAAATAACATCGAATGGATTATGGGACTAACACACACAGATAAACAAGGAAAATATCATAATGCCTAATGAGAGATAAGAAAGTTCCTGCAGTTCCCTTATATTCCAGAGCCAGTTCCCACCTAGTCCTGTTCTCTTCATTGTCCTATCCTTTGAATCACCCATTCTTCTTTCCAATCATTTTTTTATTTGTGCAACAAATGTTACTTGAATGACTACCATATACCAATAATTATTCTATGGAGCAGTAATATATTGGTCAATTAAAAAATGTTCCCCACTGTCATGATGATTACATTCTAGTGGTAGGAGATAGAGAACAATGAACATTAAAAGTAAATTACACAAGTGCCAGAGGTAATAAGTACTACAGAGAGAGAAGAAAAAGTAAGTATAAAGGAGACTGACAATGTGGAATGCAGATGGAGTTGATGGTTTTGTGAGTATGGTGACATTTCAATAAATACATGAGGGTAGTGAAGCATTTGGCCCTGTAGATATGTGAGGGGGGGCTGGGAAGTGAAAGAGGCTTTCATAGAAATGCAACAATCAGACAAGTATGCAAATATAGCTAGAGTCAAATGAGCTGAAATAAAGTGAAGAGAATAGAACAGTAGGATATGAAGTTAGAGACATGACATGACAGTGGTAAAGATTATGTAGGGCCTTACAGATCATTGTTAGGACCTTGGCTTGAACTCTATGTGAAATGCAGAACTATTGGATAGTGTTGATCAAAGGAGTGGTGTGGTATAATTTAATTTTTAAAAAATGACAATAGCTGCTGTGTTGAAAATAGACTATAGGTCCAAGAGTGAAACACAGAGACAAGTTAGAGGCTATAGGAAAAACCCAAGTGAGAAATGATCATGGCTTGGGTTAGAATTATGGTACTGGACATCATGAGAAGTGGTCAAATTTAAATCAGAATTATTTGCTCACAAATCAGATGTAGGATATGAGACAAAGGGAAGAACCAAAGATTACCCTGCTATTTCTGGCATGATAAACTGGAAGGTGGATATTTACCAAACTACCTATAGTATTCTTTCAACAAATTGCCTTTATATCTGAAAAGATGTAAATACATGTTTGTTCCTTACAAACAAATGATTCCTAAGAAAATGGCATCCGGACTAGTTGAATCCCAATGGACAAGTGTAGTCATGAAATTTGTGCTCAGAATGGAATAAACAGGAAAGCAAAATCATATACAAAAAAAATGCCTTAAAAAGCCTTACTCCTCTCTGGCTATGCCACATGATACAAGGTATGTTATTTTAAGTTAAATCAATCTAGAAAATGAATGAGGAAGTGAAAACCCTTCAGTCTAACAATTTCTTCACCAGCAGATTTCACACTTCTCCAACTTTCTGGATGTAATTTGGTTGAAGTCATCAACAAGGACAATCTGAGATACTCAGCATATCGATTAAGCAAAGGGTTTGAACAATGTGGAAGCTCAGTTCCACCAAATAGAAGACAATGACACAACTGCTTACACTGCAAAAGTTTCCTGAGACTTTTCCAATCAGAGACATGGAGCAAGAAAAGCAGTGGAGCATACCAGAGTCTGAAATTCCATGCCCCACAGGTACTTACCAGTCTGAGTGGAGTAGTAGTAGCAAAAGAAAAATACTCCTATTTTTTAAGAAAATTGTATTCCATTCTATACAATGAACACAGTCCCTCCTAATGCTTTATTTTATAAGATCTGTTTGATAAGGCAAGAGTGGCTTTACCAAGTTTAGAAAATATCTGTGTTTCAAGTCTAAGCATAATTATGAACCACAAAATGCAAAGTTTATAGAATTATAACTTTGGAGGAAGAATTAACACAATTCAAGACATATTATCAGTTCCTTCATAATAGAAAAAAAAGAAATAGGGAAAATGAAGGCAAAATTTACTAAACTTTTTTGGAAAAAATCATGCACAGGGTTTTCAGTGTAATGTTAATAATGTTGCCTTTTGAGAGAGAGTTCCGGGAAGATGGCAGCATGAGCAGGGTGGTGGAAATCTGTCCCCAAACCATATATATTTATGAAAATACAACAAATACAACTATTCCTAAAAGAGAGACGAGAAGATATAGGATGGCATCCAGGCTGCAGCTACACCTGACAGGACTCGGCACCCCACGAAATGGGTAAGATACAGCAGAACCATGACCCAGCAGGGCCGGAGCACTCCCCCCACCCCAGTGCACTGGTGGGAGGAGAGGATTCAGAGTGGGGAGGGAGTGGAAGAACAGGCCTGTGAAATAACCAGCCCTGGTGATCTGTGCCAGAAGCACTGACAAACATCGCACAGTGTATTGGAGATTGGAGAGTCAGAGGTGCTGGATTTGAGCCGGGGAATGCACCCAGGTCCCCCAAGCTGGCTCTCCAGGACGAAAGAAAAGTGCGTCCTTTTCTTAGCAGCCTTAAAGAGACAAGGGCCCAAAGGAAGAGCAGGATCATCCCAACACACTCAGCCCAGCAGGCTGGGAGTCCTGGGGAATTTCGGAACCCTTGGCTGGTGACTGGGAAAAAGTAGCCGTACTGAGACTTCCCACAGAGATCAGCAGTCTCCCATTCGTTCCCATCATGACCAGAGCTAAAAAGGGCCCTGTGGAGCGGCGCAGCCGTGGCTGCGGAATAGTGTGGCTGCAACACCACCTACAGCATCCACACAGAATCTACTCCCGGCAGGCATTTTTTTGTTTTGTTTTGTTTGTTTGTTTGCTTGATTGTTTGTTTGTTTTTTCTTTATTTCTTTATTTATTTTCATTTCTTTCTTTCTTTCTTCTTTTTTCTTTTTCTTTCTTTTCTCTCTTTTTTTTCCTTTTTTTCTTTTTAAAAATTTTAAAGAGACCAGCTGACATATGTGGCATCCACCAGCGACCACTTCTATTGCCATGAAAAGACAGAGGAATATGGTACACACAAAGCTCCAGACCCAGAAAACACCAGAGAGGGAACCTGATGGGATGGAAATGCACAATCTTCCTGAAAAAGAATTCAGAATAAAAGTCATACCATACTGAGGGATCTACAGAGAAATATGCAAGAGCTGAGGGAGGAAGTGAGGGAAGTCGGGAAAGACAATGTAGAAATGAGACAAGCCATAGAAGGGCTTAGCAGCAGACTGGATGAAATGCAAGAGACTGTTAATGGAACAGAAATCAGAGAACAGGAATACAGAGCAGATGAGGCAGAGAGAGATAAAAGGATCTCTAGGAATAAAAGAATATTAAGAGAACTGTGTGACCAATCCAAACGGAACAATATTCGCATTATAAGAGTACCAGAGGAAGAAGAGAGAGAAAAAGGGTTAGAAAGTGTCTCTGAAGAAATAATTGCTGAAAACTTCCCCATGCTGGGGAAGGAAATACTCTTGCAGTCCACAGAAGCCCACAGATCTCCCAACACAGGGGACCCAAGGAAGACAACACCAAGACACATAATAATTAAAGTGGAAAAGATAAAAGATAATGACAGAGTATTAAAGGCAGCTAGAGAGAGAAAAAAGATCACCTACAAAGGAAAACCCATCAGACTATCACCAGACATCTCAACAGAAAACTTATAGGCCAGAAGAGAATGGCATGATATATTTAACACAATGAAACAGAAGGGCCTCGAACAAAGAATATTGTATCCAGCATGATTATGATTTAAATTTGAAGGAGTGATTAAACAATTTCCAGGCAAGCGAAAACTGAGGGAATTTGCCTCCCATAAACCACCTCTACAGGATATCTTAAAGGGACTTCTCTACAGGGAAGAATGCCTAAGGCTAAAAACATGTCACCAGAGAAAATAAAATCATAGAAAAGAAAGCAGACCATCCAAATACTAACTAAAGGCAAAGAATAAAACACCTAGTATATAAAGAATGGAGGAAGAAGAATAAGAATGGAGAGAAATAAAGAAACATCACACTGTGTTTATAATAGCTTAACAAGAGAGTTAAGTTAGACTGTTAGATAGTAAAGAAGCAACCCTTGAACCTTCCGTAACCACGAATCTAAAGCCACCAATGGCAATAAGTACATATCTATCGATAATCACCCTAAATGTAAATTGACAGAATGCAAAAAATCAAAAGACACAGAGTAATAGAATGGATAAAAAAGCAAGACCCACCTATATGCTGCTTACAAGAGATGCACCTCAAACCCAAAGATAAACACAGACTAAAAGTGAAGGGATGGAAAAAGACATTTCATGCAAACAACAAGGAAAAAAAAGCAGGTGTTGCAGTACTTGTATCAGACAAAATAGACTTCAAAACGAAGAAAGTAGCAAGAGATAAAGAAGGACATTACATAATGCTAAAGGGGTCAGTCCAACAAGAGGATATAACCATTTTAAATATATATGCACCTAACACAGGAGTGCCGACATATGTTTAACAAATACTGACAGAATTAAAGGAGGAAATAGAAAGCAATGCATTCATTTTAGGAGACTTCAACACACCACTCACTCCAAGGTACAGATCAACCAGACAGAAAATAAGTAAAGACACAGAGGCACTGAAGAACACACTAGAACAGATGGACCTAACAGACACCTACTGAACTCTACACACAAAAGCAGCTGGATATAACTCTTCTCAAGTGCACATGGAACATTTTCCAGAATAGACCACATACTAGGCCACAAAAAGAACCTCAGTAAAGTCAAAAATATTGAAATTCTAGAAACCAACTTCTCAGATCACAAAGGTATAAAACTAGAAATAAATTGTACAATGAAAACAAAAAGGCTCACAAATACATGGAGACTTAACAACATTCTCCTAATTAATCAGTGGATCAATAATCAAATCAAAACAGAAATTACAGAATATCTGGAGACTAATGACAACAACAACACAAAGCCACAACTTCTGTGGGACACAGCAAAGGCAGTTCTAAGAGGAAAGTATATTTCAATCCAGGCCTATTTAAAGAGGGAAGAACATTCCCAAATGAATAGTCTATAGACACAATTACTGAAATTGGAAAAAGAAGAACTAATGAGTCCCAAAGTCACAACAAGGAGGGACATAATAAAGATCAGAGAAGAAATAAATAAAATTGAGAAGAGTAAAACAAAGAAAATAGCATTGAAACCAAGAGCTTGTTCTTTGAAAACATAAACAAAATAGATAAACCCTTAGCCAGACTTATTAACAGAAAAAGAGAATCTACACACATAAACAGAATCAGAAATGAGAAAGGAAAAATAACAACGGACCCGCAGAAATACAAGAATTATAAGAAAACATTATGAGAATCTATATGGTAACAAGCTGGAAAACCTAGAAGAAATGGACAACTTCTTAGAGAAATACAACCTTCCAAGGCTGACCAAGCAAGAAACAGAAAACCTAAACAGACCAGTCACCAGTGACGAAATTGAATCAGTAATCAAAAAACTACCCAAAACTAAAATCCCCAGGCCAGACGGATTCACCTCTGAATTCTACAAGACGTTTAGAGAAAAAATAACACCCATTCTCATTAAAGTTTTCCAAAAAATAGAAGAGGAGGGAATACTTCCAAACTCATTGTATGAAGCCAGTATCACTCTAATACCAAACTGGGCAAAGACCTCAACAAAAAAGAAAATTAGAGACCAATATCCCTGATGAACGTAGATGCAAAAATACTCAACAAAATATTAGCAAACCGAATTCAAAAATACATCAAGAGGATCATACACCATGATCAAGTGGGATTCATCCCAGGGATGCAAGGATGGTACAACATTCGAAAATCCATCAACATCATCCACCACATCAACAAAAAGAAGAATAAAAACCACATTATCATCTCCATAGATACTGAAAAAGAATTTGACAAAATTCAGCATCCATTCATGATTAAAACTCTCAACAAAATAGGTATGGAGGTCAAGAACCTCATCATCATACAGGCCATATATGACAAACCCACATTTAATATCATACTTAACAGCGAGAAGCTGAAACGTTTTCATCTAAGATTGGGAACAAGAGAGGGATGCCCCCTCTCTCCACTGTTATTCAACATAGTTCTGGAGGTCCTAGACATGGCAATCAGACAAAACAAAGACATACGAGGCATCCAGATTGGTAAAGAAGAAGTCAAATTGTCACTATTTGCAGATGACATGATATTGTACATAAAAAATCCTAAAGACACTCCACTCCAATACTACTAGAACTAATATCTGAATTCAGCAAAGTTGCAGGATATAAAATTAACACACAGAAATATGTTGCTTTCCTATACACTAACGATGAACCAACAGAAAGAGAAATCAGAAAACAATTCCATTCACAATTGCATCAAAAAGAATAGAATACCTAGGAATAAACCTAATGAAGGAAGTGAAATAAGTATACCCCAAAAACTACAAGACACTTCTAGGAGAAATTAAAGAGGACACTAACAAATGGAAATGCATCACATGCTCTTGGCTAGGAAGAATAAATATTGTAAAAATGGCTGTACTACCTAAAGCAATCTACAGATTCAACACAATCCTTATCAAAGTACCAATAGCATTCTTCAACGACCTGGAATAAATAGTTCTAAAATTCATATGGAACCACAAAAGATCCCGAATAGCCAAAGCAATCCTGAGAAGGAGGAATAAAACAGGGGGAATTATGCTCATTGACTTCAAGCTCTACCACAAAGCCACAGTAATCAAGACAATTTGGTATTGGCACAAAAACAGACCCACAGACCAGTGAACAGAATAGAAAACCCACACATTAACCCAAACATACACAGTCAATTAATATATGATAAAGGAGCCTTAGATATACAATGGGGAAATGACAGCCTCTTCAGCAGCTGGTGTTGGTAAAACTGGACAGCTACATGTAAGAGAATGAAACTGGATTGCTGTCTAACCCTATACACAAAAGTAAACTCAAAATGGATCAAAGACCTGAATGTAAGTCATGAAACCATAAATCTCTTAGAAAAAAACATAGGCAAAAATCTCTTGGACATAAACATGAGCAACTTCTTCATGAACATATCTCCCCGGGCAAGGGAAACAAAAGCAAATATGAACAAGTGGGACTATATCAAGCTGAAAAGCTTCTGTTCAGCAAAGGACACCATCAGTAGAATAAAAATACATCCTACAGTATGGGACAATATATTCATAAATGACGTATCCAATAAGCGGTTGACATCCAAAATATATAAAGAACTCATGCACCTCAACAAACAAAAAGCAAATAATCCAATTAAGAAATGGGCAGAGGACATGAATAGACACTTCTCCAAAGAAGAAATTCATATGGCCAACAGGCACATGAAAAGATACTCCACATCGCTAATCATCAGAGAAATGCAGATTAAAACCACAATGAGATATCACCTCACACCAGTAAGGATGGCCAACATCCAAAACATAAACAAATGTTGGCGAGGATGTGGAGAAAAAGGAACCCTCCTACACTGCTGGTGGGAATGCAAATTAGTTCAACCATTGTGGAAAGCAGTATGGAGGTTCCTCAAAAAACTCAAAATAGAAATACCATTTGTCCCAGGAATCCCACTCCTAGGAATTTACCCTAAGAATGCAGCAGCCCAGTTGTAAAAGAAACACTATGTTTATCGTAGCACTATTTGAAATAGCCAAGAAATGGAAGCAACCTAAGTGTCCATCAGTAGATGAATGGATAAAGAAGAGGTGGTACATATACACAATGGAATATTATTCAGCCATAAGAAGAAAACAAATCCTACCATTTGCAACAACATGGATGGAGCTAGAAGGTATTATGCTCAGTGAAATAAGCCAAGTGGCCATCAGTAGATGAATGGATTAAGAAGATGTGGTACATATACACAATGGAATATTATGCAGCCATAAGAAAAAAACAAATCCTACCACTTGCAACAACATGGATGGAGCTGGAGGGTATTATGCTCAGTGAAATAAGCCAGGCCGAAAAAGACAAGTATTAAATGATCTCACTCATATGTGGAGTATAAGAACAAAGAAAAAAAAAAAAGACTGAAGGAACAAAACAGCAGCAGACTCACAGAACCCAAGAACGGACTAATAGTTACCAAAGGGAAAGGGACTGGGGAAGAAGGGCGGGAAGGGAGGGATAAGAGGGTAAAAGGGGCATTATGATTGGCAGACATAGGGTGGGGGGGCACGGGGAGGACTGTACAGCTCAGAGAAGACAAGTAGTGATTCTCATCTCACTACACTGATGGACAGTGACTGTAATAGGGTTGGTGGGGGGATCTGATGAAGGGGGTAGTTTAATCATCACAATATTGCTCATGTAATTGTAGGTTAATGATACTAAAATAAAATAAATTGTAAATAAAAAAAAAGAAAGAAAGAAGCCAAGTGGAAAAATACAAGTGTCAAATGATTTCACTCATATGAGGAACATAAGAGCAAATAAAAAAACAGCAGCAGACTCACAGAACCCAAGAATGGACTAATAGTTACCAAAGAGAAAGGGACTGGGGAGGACGGGCGGGAAAGGAGGGACAAGGGGGAATAAAGGGCATTACAATTAGCAGATGTAATGTTGGGGGTGGTGTGGGGCGGGCTGTACAACTCAGAGAAGACAAGTAGTGATTCTATAGCATCTCACTACACTGATGGACAGTGACTGTAATGGGGTTGGTGGGGGGTACCTGATGTAGTGGGTAGTTTAATAACCATAATATTGTACATGTAATTGTAGATTCATGATACCAAAATTAATTTAAAAAATAACAATAATGTTGCCTTTTATTTAATACAATGTGTTGCTATTTCAAAGCACTTTCATGATGGTGTTATTATCTGAAAAGGAGAAACCTGAGACTGAGAAGTTATGCGACTCTCCCTGCCTTTTTAGGTCATTCATCTACTTAGCAGTCAAGGCAGGATAAAAATCTAAGCCTTAAAATTTTGTAGGTAATGTTTTTTTTCCTACTATATCAATAGTGTCTTTCAATTTTAAACTTAAAGAAAAAAAGAGGGAAGCCAACAAAATAATAGACTTTTTTCAGAGTGAAATTATGTAGGTTTCAAGTTCTTGCACGAGTAGGTATAGTACTACTCCTTTACCTGTGGAGTGATTTATGTTTGACAACCAATGTGCCAATTAATGAAAGCACAGGAAATATCCTACGAAAAAAACATAGGTTGAATCAATAGGTTTTTGTAGCATTTTAGACTGGGGATAGAGGTATGGAAATATCTAAACTGTGAACACTTTGGAAATCACAATGTTCACAGGTCTGCAATTGGTAAGGTAGTTTTAACTATCAGAATCAATGTAGTGATTGGTGGCTGCTCCTAATGATTGATGGCAACTATAATTCTTCTCCCCAAGTACAAGTTTTTGGGAGTTGTAAAACACAATGCCTGGCCTTGACTTGGCAGGAAAATATGCCTTCCTGTTGTTGAGTATGGCCAGCTTACGTATACTGCTGACAAAAATAGCAATTGCAAAGTCATCATGGGAATTAGCATGAGTGCCTATCTTTGGAGATGTTTTGAGAACATCAATGGGTGGAAAGTGAATTAAATATATGATATGACTCTAGATGAGAACTAAAAGAAGGGAATTTTTGGTATCCATGATTTTCTTATCAAATATTGTAAAGATACAAGAAACACATATCAAATAAATATATGCATTATAATAGACGATCTCCACTGCTACTGCTACAATTGCATGGGCTATCTTTATAAGGAAATCATATAACAGAAACTATCAGTACTGCAGATGTTTCTTCAAATATGAGAGAGCCATGTGCTAATCCATCCACATTGCCTCTCATATCCCCCTGAAAAATATAATACATTTTTTAAAAAGTTGATTCAGATTACAGGTGAAGTCTGGCTAGGGAACAAAATAAAGCTAATTATAGTGAAAAAAACAAACCCTTGGCGTCACCTGATTTGATGTTTCAATGGAGCTAACTGTCCACACTTAAGATAAAGCATAAGCTCAGATAGAATGTGAGTATTCTTTGGCTACAAAGAAGATACATTCCTATGAGGTGTCTATATTTTCCCTTTCAAATATCTGAAAAGAGATTTCCTGCAGATTTACTGCTAAGATCTTTTGGATACCTCCTCCAAAGAGAAAATGATGTCAGATGGAAGTATCCAAGTTGACAAATTCTATACTTTTCTGTCCTTTAAAAATAGTAGTAAGAAAATTTGAGGGTTTAGAAGCTTAGAATACCTTACTGAATTTTTTTCTGGATTCCATTTCTATGCGTGAGATAATGTGAGCATGATCTTGGCTGAAAGCAATGCTTTGTATAAAATTTCCTTTCAAGATACATTCAAATCCTATGAATCTATTTATATCATTCTACATGATATAATATAAATATGCTCTATATTGGGTTTACAATTGAGACTACCCACTCAGGTCAAAGTGGTAAGAAGCATGGCTTTTGAAAGATGCAAAATTAAAAAGACAAAAGATTTTATTTGGACAGAGTAAATTGTAATTGGATCCATTCCCATATTGACTAGTGTGTTTCATATGCAGGAAAATGTTATTCCACATCCACTGACAATTCCTTTCAGAACAAGAATCACTTGAAGAAATAAAAGATCACAAAATTCTAAGAAACAGAATGAAATCCATTTCTAGGTCATTAATAGCCTTGAGACTTACTGTTCAAAACAGGCAATGGCACATAGAAATTTGTGAGGTTATACTGACGTGAGGATAAGCAAGACTGTGAAATGACATTAGGGTTAAAAAGTGAAAACAAAGGAAGCAAAATTTTCTCCATTTTAATGCAAAACAGGAAACAACGTCTTTTAAAATGGTATTTCCACTAAAGCCTTTGAAATCCCATCCATTTTAAGCCCTGAATGAATGGAACTGAAAGGTCTGTTGTATCCATCTAAGAGAATTTTGCCACTGGTAGGCTGGAAAAACTGATTGTTGCCTCCCCTTTCCTTCACAGTTTTAGAGATAAATAAAATGGGCAACAAAATTCAGGAAGAGAATAGCTATCCACTGAACTAATTTCCATCTTCTTATTTGGTACATTAATACTAACAGATAAAGTTCAGCATTGTTTCAGAAGCCACTATCTTTGCTGATGGGTTCATAACTCATAAAAAGCTGGTAAGAGTGGCACCAATCCAGAGTCCATCAAGAGGCAAGGTTTGTGTTTTGTCAATTCAGAAATACATTGTCTAATCCTGAGGAAAATAGATGGTTGCATGAGAAGTGAGGCAGAAATCTCCTCCCAAACCCACAAAGAATATGCAAAAACAGCAAATAAAATTATTCCTAAAAGAGTGCCCAGAAATAAGATTTTACCAGTCAGTCTACATCTGGAAAAAGAGAACATCTCATGGAAAAGGAGCAATAAAGTCATGACCCAGCAGAACCCAAGGACTCCTCCCACTCCAGCTCACCAGCAGGAGGAAGGGAATCAGAGTAGGGAGGGAGTAGAATCTCGGGACTGCTAAATACCCAGCCCTAGAAATCTACTCCAAAGCACAAAACCACAATACATGGTGCTCTGGAGATTAGAGGGTGTTAAAAACAAATTCAGAGACTGAGACTGTGAACAGGTTCCCACAACCAGCTGCCCTGGGACAAAAGAAAGGCAGGTGCTTTGAAAGACTTCCCAACAGTGAGAGGGATGCTAAAGGGGCAAGGGTTCAGGAGGTGGAACAGGTGGACAAAATTGTCCAGGAACACTCAGCCCAGCAGGTGGAGCTACAAGTGCTCCATCCCCCCTAGCTGGCAAGGCAGCCCACAGGCCCTCCACCACAATAAGTAGCCTGCTGCATCTTCCTACCCACCGGTGCCTGCATGCAAACCTGCTGCCCCTGCCATTGCTCCAGACCAGCCAGAGGGCAGCCCTGCATACAGCAACTACACGGTTTAATGCAGAGGCTACTCCCTGCATGGGTCCCCTGCCCCTGACAGCAAAGGCAGGCACTGTGGCCGGAAAGCAAGAAAGGGCTCACTCTTTAGGGTAGGCACAAGCACTGCTCACCTGTGACCACTGCCATTTCTCCAGGTACTGGACAGCTCTGAAGAGCAGAGCTTCTGTGCACTAGATTGTGCTGCCTACACAAACCTAATATTTCTCACTATCAAATAGAATTGTGAAAAGGCAGAACCTTGTTCCACCCAAAATCCCTCAAACACCAAAAAGAGCACTCAGTGAGATGAAAATCACCAATCTTCCTCAAAAAGAATTCAAAATAAAAGTCATAAGCATGCTAATAGAGCTACAGAAAAATATTCAAGAGCTAAGGGATGAATTCAGGAGGGAGATAGACACCTTAAAAATACAGTAGCTGAAATGAAGCATACAATGGAGGGATTTAAAAGCAGATTAGATGAGGTACAGGAGACAGTAAATGGAATAGAAATTAGAGAACAGGAATAGAAAGAAGCTAAGGCAGAGAGAGAAAAAAGGATCTCTAGGAATGATAGACTATTAAGAGAACTGTGTGACCAATTCAAAAGGAACAATATTCATATTATAGAGGTACAAGAAGAAGAAGAGAGATAAAAAGGGATAGAAAACGTCCTTGAAGATATAATTGCTGAAAATTTCACCAATGTGGGGAAGAAAATAGTCTCTCAGGACATGGAAGTCCACAGAACTCCCAACACAAGGGACCCAAGGAAGACAACACCAAGACATATAATAATTAAAATGGCAAAGATCAGAGAGAAAAATATGGCAGAGTGAGTAGTGTGGCGAAAATCTCCTCCCAAAACCACACACATTTTGAAAATACAGCAAATACAACTATTCCTAAAAGAGTGACCAGAAGTAACAGTACACCAGCCAGTCTACATCTGGGAGAAGTGAACATCTCATGGAAAAGGGTAAGGTAAAAATCCATGACCCAGTGGGACCCAAGCACTCCCCCCACTGCAGCTCACCAGGAGGAGGAAGAGAATCAGAGCAGGCAGGGAGTAGAAGCACAGGACTTCTAAATACCCAGTTCTAGAAATATACCCTGGGAGCACGGACCCACACTGCATCATGCTCTGGAGATTGGAAGGGTGAAAGGCATAGTCTGAGACTAAGACTGCAAACAGATTCCCACAACTGGCTGCCCAAGAACAAAAGAAAAGCAGGTGATTTAAGGGACCTCTCAATGGTCAGAAGGCTGCTAAAGGGGCAAAGGTTTAGAAGAAGGAACAGGTGGACAAAATCGTCCTGGCACACTCAGCACAGAAGGCTGGGTACTTACAGGAGCTTCAGGCGCCCTATCCCCCTGGTTGGCAACACAGCCTCAAGGCCCCTCACCATGATAATCAGCATGCTGCTCCTTCCTCCCTGCTGTCAACTGTGCACAAATTGGCTGCCCCCGCCATTGCTGCAGACCAGATGGAGGGCACCCCCACCTACAGTAAATACACAGTTTAACGCAAAGGCTTCTACCTGCATGCAGCTAACTGGCCCAGGCCCAGAAGCTGCTCCCTGTGCACAGGTTATTTGGCACACACAGTGGAGATGCGCACTGAGACCAGGAGCCATGAAGGGGCTTTGTTATCATGGCAGAACCCATGCCGCTCACCTGTGAATCCTGCCATCACACTAGGCCATCCTGAGAGCCACCCCACCCACAGCAGTTTAGAAGATTAACCCAGAGGCTGCTCTGTGCATGTGGTTAACCTGCACAGACAGCAGAGACAGGCACGGTGACAAGCAAGCGGGAAGGGACTTTGTCCTCCCGGCTGACACCCACACCACTTGCCAGCGACCATTCCCATCGCTACAAGACTAAAGGAAGCAGAACCTGGTTCAATCCAAAATCCCTCAAACACCAGAAAGAGGGCTCGGTGAGTCTGAAATCACCAATTTTCCTGAAAAATAATTCAAAATAAAAGTCATAAGCATGCTAATGGAGCTACAGAAAAATGTTCAAGAGTTAAGGGATGAATTCGGGAGGGAGATAACTGAAATTAAACAAAAAATGGAGGTATGTAAAAGCAGATTAAGAGAGGTAGAGGAGGCAGTGAATAAAATAGAAATCAGAGAACAGGAATACAGAGAAGCTGAGGGAGAGAGAGAAAAGGAATCTGTAGGAAAGAAATAATATTAAGAGAACAGTGTGACCAATCCAAATGGAACAATATTCACATTATATGGGTACCAGAAGAAGAGGACAGAGAAAAAGGGATGGAAAGTGTCTTTGAAGAAATAATTGCTGAAAATTTCTGCTATCTGAGGTAGGAAATAGTCTCTCAGGCCATGGTAGTCCACAGATCTCCCAACACAAGGGACTGAAGAAGGACAACACCAAGATATATAATAATTAAAATGACAAAGATCAAGCATAAGGACAGACTATTAAAAGCAGCCAGAGAGAGAAAAAAGATCACCTACAAAGGAAAACCCATCAGGCTATCATCAGACTTCTCACCGAAAACCTTTCAGGCCAGAAGGAAGTGGCACAATATATACAATGTGATGAAACAGAAGGGCCTTGAACCAAGAATACTCTATCCAGCAAGATTATCATTTAAATTTGAAAGAGGGATAAACAATTCCCAGATAAGCAAAATTTGAGGGAATTTACCTCCCACAAACCATCTCTACAGTGTATTTTAAAGGGACTGCTCTAGGTGGAAGTATGACTAAGGCTAAATAGCTATAACAAGAGAAAATAAAACCACAGCAAAGGAAGTAGACTAACTAAATACTAACTAAAAGCAAAATAAAATCAGCTATCCCCAAAGTCACTGAAGGGAAACACAAAGAGTACAGAATAAAAGAGCTAACATATAAAGAGTGGAGGAGGAAGAAAAAGAAGGGCGAGAAATAAAGAATCACCAGAGACTGTGTTTATAACAGCATAACAAGTGAGTTAAGTTAGGCAGTTAGCTAGTAAAGAAGCTGCCCTTGAATCTTTGGTAACCATGAATCCAAAGCCTGCAATGGCAATAAGTACATATATATCAATAATCACCCTAAATGTAAATGGACTGACTGCACCAATCAAAAGACAGTTACAGAATGGATAAAAAAGTAAGATCCATCTATGTGCTGCCTACAAGAGACTCACTTCAAACCCAAAGACATACACAGACTGAAAGTTATGGGATGGAAAAAGATATTTCATGTAACTAATAGTGAGAAAAAAGCAGGAGCTGCAGTACTTGTATCAGACAAAATAGACTTCAAAACAAAGAAAGTCACAAGAGACAAAGAAGAACATTACATAATGATAAAGGGGTCAGTCCAACAAGAGGATATAACCATTATAAATATCTATGCACTCAACACAGGAGCACCTACATATGTGAAGCAACTATTAACAGAATTAAAAAGTGAAATAAAATGCAATGCATTCATTCTGGGAGCTTCAGCACTCCACTCACTCCAAAGGACTGATCAAGGCAGAAAATAAATAAGGAGACAGAGGCACTGAATGACACATTACAACAGATGGACGTAACAGACATCTATAGAACACTCCACCCAAAAGCAGCAGAATACACATTCTCAAGTGCCATTGGAACATTTTCCAGAATAGTCCACATATTAGGCCACAAAAATAACCTCAGTAAATTCAAAAAGATTGAAATCATACCAACCAACCTCTCAGATCATAAAACTATGAAACTAGAAATAAACTGTACAAAGAAAACAAAAATGTTTACAAACACATGGAGGCTTAACAACATGCTCCTAAATAATCAATGGATCAATGACCAAATTAAAACAGAGATCAAGCAATATATAGAGACAAATGACAACAACAGTGCAACAACGCAACTTCTGTGGGATGCAGCAAAGGCAGTTCTAAGAGGAAAGTATATAGCAAACCAGGTCCATTTAAAGCAGGAAGAACAATTCCAAATGAACAGTCTAAATTCATAATTATTGAAACTAGAAAAAGAACAAATGAGGCTCAAAGTCAGTAGAAGGAGAGATATAATAAAGATCAGAGAAGAAATAAATAAAATTGAGAAGAATAAAACAATAGAAAAAATTAATGAAACCAAGAGCTGGTTCTTTGAGAAAATAAAGAAAATAGATAAATGCTTAGCAAGACTTATAAAGAAAAAAAGAGGATCTACACCCATAAACAGAATCTGAAATGAGAGTAGAAAAATCACTACAGACACCACAGAAATACAAAGAACTATTAGAAAAAACTATAAAAAATGAAATGCTAACAAACTCGATAACCTAGAAAAGATGGACAACTTTCTAGACAAACACAACCTTCCAAGATGGACCCAAGAAGAAACAAGAAACCTGAACAGAACAATTACCAGCAATGAGATTGAATTGGTAATCAAAAAACTACCCAAGAACAAAAACCCATACCAGATGGATTAACCACTGAATTTTATCAGACATTAGGCAAGACATAATATCCATTCTCCTTAAAGTTTTCCAAAAAATAGAAGAGGAGGGAATACTTTAAAACTCATTCTATGAAGCCAGCAACACTCTAATACAAAAGCCAGGCAAAGATGCCACAAAGAAAGAAAACTGCAGACCAATATCCCTGGTGAACACAAATGGAAAAATACTCAGCAAAATATCAGCAAACCGAATTCAAAAATACATCAAGAGGATCATACATTAGGATCAAGCAGGATTCATCCCAGGGATGTAAGGATGGTACAACATTAAAAAACCCATCAACATCATCCAATATATCAATAAAAAGGACAAAAATCACATGATTATCTCCATAGATGCCAGAAAAGCATGTGACCAAATTCAACACCTATTCATGATAAAAACTCCAAACAAAATGGGTATAGAGGGCAAGTACCTCAACATAATAAAGGCCATATAAGACAAACACACAGCCATCATCGTACTTAACATTGAGAAGCTGAAAGCTTTCCCTTTAAGAACGGGAACAAAATAAGGACCCCCACTGGCCCCACTCCTATTCAACATAGTTCTAAAAGTCCTAGCCATGGCAATCAGACAACACATAGAAATAAAAGGCATCCAGATTGGTAAGGAAGAAGTTAAGCTGTCACTGTTTGCAGATGACATGATATTGTACATAAAGACTCTAAAGAATCCACTCCAAAACTACTGGAACTAATATCTGAATTCAGCAAAGTTGCGGGATACAAAATTAATACCCAGAAATCTGTTGCATTCCTATACACTAACCATGAACTAACAGAGAGAGAAATCAGGAAAACAACTCCATTCATAATTGCATCAAAAAGAATAAAATACATAGGAATAAACCTAATGAAGGAAGTGAAAGACCTATACCCTGAAAACTACAAGACACACGAGAGAAATTAAAGATACTAATAAATGGAAATTAATTCCATGCTCTTGGGTAGGAAGAATTAATATTTTCAAAATGGCAATCCTGCCTAAAGCAATCTACAGATTCAATGCAATCCCTATAAAAATACCAACAGCATTCTTCAAAGAACTGGAACAAATAGTTCTAAAATTCATATGGAACCACAAAAGACCCCAAATAGCCAAAGCAATGCTGAGAAAGAAGAATAAAGCAAGGGGGATCTTGCTTCCCAACTTCAAGCTCTACTACAAAGCCACAGTAATCAAGACAATTTGGTACTGGCACAAGACCTCACCCATAGACCAGTTGAACAGATTAGAGAGTCCAGATATTAACTGAAGCATATATGGTCAATTAATAATATGATAAAGGAGCCATAGATATACAATGGGGAAATGACAGCCTCTTCAATAGCTGGTGTTGGCAAAACTGGACAGCTACATGTAAGAGAATGAAACTGGATTACTTTTTAACTCCATTCACAAAAGTAAACTCGAAATGGATAAAAGACCTGAATGTAAATCATGAAACCATAAAACTTTTAGAAAAAACATAGGCAAAACTCTCTTGAATATAAGCATGAGCAACTTTTTCATGAACATATCTTCCCGGGCAAGTAAAACAAAAGCAAAAATGAACAAGTTGGAATATATCAAACTAAAAAGCTCTGTACATCAAAGGATACCATCAGCAGAACAAAAAGGCATCGTACAGTATGGGAGAATATATTCATAAATGACATATCCGATAAGGGTGTGACATCCAAAATATATAAAAAGCTCACACACCTCAACAACCAAAAAACAAATAACCTGATTATAAAATTGGCAGAGAATCTGGACAGACACTTCTCAGAAGAGGAATTTCAGATAGCCAGCAGACACATGAAAAGATGCTTCACATCGCTAATCATCATAGAAATGCAAATGAAAACTACAATGAGATATCATCTCACACCAGTGAGGATGGCCAACATCCAAAAGACAAACAACAACGCTGGTGAGGAAGTGGAGAAAGGGAAACCCTCCTACACTGCTGGTGGGAATATAAATTAGTTCAACCATTGTGGAAAGCAATATGGAGGTTCCTCAAAAAACTAAAAATAGAAATACCAATTGACCCAGGAATTCTACTCCTAGGAATTTACCCTAAGAATGTAGGAACCTAGTTTCAAAAAGACATATGCACCCCTATGTTTATCACAGCACTATTTACAATAGCGAAGAAATGGAAGCAACCTAAGTGTCCATCAGTAGATGAATGGACAAAGAAGAAGTGGTACATATACACATTGGAATATTATTCAGCCATAAAAAGAAAACAAATCTTACCATTTGCAACAACATGGATGGAGCTAGAGGGTATTAATTAGGTTTAGTGAAATAAGCCAGGTGGAGAAAGACAAGTACCAAATGATTTCACTCATTTGTGGAGTATAAAAACAAAGCAAAACTGAAGGAACAAAACAGCAGCAGACTCACAGACTCCAAGAAGGGACTAGTGGTTACCAAAGGGAAAGGGTTGGAGAGGGTGGGTGGGGAGGAGGGAGAAGGGGATCGAGAGGCATTATGATTGATACACATGGTGTTTGTGGGGGTCACAGGGAAGACAGTGTAGCACAGAGAAGACAAGTAGTGACTCACTGGCACCTTAGTACACTGATGGACAGTGACTGCAATGGGGTATGTAGTGGAGACTTACTAGGGGGGAATGTAGTAACCACAATGTTGCTCATGTGAAACCTGAGCATAAGATAGTATATCAATGATACATTCATAATAAATAAAAGAAATTCATAATCTTCCAGAGGCATTCAATAAGAAAGGGAGAGAGCATAAAATCACTCTCTCTTTTAAAAGTATGTAAATTGAGGACAGTATTTTAAAGTGATTGTTTGTGCTGCTTTTGGGTTGTGAATAATTTTCTTACAACTGTTGAGCCATCTGTTAAACAGAAAGGTCTTGCCTATTCAAAAAGCTGAACTCAATATTTTTTAATTTCAATAAACAGCTTTTGTTTGAATCCTCTAAACAACAAATACTCTAATAAATAATGGATCATGGTACTCATGGGTTGAATTAAGCAGAAAGGGAAATAAGCTATCCTTTAAAAACTGTTTTAAGCTCTGTTTTCCATAAAGGACAACACACTCACACCTCTGAGGTCTTTCACCTGCACCGTCTGTGGCCATGTAAGAAATTGTCACATTTGGCATTTCTCTTGACCTTGAAAGTCTAGACCTGAAATGAAAGAATTTGGAGGACTGTTAAACCATAGGCATAATTTCTACATATGCAACCTTCCGACCGCAGATTCTTTCATAAGATCTTTTCCCTTAGTTATATTTCTGAGCTGCTAAATGCAGTGCCCAAATTTGTGTGAAATGAATTTGGATTAGTGCAGTGATCCCAATTTTTTCAGTGCTACACATTACCTTCTTATTACTACCTCAAGTGTATATTGGAGGAATGGACATTGTTCATGGATTTTAAAGTGAATTGCTTTTAAATATCCATCAACATTCTTCATTCCAGGGTTATTCATTTCTGAATAATAGAAATAGTGCACGATTGATAGTTACATTCAAAACAATAAGGTGTTTACTGTCTTAATTCTATGCATTGTTAGTTTTTTTCAGCTTTTTTTAATTAAGGTATTACTGATATACACTCTTATGAAGGTTTCACATGAAAAAACAATGTGGTTACTACATTTACCCATATTATCAAGTCCCCACCCATACCCCAATGCAGTCACTGTCCATCAGTGTAGTAAGATGCCACAGATTCACTGTTTGCCTTCTCTGTGCTACACTGTTTTCCCTGTGATCCCCCACACTATGTGTACTAAACATAATACCCCTTAATCCCCTTCTCCCACCCTCCCCACCCACCCTCACGCACCCCTCTCCTTTGGTAACCACTAGTTCCTCCTTGGAGTCTATGAGTATGCTGCTATTTTGTTCCTTCAGTTTTGCTGCACTGTTATACTCCACAAACGAGGGAAATCTTTTGGCATTTGTCTTTCTCTGCCTGGCTTATTTCAATGAGCATAATATCCTCCAGCTGTATCCATGTTGTTGCAAATGGCAGGATTTATTTCCTTCTTATGGCTGAATAGTATTCCATTGTGTATATGTACCACTTCTTCTCTATCCATTCATCTACTGATGGATACTTAGGTTGCTACCATATCTTGGCTCTTGTAAAAAGTGCTGCAATAAACATAGGGGTGCACATGTCTTTTTGAATATGAGAAGTTGTATTCTATAGGTAGATTCCAAGGAGTGGGATTCCTGGGTGAACTGGTATTTCTATTTTTCGTTTTTTGAGGAACCTCCATATTGCTTTCCACAATGGTTGAACTAGCTTACATTCCAACCAGCAGTGTAGGAGGGTTCCCCTTTATCCTCATCCTCACCAGCATTTTTTGTTCTTAGTCTTTTGGATGACGGCCATCCTTACTGGTGTGAGGTGATATCTCATTGTGGTTTTAATTTGCATTTCCCTGATGATTAGTGATGTGGAGCATCTTTTCAAGTGTCTGTTGGCCATCTGAATTTCTTCGTTGGAGAACTTTTCTTCATATCCTCTGCCCAATTTTTAATTGGGTCATTTGCTTTTTGGGTGTTGAGGCATGTAAGATTTTTATATATTTTGGATGTTAACCCCCTGTCGGATATGTCATTTACAAATATATTCTCTCATACTGTAGGACACCTTTTTGTTCTGTTGATGGTGCCCTTTGCCATACAGAAACTTTTTAGTTTGATGTAGTCCCATGAGTTCATTTTTGCTTTTCCTTCCTTACTTGAGGAGATGCGTTCAGGAAGAAGTCGCTCATGCTTATATTCAGGAGATTTTTGCCTATGTTGTCTTCTAAGAGTTTTATGATTTCATGACTTACATTCAGGTCCTTGAGCCATTTTGAGTTTACTTTTGTGTATGGGGTTAAACAATAATCCAGTTTCATTCTCTTGTGTGTAGCTGTCCAGTTTTGCCAACACCAGCTGTTGAAGAGGCTGGTATTTCCCCATTGTATGTCCATGGCTCCTTTATCATATATTAATTGCCTATATATGGTTGGGTTTATATCAGGGCTCTCTAGTCTATTCCATTGGTCTATGGGTCTGTTCTTGTGACAGTACCAAATTTTCTTGAGTACTGTGGCTTTATAGTAAAGCTTGAAGTTGGGGAGCATAATCCCCCCAGCTTTATTCTTCCTTCTCAGTATTGCTTTGGCTATTTAGGGTCTTTTGTGAATCCTTATGAATTTTAGAACGATTTTCCCTAGTTAATTGAAAAATGCTGTTAGTATTTTGATAGGAATTGCATTGAATCTGTAGATTGCTTTAGGCAGGATGGCCATTTTGACAATATTAATTCTTCCTATTTACGAACACGGGATGTGTTTCCATTTATTGGTATCTCCTTGAATTTCTCTCATGAGTGTCTTGTAGTTTTCAGAGTATAGGTCTTTCACTTCCATGGTTAGGTTTATACCTAGGTATTTTATTATTTTTGATGAAACTGTGAATGGAATTGTTTTCCGATTTCTCTCTCTGCTAGGTCATTGTTAGTGCATAAGAATGCCACAGGTTTCTGCGTATTAATTTTGTATCCCATAAATTTGCTGAATTCAGATATTAGATATAGTAGTTTTGGAGTGGATTCTTTAGGGTTTTTTATGTGCAATATCATGTCATCTGTGAACAGGGACAGTTTAACTTCTTCCTTGCCAATCTAGATGCCTTTTATTTCTTTGTGTTGTCTGATTTCTGTGGCTAGGACCTCCAGTACTATGTTGAATAGAGTGGGGAAAGTGGGCATCCTTGTCTTGTTCCTGATCTTAAAGGAAAAGCTTTTAGCATCTCACTGTTAAGTATAATGTTGCCTGTCAGTTTGTCACATATGGCCTTTATTATATAGATGTACTTGCCCTCTATATACATTTTCTTGAGAGTTTTTATCAAGAATGGGTGTTGAATTTTGTCAAATGCTTTTTTTGCATCTATGGAAATGATCATGTGGTTTTTGTCCTTCTTTTTGTTGATGTGGTGGATGATGTTGATGGATTTTCCGAATGTTGTACCATCCTTCTATCCCTGGAATAAATACTACTTGAGCATGCTGTATGATCCTTTTGATGTATTTTGAATTTGGTTTGCTAATATTTTGTTGAGTATTTTGGCATCTATGTTCATAAGGGATTTTGGTCTGTAGTTTTCTTCTTTTTGTGGTGTCTTTGTCTGGTTTTGGTATTAGAGTGATGCTCTCCTCATATAATGAGTTTGGAAGTATTCCCTGTTCTTCTACTCCTTGGAAAACTTTAAGGAGGATGGGCATTAGGTCTTCACTAAATGTTTGATAAAATTCAGCGGTGAAGCCATCTGGTCCAGGCATTTTGTTCTTAGGTAGGTTTTTGATTACCAGTTAAATTTCGTTGCTGGTAATTGGTCTGTTCAGATTTTCTGTTTCTTTCTGGGTCAGCCATGGAAGGTTGTATTTTCCTAGAAAGTTGTCCATTTCTTCTAAGTTATCCAGTTTGTTAGCATACAATTTTTCATAGTATTCTCTAAAAATTCTTTGTATTTCTGTGGTGTCTGGGGTGACATTTCCTTTCTCATTTCTCATTCTGTTTATGTGAGTAGACTCTATTTTTTTCTTGATAAGTCTGGCTAGGGGTTTATCTATCTTGTTTATTTTCTTGAAGATCCAGCTCTTGCTTTCGTTGATCCTTTCTGTTGTTTTATTCTTCTTGGTTTTATTTATTTATGCTCTAATCTTTATTATGTCCCTCCTCCTACTGTCTTTGGGTCTCATTTGTTCTTCTTTTCCTAGTTTCGTTAATTGTGAGTTTAGACTGCTCATATGGGAATGTTCTTCTTTCCTGAGGTAGGCCTGTATTGCAATATACTTTCCTCTTACCATGGCCTTCACTGCGTCCCATAGATTTTGCAGTGTTGATTTATTGTTGTCATTTGTCTCCATATATTGGTTGATCTCTGTTTTTATTTGGTCATTGATCCATTGATTATTTAGGAGCATGTTGTGAAGCCTCCATGTGTTTGTGGGATTTTTCATTTTCTTTGCATAATTCATTTCTACTTTCATTCCTTTGTGGTCTGAGAAATTGGTTGGTACAATTTCAATCTTTTTAAATTTACTGAGGCTTTTTTTGTGGCCTCGGATATGATCTATTCTTGAAAATGTTCCATGTGCACTTGAGAAGAATGTGTATTCTGCTGCTTTTGGGTGTACAGTTCTGTAAATGTCTGTTAGGTCCATCTGTTCTAATGTGTTGCTAAGGGCCTCTGTCTCCTTACTTATTTTCTGTCTGGTTGATCTGTCCTTCAGAGTGAGTGGTGTGTTGGAGTCTCCTAGAATGAATGCATTGCATTCCATTTCCCCCTTTAATTTTGTTAGTATTTGTTTCACATATGTAGCTGCTCCTGTGTTGAGCACATAGATATTTATAATGGTTATATCTTTTTGTTGGATTGACCCTCTTATCGTTATGTAATGTCCTTCTTTGTCTCTTGTGACTTTGTTTTGAAGTCTACTTTGTCTGATATAAGTACTGCAACTCCTGCTTTTTTCTCCCTATTAGTTGCATGAAATGTCTTTTTCCATCCCTTCACTTTTAGTCTGTGTATGTCTATGGTTTTAAAGTGAGTCTCTTGTAGGCAGCATATAGATGGGTCTTGTTTTCTTATCCATTCAGTGACTCTATGTCTTTTTATTAGTGCATTCAGTCCATTTACATTTAGGGTGATTATGGATAGGTATGTACTTATTGGCATTGCAGGCTTCAGATTCGTGGTTACCAAAGGTTCAAGGTTAACTTCCTTACTATCTAAGAGTCAATCTTAACTCACTGAATATGCTATTACAAACACAATTTAAAGGTTCCTTTTTTTTTCCACCTACTTTTTCTTCCTCCTCCATTCTTTATATATATTAGGTATCATATTCTGTACTCTTTGTCTACCCCTTAATGACTTTGGGGATAGTTAATTTAATTTTGCATTTTCTTAGTAATTAGCGGTTCTACTTTCTTTATTGTGGTTTTATTACCTCTGGTGACAGCTATTAAACTGTAGGAACACTTTCATCTATAGTAGTCCCTCCAAAATACACTGTACAGATGGTTTGTGGGAGGTAAATTCTCTCAGCTTTTGCTTATCTGGGAATTGTTTAATTCCTCCTTCAAATTTAAATGATAATCTTGCCTGATAAAGTAATCTTGATTCAAGGCTCTTCTGCTTCATTGCATTAAATACATCATGCCACTCTCTTCTGGCCTTTAAGGTTTCTGCTGAGAAATCTGATGATAGCCTGATGGGCTTTCCTTTGTATGTGATCTTACTTCTCTCTCTAGCTGCCTTTAATAGTCTGTCCTTATCCTTGATCTTTGCCATTTTAATCACTGTATGTCTTGATGTTGTCTTCTTTGGGTCCCATGTGTTGGGAGATCTGTGTACCTCTATGGCCTGAGAAACTATCTCCTTCCCCAGACTGGGGAAGTTTTCAGCAATCACCTCCTCAAAGACACTTTATTTCCCTTTTTCTCTCTCTTCTTCTTCTGGTACCGCTACAATGTGAATATTGTTCCACTTGGATTGGTCACATAGTTATCTCAATATTCTTTCATTCTTAGAGATCCTTTCTTCTCTCTGTGCCTCAGCTTCTTTGTATTGCTCTTCTCTAGTTTCTATTTCATTTATTGTCTCTTCCACCATATCCAATCTGCTTTTAATACCATCCATTGTGCTCTTCAATGATTGGATCTCTGATCAGAGTTCATTCCTGAGGTCTTGAATATCTTTCCACACCTCCATGAGCATGTTAATGATTTTTATTTTGAACTCCCTTTCAGGTAGAATCATGAGGTCAATATCATTTAAATCTTTCTCAGGAGTTGTACTCATAATTTTACTCTGGACCATGTTTCTTTGGCGTTTCCTATTTGTGTATGGTGCCCTCTAGTCCCCAGAAGCTCTACTCTCTGGATCTGCTCAACTCCTGAAGCAATGTCAGGGGTTGCAGGTGAGTGGTATTGGTGTCTGGAGGGAGGAAAGAGCTGTTTCCTGCTTCCTGGCTGCTATGCCTGTCTCCACTGCCTTTCCGGTTTGCAAGCCCAGTGGGTCTAGCCAGATGAAAGGCACGGTAGGCTGCCTATCATGGAAGGGTTTTTGGAGCTGTGTAGGCAGCCATGGAGCTGGATCACATGAAGATCATGAAAGCTCCCAACCTGCTAAGCAGAGTGCACCCAGGCAATTCTGTCTACCTGTCCTTTCTCCTGAGCAGTAAGCTCTGTGCAATCCTTGCCCCTTTAGCAGCTCTCTTGCTAAGGGCTTATTTGTTAGGAAGTCTCTCAGACTTCCCACCTTTCTTTTGTCCCAGAGCAGCTGGATATGGATCCCTGCTTTCCACAGGCAGCTGGAATCTTAGTCTCTCCAGGAATTCTGCCTGTCTTAGCTTTCCAACCCCCTAATCATGTGAGTATCATGCAAGCACTATAAAATGTAGGTTTGTGCTCCCAGAGCAGATCTCTGGAGTTAGGTATTCAGCAGTCCCAGTTTTTCACTCCCTCCCTGCTCCGTTCCTCTTCCTTCCACCGGTGAGCTGCGGTGGAGGAAGGGCTTGGATCCTGCCAGGCCAAAGCTTTAGTACGTTACCCTGTTCCATGAGGTCTGCTCTTGTCTCCAGATGTATGCAATTTGATGCAGTCCTCTTTCCTGTTGCTCTTTCAAGAGTAGTTGTATTGGTTTTATTTTCGTATTATATGCAGTTTTAGGAGGAAGCCTCTGTCTCTCCTCTCACGCTGCCATCTTTAATCCATCCAATGCACTGTTAGGTTATTACAAAATAAAATGTCATTGAATTTCAGTCAGTAGTATCTGAGCAACAATAATTTCCTAGCTAACTACACATACTATTCTAAAATAAAGTAACTGATATTCCACTTTATTGAGACTACATCTTTTATAGTCCCCTCTGTTTCACATTATGGAGATTTAACTGTATTTATCTATTAACATACAATATGGGAGGCAGTACTATTTTAGAAAGGAAACAGTCATGCAATCAAGGCTTTCCATCCAAATGAGAACAAGTTTGTTATTTAATAACAAGTAAAATATATCAGCTGCCCTCCTTAGATCAGAGACATAAAATATAATCTGTGAATTTGTTGCAACCCATATTTTTATGACTCAGTATTTGACCAGAGCAAGGCACCTGGTAGAGATTTTAGTCTCAAGCTTTGCTTTTAGTCAGCAGTTTCTAAATCCAAGGATTGAAAAAAAAAATTTGAAGGAGGGATAAAAAGCAAAAGTTGCAGGAGTAAGAGAGAAAGTGGGGAAGTAATAAATAAAGAAAGGGAAAGAAGAAATTTAATGGCCTCAAGGCAGAGTGATTAGAAGCAAGCCTTGATACAGTCTGGGACCAGCATCTCAGGTCTGACATTGATTAGGTTTAAAATTTTAGCAAGGTGTCTATCTGTATGCCTTTGTGTTTCCTTGCTATCAGTAAACTAGGGACAGTGATATCTACCTGGAAATTGATGACATATGTATATAAAGGCAGATATAGATATATCGATGCATATTACACAGACTGGCACCCAAGGATGTTCAATTAATAGTAAGTACTACTACTACTATAATAAATATTACTATTCTTATTACAGTTTGTTATACTTGGTAGAGAGTAAGAAGTGTGGAAAACAAATGCTAGTATGCCCAAAAGGGGCATTAAATTTCATCCTGGCACATTCAAATCTTGTGTTTAATCTCTTTCTTTTTTATTTTTCAAATTAAACTGATTAAAGTTTAATAATATTTTATGCTTATATATTCTTTTATAATTTTCAAAAGGCATTCAAAAATATCTTTTGCTATCTGAATTATTTTCAAGAAATTTTTTGGTCTAGTCTATCAACCTGAAAAAGTATTACTCTGAGGCAACTGCAGTATTATATCTTAGAGTTATCAAATTATGAAGTGACACAGATGGAAAATTATTTAGTCTGCCCCTCATTGGCATAGAAGAAAATTAAGTCTAGGAAGGTTGAAATAACCTGCCCAAAACCACATAGAAAATAAGTAGTAATTCTGAAACATTCGCAATAAATACAAATAAATATCATAAAAAGCTATCATAAGAGAACACAGTTCCAATTCCAACCAATAGACCAATCATTCTAAATTATATTTAATTAAAAAAAGTTCAAAGCAACAAAAAATGTGGACAATTTATCAGATCATGTTTTCAATGCAATGTGAACTTGAGACTAAATATGTCAATGCCCATAGTATGAGTAATTATTGACCTAGTACAAAAATGAGTACATTTTGGGTCTATCCCACAAATATTTTCAAAGCCATATTTAGAGTAATGTTTGATTAGACATAATTCTACTTTGAGGAGAGATTCTTTATTCCTCAATATAGCATGAGGAATAGAAATGCAAGCCTGTAAGTCTATTATGGGGTGTGATTTTTAATATAGTACTCCTCATTTTTTTCAGTTGCTTGGCCCTTTTAGTGGTACAAAATATTCAAGATCTTTTGATCTCAGCCACTCTGCTTTGCCCCCAGAAAAAAAGATCATCAGAATTAACAAAAAGCTATCATCCTCTTTGTATTCTGTTTTTTTTAAATATAAGTAAAATATTCATAGAGGAAACTAAAATGTAGATATTACCATATTACATGTATAAAAATTTAAGTGATTAATTCATAGACTACATAGAGTCTCAAATATTAAAATTCACATAGTAGAACTAATATTTATTAGTTTTAATTATTCCATGCACTTGGATTAGCATTGTATATTGTAATTATGATGAATCCTAATGATCACTCTCTTAGGCAGGTATTATTTTTTATTATATCTTGACCTGTTTTAAATGAAGAAACTGATGCAGACAAGTTTAGGTAATTTATTCATATTTATATAACCAGAGTTTGAACCAAAGTTTGACTCTAAAGCCTGTTGTCTTTCCACTATGCTATGCTTCCAAAATACCCACTCAAATATTGTTTACAAAATTTTAAGTAAAGGAAATGCTTCTCAGAACTAACCCAGATCTGATATCAAGTAAAAATAGAATTCTGCCATGGGTACGAGCTCCATCTGGTTCTCCCTTTTTATGCCACAAAGTATTTGATGGTTGCATAGGTATAAGAGGCAGTAGTCACAGAAGTCACACCCTGGAGACTGTCTATGCCTAACGGAATGAACAATAAATTATCAGGAAAAGGAAAAGGAAGTCTTGGTGAAACCTGAATCACAAAGGAGATATACCCTTCTTTTACATGACTTTTCCTTTACCCCTCCCATAGCTTACTTTCTTATTCTTTATTCCTTTTCCCTTCCTCATCTGCCTGCTCAGACCCAGCATATTTACTAGAAACTTCTCTCCAAATAAAGGTGGAAGTTTTGAGAGAAAATATCAAC
Source organism: Phataginus tricuspis (assembly GCA_029783875.1). NCBI lineage: Eukaryota > Metazoa > Chordata > Mammalia > Pholidota > Manidae > Phataginus > Phataginus tricuspis. Next base: position 82,940,767 of record JAQQAC010016209.1, read on the forward strand.
TATAGCAATATATCCATAACACTCTCTCATTATATACTGGTATTTCACTCTTCAATAGTGCTTGGTATATGTGTTTCCCTTTTTAATTGAAGCATAGTTGATATACAACATTGTATTGGTTTCAAGTATACAACACAGTGCTTCAACAGTTACACACATTATTAAGTCCTCACCCCAATTAGTGCAGTTACTATGTGTCAGCATAGAAATATGTTACAAAACCAATGACTATCTTCCATGCGGCACTTCCAATACCATGACCAACTTATATTATGATTGAGATTTTTGTGCCTCTTTATCTCTCTTACCCACCCCAGCCATCCACCCCAACCCCTCCCCATAGTATATGTGTTTCTGATTCAGTTCCTAATATACATGAAGCTTTAATTCATATGAAGAGATGCATATTTTGAATATCACCACATATGTTCTCCAAGCTTCTAGTATAGTATCAGTCAAACAGTGGGTACTCAGTAAATATAAATTCATGAGAATAGTGATTTTAAAGATGATAATGATGATAGACCTGGGACATTTTTTTTAAAGCTGTAGTTTATGACACTAGAGCATCACTGAAGTTATCTCAATGACTACTAATCAGTGTCTCCCATTAAAACAGAGCTTATTAAGATAAAGTAAGGAACTTTAAAGCACTGCTTTGCAAATGTAGATGTTCTTGGTGTTTAAAACTCTAGTTTTACCTCAAAGGAAATAAACATGTGTGATGATAGCTGGCACAGAATTTTAGAGAAAACTGACCAGACAAAATTATAATATTGAGAGCATGTTGGACTCTTCACCAAAATTAATGCCAGCAAATGACCAAAATTATGAAATATATAAGAATACACATGTGATGGTTTACAGGGAAAATAGCACCACTCAAGATTTCCCTGAAAAAGCCACTATCCTTGTTACCTAGCCTATACCTGGCTGATACTCTGACATCCTGGGAAAGAATTTATGGTCCCTGGGGCCTTTCTGGCATCGTGTGTAAAGATGAGGGCAGGCCCCAGCGAGCTAGTCTCCAAGAATATATATGGGTTACTTAATTCATAACATTCTCTATTTCCAACATATATTTTAGATGTCTTAAATTCTTTAAAATTCCCCCACTTAAGCAATTTTGAAATTTACCTTAAAAAACATTTAAAAATAATTTAAATCAATGTGTAATTAGAATATATGATCTGTCCAGAAAGTAAGGAAATCATTATTGGCAATAGTTTTTGGCAGGGCTTAGGAAGGGAATATGTTGACATTTGTGCATGCATAAATGCATAATATTAAATTGTTTGTATTCAAATTCACTGATCAGGAAAGATGAGGGGTAAAAAGAACTTCTGAAGAGTTAATGCTGGCTCCATTTAGTCTGGTACTCTGGATATTGGGTGCTAACTAAGAATATAAAACTTCCTGAAACTAAAGAGCTCTTTCATGACTCTCAAAAGTAAGCTGGAATCCTATCAAGATCAGACATTTCTCCTAAAATTTTCACAAGTTCCTGAACCTAAAAGTGCCATGAGAAACTTTTTTATTTCCAATCCTTTCAAAACTGAAATTTAAGAAACATATTGAATAATAAAAGAGGTCAAATATGTAAAAATATTTTATTATTTTTGAGACCAAGGTTAAAAAAGAAGTGGAAACGATTTTTCTAGTACTGGCAAATAAACAGCACTGCTCTAATTGCAATTGACACATGCATTAAAATATTTGCTATTTTAATGGGCAACAGCAATTTGCTGGTTAAATGAATTTAGACATTTATGCACAGTATTAAGTAATGTTTTTACAATATTTGCAAAACCTTCAGTTGGAGATTTTTTCTCTAAAATGAAATGTTCTTGCATTATAGCTTTTCACAGAAACCTTGTTATTTATGAGCATCTGGTTATCTTTTCCCATCTCTATACTCTGATGGACTCAACTTGATTGTGATTTGTACATAGATGACAGATGCCTTGACTTTTGATGTAGTTAATCATGACTGGAGGCATTCCAAGACATTGGTCCTGAAGAAACATGGCAGTACGTGGGCTTTTGTGTATTGGTAAATAAAGCAATGGAGTTCCTGCACAGTTTCTCTTCTTATTAAAGCGTTTGGTTTCACTCTCTCTGCCTTTGAATAATTGTTAGTAAGTAGAACTCTGACAATACAGAGAGAAAGAAAAGAGCTGTTTTCTGTTTATGATTTTTAATGTTGCTAAATAGTTAATCACAGAAAAAGTCAATTGCTATTTTCCATAACTGTAGAAATTTACTTGGTGGACTGCTTTTGCATGTGAAATGTTGATAAATCATCAAAACTACTTCTACTAGTGTCTCTTCTCTTGCCCCTGATAGTGAGAGAAGAAATTTATAATAAATTAGAAAATAGAGAAATCTATGGTGAATGTTCTTCCTGAAATTAAACAAGAATAACAATCAACTTCAGACTATTCTCATTTATGTAAAATCTCATTTTCTTTCAATCATTGATTTAATCAGTTAAAATATTCACCCATTCTCCTAATATAATCATCCTTTCCACTAACTGGCAGACCACAGTCCTTTTAAGACAGCCAAAAAGACAAGCTTTCTCCTGAATTTCAGGCTTTTCTGTGAAAGTTAGCAACATTCAGTGTCAAACTGGTAACAGACTATAAGAGAATAGAAGATTATAACACCAAAGCCAGAGACAAAATTCCTAGTGGAATGAATTAAAAAATCAAATGTGTACTGAGCAAAGTAGACATTCCTGCTAAATCAGTAGCATTAGTAGGGATTATTTCAAGCTCAGTCCTTTTATACAGCAATCAACCTGCAAGTTGCCTTTTGGAGCATTCCCTATCTCATAAAAAGCTGGGTGATTTCAAAGACTGAAACAACCAATGTAAAATAGAATATCAGTGTCCAGAGTTGCCACTTCAATATGGAAGCATCTTAAAAAGAAGTCTCAGAAGCCCAGAAATGAGTAACAAATATTGTTCAGTGAACATGGCCGCCAAGCCATGACAATTTCAATTTCAAGAAGTTTCACTGTCTTCAAAAAGAGGGTTAATTTGCCCTGCTCTTATGCTGCTAATTGATTTGGAAATTTTCATTCCTCCAGGTTACATCTCTTTCTTCAGCTGATAGACAGCTCTTGGTGTATTTTTTTTTCATTTTTAATAAAAGCACTGATACAAAAACAAAACAAAGCACTTATTGTTTCCATTGATTTTTACTCCACTAGCTTAATATTTCTTTCTATTCTTTTAATATTGAATCTTCTTAGTGCTTATCACTTTGCTTACTGCTAAGACAGCCCTTTGCCTCTGTCATCTTCTCCAGTTTCTTGTTCAATATTTACTAACATTTTTATCTTTGAAAGATATAGCTACTGTCAGGATTCAAATTAAAGACTGTATCATTATAAGAACAGCCTTTTTTGAAGGCTATGACCTACACATTCTCACCTGGTACATTCTGGAGTATTAATTTCATATATCTGGAAATGCACTTAGTAATTCATATAATCTTGCCTTCTAAATATGACTTTACCCTTTGCCTGGAATTAAGGACAAATTTTGTCTATGTAGAGATGGTAGAGATGGCTGCAGAAAAGAACTGACATGCCTAGCAGAGCAATAGGTGATACAACTTCACTACAGACAACAATATAGTACTGAATAGGTGGTCTCTTTACCTCTCAAAGCTTCCGAATTGTCTTTAACAACATAAATGGTTAATTTATTAATTTTCTCATAAAATATATTATCTAATCAGAAATTTTTTTTCTAAGTCTATTTCCTGGAAATTTATAGCTCCTTCACATTGTGCTCCTATAAGAAAATGAAACAATAAAAAAATTTTCTAGAAAAGATCTAAGAATTCTAACATTATTATATTATTATGTATTCTATAATTCTTTATCCAGTAGTTCCCTTGAATCTAAGAACCCAAAACTAATGTCATCCCCCCACGGAGAGGAAATGGAACAAAATTTTCAATTCCCTTTGATGTAATCTATTCAGCATCCCCATTCCTCCAGTGAATCCAAATGTATTTCCAACCTGCCCCAACCCACCCACACACAAGCACAGATAGTACTTTTCCTGCCCTCCATGATATTAAACTTAAGTTTAATTAGGTCTGCCATGCATTGAGGGAAAGACTGTTTGGTTTTCAAATTGTACTTGCCTTTACCAAATACATCAGTAGTTCATCTTTGTTTCTGAAACTGGATTTGCATGTCTCCCTTTGTTACCTCTAAATTAAACTGCTAAGACATAACACATATTGAATTCTGTTCAGAGACTTTCTGTCATTACTAAAGTGTGATCCTCTCTTTAAAAGGTAAAAGAAATCATATGCATGCGGGTGTATGCATGAACAAAATGTATGTGGGAGTAAAATGTGCACTGCAGAGGTTGCCTGGCAGCAACCCATTAATTGAAACTTCTTTGTTTTTCCAAATTCTGAATAATTCCCATCTGCGTTGGCTTTCTCTGAGCATAAGATCCAAATCCCTTAAGGAGGGAGGGGCGGTAAAAGCTGCAGACTAGAGTACTGAGACAGTTTAAGAATGTTAGTTTTGCCCCATGAGGAATATAGAGCATAGGTTTCAAAGAATTTTTCAAAATGCTTGCTTGTCCCCTAAACAAAAGGGCAATTGCTAAGATAAGATGATAATGTGCTGCACTGGTTACAAACTCTGCCTTTGCACACGTGGGTTTGTTATGGGCAAGTATTTTCTCCCAGAAATGGTGCAGGTGCACTGTAGCCTTTTGCTACATGTGACTAAAAATAACCTTAAGCTCTGTGCTGCTGTTATAATTTAATTCCTGTACATAGCAGTCTGTCACCTCCATTCATATAGAGTTCCTCAATTTTATATTCCCAGGGCTCTCTTATAAAATTGTACCACCCCTTCCTTCAGCCACCCATTTGCTTTTCCTTGATAGGAAGATGTGATCTCATTCCTGAGTCAGCGTTTTTTTTAAATTTATTATTTACCCCACTGCACATTCATGTGGAGTAAGAACAGCTCTTCAATTCCTCCACACAGAACGAAATGGTGTTTTCTGCTCATTTCTTTTTTGGGGCTCTATATCAGTTTATGGATTTCCTGAACTTAATGCCAACCGATAATGACCTACTATTTTTTTATTCCTCATTAAAGGTGAGTTTTCAGGACCACTGGTCTTTCAAGTTTCTTTTCGTCAGCATACTTTATGTAATGGCTCTTTCATCCAAATTTTATATTTCATAGTCTTTTCCTTCTAAAGCCTTCCTTAGTAAAAATATGTCATACCAATCATATATCTATTTAAAACTAAGTTCTGCTTTAGATCATTCACCTCTACCAAAACATATCATATGTATTCCTCTCATATTCCTCAACTTTTCATCTTGAGAAAATTGTTCAATTTCTGAAAAACAAGAATTTTCCCATGAATAATCCGGATGCTTGACTCAAGTTCACTTAAGACACAGTTAACATTCATAAGCATAAAACAACATCCTGCACTCTGAGCATGAAACATATAAAGCTATTAACCTAAGAAACTTAGTCGTTCTGGTTCTTTGCTCCTTAATTCACCTTTTCCTCTTGGCCCAATTCTCTCCCCGCCTTTATATGTGCATCTTCTGATACTGACACATACTATACGGGGAAGGAGTCTAGTAGTTTGCAGTGCTCATACTCAAGGGACTTACAGAGCAAAGATGCCATGCAATAAGAGACTCTTTCCTACCTTAAGAGACAAGTAGCTATCAGATATGATACTTCCAAACAATGTTCTAGTTGTCTTGGCTTAACAGGCTACAGACACAAAACTCTTTTTTTAAACTGTAGTTGATAAGTAATATTACATTGATTTCCAGTATACTACACAGTGATTCAACAGTTACACACACTATTAAATCCTCATCTCAACTAGTGCAGTTATTATCTGTCAACATAAAAAGATATTACAGAACTTTTGATTATATCATCCATGTTTCATTTCCATCCCAGTGAACAACATAGATTATGACTGAGATTTGTGCCTCCTTATTCCGTGTAACCACCCTACCCACCCACTGCAGCACCTCAGTGTCTGTGAGTCTACTGCTGGTTTGTTCATTTTATTTTGTTTTGTTTTTAGATTCCACATATAAGTGAAATAATATGGTATTTGTCTTTCTCCACCTGGCTAATTTCACTTAATAATACCCTCTAGGTTCATCCATGTGGTCTCAAATGACAATATTCTTTCTTTCTTATGGTTGAATAATATTCCATTATGTATATTGTACCACTTCTTTTTTTTTACCATTGTAAACATTTTTTTAATTTTATCAATGTACATCACAGTGGATTAACATTCACCCTCCCCCTACCCCCTCCTATCCACTCACCTCCCCCATGGTAACCACTATTCTCTTCTCAGTGTCTAGAAGGCTAACACTGTTTTGCTCCTTCTGTTTTTCTTTGTTTTTATATTCTGCAAATAAGTGAAATCATATGGTATTTGTCTTTCTCCACCTGGCTTATTTCACTGACCATAATACCCACTAGATCCATCCATGTTGTTCCAAATGGCTGGATTTCTTTCCTTTTTATGGCTGAATAATTCCATTGTGTATATGTACCACATCTCCTTTATCCAGTCATCTACTGATGGACACTTAGGTTGCTTCCATATCTTGGTTATTGCAAACAGTGCAGTGGTAAACATAGCGGTGCATATATCTTTCTGGATCAGGGATTTTGTTCCTTCAGATAAATTCCTAGGAGGGGAATTACTGGGTCAAATAGTATTTCTACTTTTAGTTTGTTGAGGAAACACCATACTGCTTTCCACAGATGTTGCACCAATTAACAGTACCACCAACAGTGTAGGAAGGTTCCTATTTCTCCTCACCCTTGCCAGCATTTGTTATTTTTTGTCTTTTGGATAGTGGCATTCTAACTGTTGTGAGGTGATATCTCATTGTGGTTATAATTTGCATTTTCCTGATTATTAGCAATGTGGTGCATCTTTTCATGTACCTGTTGGCCATTTGTATTTCTTCTTTGTCGAAGTGCCTGTTCTAATCCTCTGCCTATTTTTGAATTGGATTATTTGCTTTTTGTTTGTTGAGGTGTGTGAGCTCTTTATATATTTTGGATGTCAACCCTTTATCAGATATGTCATTTATGAAGATATTCTCCTATACTGTAGGATGCCTTTTTGTTCTATTGATGGTGTTCTTTGCTGTACAGAAGCTTTTCAGCTTGATATAGTCCCACTTACTCATTTTTTATTTTGTTTCCCTTGCCCAAGGAGATGTGTTCAGGAAAAAGTTGCTCATGTTTATATTCAGGAGATTTTTGCTTATGTTTTCTTCTAAGAGTTTCATGGTTTCACAACTTACATTCAGGACTTTGATCCATTTCCAGTTGACTTTTGTGTATGGACTTCGACAGTAATCCAGTTTCATTCTCTTACATGTAGCTGTCCAGTTTTCCCAACATCAGTTGTTGAAGAGGCTGTCATTTCCCCATTGTATGTCCATGGCTTCGTTATCATATATAAATTGATCATAGATGCGTGGGTTTATATCTGGCCTCTCTATTCTGTTCCATTCATCTCTGGGTCTATTCTTATGCCACTACCAAATTGTTTTGATTACTGTAGGTTTGTAGTAGTGCGTGAAGTCAGGAAGTATAATCCCCCCAGGTTTATTCTTTCTCAGGGTTGCTTTGGCTATTTGGGGTCTTTTGTGGTTCCATATGAATTTTGGAACTATTTGTTCCAGTTCGTTGAAGAATGCTATTGGTATTTTGATAGGGATTGCATTGAATCTATACATTGCTTTAGGCGGGATGGACATTTTGACAATAATAATTCTTCCTATCCATGATCATAGAATGTATTTCCATTTTTTGGTGTCTTTAATATTCCTCATGAATGTTGCAGTTTTCAGAGTATGAGTCTTCACCTCCTTGGTTAGGTTTATTCCTAGGTATTTTATTCTTTATGATGCAATTATAAATGGAGATGTTTTCCTGATTTCTCTTTCTGCTTGTTTGTTGTTAGTACATAAGAACGCAACAGATTTCTGTGTATTAGTTTTGTATCCTGCAACTTTGCTGAAATCAGTTATTAGTTATATTAATTTTTGGTGGATTCTTTAGGGTTTTCTATGTATAATAGCATGCCATCGAAAATAGAATTTAATATCTTCCTTACCTATTTGGATGCCTTTTATTTCTTTGTGTTGCCTGATTGCCATGGCTAGAACTTCCAGTACTATGTTGAATGGAAGTGGTGAGAGTGGGTCTTTTTCCTGATCTTAGAAGAAAAGCATTTTGCTATTAAGTATGATGTTGGTTGTGTGTTTGTCATATAAGACCTTTAATATGTGGAGATAGGTACCCTCTATATCCATTTTGTTGAAAATTTTTATCATGAATCAATGTTGAATTTTGTCAAATGCTTTCTCAGCATCTACTGAGATGATCATGTTGTTTTTATCCTTCTTTTTGTTAATGCAGTATATGATATTGATGGATTTATGAATATTGTACCATCCTTACATCCCTGGAATAAATCCCATTTGCTCATGGTGGATGATCTTTTTGATGTATTTTTTAATTCAGTTTTCTAATATTTTGTTGAGGATTTTTGCATCTATGTTCATCAGGGATATTTGTCTGTAATTTTCTTTTTTTGTGGTGTTTTTGTCTCGTTTTGGTATTAGAGCAATGCTGGCCTCATAGAATGAGTTTGGAAGTATTGCCTCCTCTTCTACTTTTTGGAATGCATTAAGAAGGATGGATAGCTCTTTAAATGTTTGGTACAATTCAGCTGTGAAGCTGTCTGGACATGAAGTTTTGTTTTGAGGGAGTTTTTTGATTACCAATTTGATTTCATTTGTGCTAATTGTTCTGTTCACATTTTATGCTTCTTCCTTGGTCAGCCTTTGAAGGTCATATTTTTCTAGGAAGTTGACCATTTCTTCTAAGTTGCCCAATTTTTGGCATATAAGTTTTCATAGTATTCTCTAACAATTCTTTGTATTTCTGTGGTATCGTGTTTATTCCTTTTTTTGTTTCTGATTCTGTTTATGTGTGCACACTCTCTCTTTTTCTTGATAAGTCTGGCTAGGGATTTATCTATTTATTTATTTTCTCAAAAACCCAGCTCTTGGTTTCACTGATTTTTTTCTATTGTTTTATTCTTCTCTATTTTATTTATTTCTGCTCTGATATTTATTATGTCCCTCCTTCTACTGACTTTGCATTTCATTTTTTCTTCTTTTTCTGGTTTCTTTAATTGTGAGTTTTGAATTTTTATTTGGGATTGTTCTTTTTTCTGATGTAAACCTTTATTGCTATATACTTTACTCTTAGAACTGCTTTTGCCACCTCTCACAGATTTTGGGCTGTTGTGTTTTTGTTTTCATTTGTCTCCATACATTGCTTGATTTGTTTTAATTTGTTTCTTGAACCACTGATTATTTAGAAGCATGTTGTTTAGCTTCCATATGTTTGTAATTCTTTTTGTTTTCTTTGTGTAATTTATTTCTAGTTTCATACCATTGTGCTCTAAGAAGCTGCTTGATACAATTTCAATCTCTGAATTTATTGAGGCTCTTCTTGTGACGTAGTATGTGATCTATTCTGGAGAACATTCCATGTACACTTGAGAAAAATGTGTATCCTGCTACTTTTGGATGGAATGTTCTGTAGATATCTGTTAAGTGTATGTAATCTAATGTATTGTTCAGTGCCTCTATTTCCTTATTAGTTTTCTGTCTAGGTGATCTAATTGATGTGAGTGGTGTGTTAAAGTCTCCTAAAATGTTTGTGTTGTAATCTATTTCTTTAATTCTGTTAGTGTTTGTTTTACATATTTAGTTGTTCCTATGTTGGGGGCACAGGTATTTATAATGGTTATATCATCCTGTTGGACTGTTACCTTAATCGTTATGTAATGTCCTTCTTTGTCTCTTGTTACTTTCTTTGTTTTGAAATCAGTTTTGTCTGATATAAGTACTGATAATCCTGATTTTTTCTCCCTATATTTGGCATGGAATATCTTTTTCCATCCTTTCACTTTTAGCCTGTGTATGTCTTTGGGTCTGAAATGAGTCTTTTGTAGGCATATAGATGGGTTTTGTTTCCTGATCCATTCTGCCACTCTGTGTCTTTTGATTGGTGCATTCAGTCCATTTGCATTTAAGGTGATTACTGATAGATATGTACTTATTCCCATTTTGTTGTTTTCTGTGTTTTTTATACCTCCTCTCTGTTCCTTTCTTCCTCTCATATTCTTCTTTTGATATTGATGACTTTCTTTAGTGTTTCAATTAGATTTCTCTCTCTTTTTTAAAATTTATTCATTTTTGTGTGTGTGTATTTCTTGTAGGCTTTAGTTTTATGGTTACCAAAGTTTCAAGGCTGATTTTTGTACTATATAATAGTCTATCTTAAATTGCTGATTGTTCTATTTCAAACACAATCTAAAGGTACTTTTTTTCTCTTCTCCATCCTGTTCCATATTTTTCATATTAAATGTCATACTATGCACTTTTTGGTTATCCCTTGACTGATTTTGTGTATAGTTGATTTTAAATTTATTTTTTTATTTTTTTATTTTTTTTATAACAATTTATTTTATTTTAGTATCATTAACCTACAATTACATGAGCAATATTGTGATGATTAAACTACCCCCTTCATCAGGTCCCCCCCACCAACCCTATTACAGTCACTGTCCATCAGTGTAGTGAGATGAGAATCACTACTTGTCTTCTCTGAGCTGTACAGTTCCCCCCGTGCCCCCCCACCCTATGTCTGCCAATCGTAATGCCCCTTTTACCCTCTTATCCCTCCCTTCCCACCCATCTCCCCAGTCCCTTTCCCTTTGGTAACTGTTAGTCCATTCGTGGGTTCTGTGAGTCTGCTGCTGTTTTGTTCCTTCATTTTTTTTTTTCTTTGTTCTTATACTCCACATATGAGTGAGATCATTTGGTACTTGTCTTTTTCGGCCTGGCTTATTTCACTGAGCATAACACCCTCTAGCTCCATCCATGTTGTTGCAAATGGTAGGATTTGTTTTTTCTTATTGCTGCGTAATATTCCATTGTGTATATGTACCACCTCTTCTTAATCCATTCATCTACTGATGGACACTTAGGTTGCTTCCATTTCTTGGCTATTGTAAATAGTGCTGCAATAAACATAGGGGTGCATCTGTCTTTCTCAAACTGGGCTGCTGCATTCTTGGGGTAAATTCCTAGGAGTGGGATTCCTGGGTCAAATGGTATTTCTATTTGGAGTTTTTTGAGGAACCTCCATACTGCTTTCCACAATGGTTGAACTAATTTGCATTCCCACCAGCAATGTAGGAGGGTTCCCCTCTCTCCACATCCTCGCCAACATTTGTTGTTGTTTGTGTTTTGGATGTTGGCCATCCTCACTGGTGTGAGGTGATATCTCATTGTGGTTTTAATTTGCATTTCTCTGATGATTAGCGATGTGGAGCATTTTTTCATGTGCCTATTGGCCATGTGAATTTCTTCTTTAGAGAAGTGTCTATTCATGTCCTGTGCCCATTTCTTAATTGGGTTATTTGCTTTTTGTTTGTTAAGGTGCATGAGTTCTTTGTATATTTTGGATGTCAACCCCTTATCAGATACATCATTTATGAATATATTTTCCCATATTGTAGGATGTCTTTTTGTTCTACTAATGGTGTCCTTTGCTGTACAGAAGCTTTTCAGCTTGATATAGTTCCATTTGTTCATTTTTGCTTTTGTTTCCCTTGCCCGGGGGGATATGTTCATGAAGAAGTCACTCATGTTTATGTCCAAGAGATTTTTGCCTATGTTTTTTTCTAAGAGTTTTATGGTTTCATGACTTACATTCAGGTCTTTGATCCACCTTGAGTTTACCTTTGTGTATGGGGTTAGACAGTAGTCCAGTTTCATTCTCTTACATGTAGCTGTCCAGTTTTTCCAACACCAGCTGCTGAAGAGGCTGTCATCTCCCCATTGTATATCCAGGGCTCCTTTATCAAATATTAATTGACTGTAGGTGTTTGGGTTAATGTTTGGATTTTCTATTGTGTTCCACTGGTCTGTGGGTCTGTTTTTGTGCCAGTACCAAATTGTCTTGATTACTGTGGCTTTGTAGTAGAGCTTGAAGTCAGGGAGCGTAATTCCCCCTGTTTGATTCCTCCTTCTCAGGATTGTTTTGGCTATTCGGGGTCTTTTCTGGTTCCATATGAATTTTAGAATTATTTGTTCCAGTTCATTGAAGAAAGCTGTTGGTA
>JAQQAC010016209.1:82953538-83051518 GCA_029783875.1 Phataginus tricuspis
TTCTGGCTGGGTTGGGAACGAATGGTAAGCTGTTGATCTCCGTGGGGGTCTCAATGGCGGGCACTCTTTCCCAGTCGCCAGCCACGGGGTCCAAAGGTCCCCAGGACTCCCAGCGTGCTGGGCTCAGTTTGCGGGGCTATCTGGCCCCTCTACTGAGCTCCTGTCTCTTTAAGACCGCTGAGGTACAGCGCGCGCTTTTCTTCCCTTTTTTCTCCTTTCTTTTTCCTTCCCGGAGCCTGCCGCAGGCAACTTGCACATTCCGGGCTGGGACCCTGTGCCCTCTGTCTCTCCTATCTCTGCTACACCGCAGGCCGTGTGTCGGCGCTCTCGGCGCAGACTTCCACTCCCTCCTGGCTCTGAATCCTCTCCTCCCGCTGGAGCGCTGGGGGAGAGGGGCGCTCGGTCCGCTCGCGGCTCCATACCTTACCTGCCTTGCGGGGACTCCTGCCGGAGTGCTGGGGTGGAGGGGCGCTCCCAGCGCAGACTTCCACTGCCTCCCGGCTCTGAATCCTCTCCTCCCGCCAGAGCGCTGGGGGAGAGGAGCGCTCTGTCCACTCGCGGCTCCGTACCTTACCCGCCTTGCCGGGACTCCTGCCGGAGTGCTGGGGTGCAGGGGCGCTCTGGTCTCGCTGGATCTTGTTTCCGTCCCGCCTCGCCGGGTGCCGAGTCCTCTGTCCGGAGTGTCTGGCCACCGGAGGTCTGGGGGGGGAGCGCTCAGTCCCCCGGGTCGCCGCCCCATGTCCCGTCCGCCTCACCGGCTGCCAAGTTCTCACAGGTGTAGCTGTACGCTGTGCACTTTCCTGTGTATTCTGGTCTCTCTTTTAGGGATAGTTGTATTTGCTGTATTTTCGTGAATAAATATAATGTTGGGAGGAATTTTTCTGCTGGTCCGTTCACGACGCCATATTCCCAGAATTTGATTTTAATTCTTTTGTTTCATTTTAATTTTGTACTTGTTTGATAATTAGTTGGTCTACTATCTTTCCTGTGGGTTTATTTTCACTGGTGAGAGCTATTTAGCCTTAGGGTCATTTACATGTACAGCAATCCCTTTAACAAATCACTTAAGACTGGTTTAGTGGTGGTGCATTCCTTTAACTTTTGTTTATCTGGAAATTGTTTAATCCCTCGTTTAAATTTAACTGATAATCTCACAAGTTAGAGTATTCTTGGTTGGAGGTCCTTCTGTTTCAGTACATTAAATATACAGTGCCACTCCCTTCTGGCCTGAAGAGTTTCTGTTAAGAAGTCTGCTGATAGCCTGATGGGACTTCCTTTTCAAGTAATCTTCTCTCTCTCTCTCTGCTTTCAACACTCTCTCCTTATCCTTAATCTTTGCTATTTTAATTATTGTATGTCTTGGTGTTGTCTTGCTGGGATTCATTTTGGTAGGGGATCTTTGTGCTTCCATGATCTGAACGTCTATTTCCTTCCCTAGATTGGGGTAGTTTTTAACAATTTCCTTAAAGAGATTTCTATCCCTTTTTCTTTCTCTTCTGTGTACCTCTTCTTATTTATACATTAATCTACTGATGGACATGTTGGTTCCTTCCATATCTTGGCTATTGCAAAAAGCATGGCAATAAACAGAGGGGCAGAATATCTTTTCCAATAGGAGATATTGTTTTCTTCAAGTAAATTCCTATCTGGGGAGTTACTGGGCTGTATGATATTTATATTTTTAGTTTTTTTGAGAAACATCCATACTTATTTCCATAGTGGCTGCACCAATTTACATTCCCATCAACAGTGTAAGAGGTTCCCATTTTCTTCCCATCCTTTCCAGCACTTGTTATTTCTTATCTTTTGGATAATGGTCATTCTAACTTGTGTGAAGTAATATCTCATTGTGGTTTTGATTTTCATCTCCCTGATGATTAGCAATGTGGAGTATCTTTTCATGTGCCTGTTGGCCATCTTTGAAAAAGTGCCTGTTCAGGTCCTCTTTCCATTTTTTAATTAAGTTTTTTGTTTTATTTGGTGTTGAGTCATGAGCTCTTTATATATTATGTATGTTAACCCCCATAGAATAAATAATTTATGAATATATTCTTCTATACTGTAGGTTGTCTTTTTGTTTTTTTGATGGTGTATTTTGCTGTACCGAAGCTTTTTAGTTGTATGTACTCCCACTTGCTCATTATTGCTTTTGTTTCCCTCGCCTAGGGAGTTATGTCCAGTAAAATCTGCTCATGCTTACATTCAAGAGATTGTTGCCTGTTTTCTTGTAATACTTGTATGGTTTCATGTCTTATATTTAGGTATTTAATCATTTCAAGCTTACTTTTTTGTATGCAATTAGACAGTAATCCAGTTTAATTTTCTTGCACCAGTTTTCCAACACCTTTTGTTGAAAAGACTGTCTTTTCTGCACTGTATATTTATGACTTCTCTATCATATATTAATTGACCATACATGCATGGGTCCATTTCTGGGTGCTCTATTCTGTTTCATCAATTTATTGGTCTGTTTCTGTGCCAGTACCAAATTGTTTTGATTACTGTAGCTTTGTAGTAGAAGTTGAAGTCAGGGAGCGTACTACCCCCAGGTTTCTTCTACTCTTTCAAGATTGCTTATTATTTGGGGTCTTTCATAGTTCCATATGAATTTAAGATTATTGCTCCTTATCTTTGAAAAATGCCATTGGTATTTTGATAGGGATTTTATTGAATCTGTAAATTGTTTTGGGCAGTATGGCCATTTTGACAATATTCTTCCTATCCATGAGCATGGGATACATATCCATTGATTTCTTTCTTCTTTAATTTCTCTCTTGAGTGTCTTGTAACTTTCAGGGCATAGGTCTTTTACATCCTTGGTTAGGTTTATTCCTAGGTAGTTTATCTTTTTTGATGCAATTTTAAATGGAATTGTTTTCCTGATTTCTCTTTCTTCTAGTTTGTTGTTAGTATATAGTAATGCAACCGATTTCTGTATGTTGATTTTGTATCCTGCAACTTTGTTGAATATAGTTATTAGTCCTAATAGCTTTTTAGTGGAATCTTTGGGGATTTCTATATATAATATCATGTGATCTGCAAATAGTGAGTTTTACCTTTTCCTTACCTATTTGCATTCCTTTTATTTCTTTACCTTGCCTGATTCCTATGGCTGGTACTTCCAGTTCTATGTTGAATAAAAGTGGTGAGAATGGGCATCCTTGTCTTGTTCTTCATCTTAGAGGAAATGTTTTTAGCTTTTCATGATTGAGTATGATATTAGCTGTGGGTTTGCTGTACATGGACTTTATTATGTTGAGGTGTTTCCTTTATACCCATTTTGTTGAGAGTATTTTATCATGAATAGATGTTGAATTTTGTCAAATGATTTTTCTGCATCTATTGAGATGATCATATGGTTTCTATCCTTTTTTTAATGTAGTGTGTCACATTGATTGACTTATGAATATTGTACCATCTTTGCATCACTAGAATAAATCCTACTTGATCATGATGGATGATCCTTTTGATGTATTTCTGAATTCAGTTTGCTATTATTTTGTTGAGGATTTTTGTATCTATGTTCATCAGGGCTATTGACCTATAATTTTCTTTTTTGTTGTGTCTTTTTCTGCTTTTGGTTTTAGAGTGATGCTGGCCTCACAGAATGAGTCTGGAAATACACGCTCCTCTTCTGTTTTTTGGAATACTTTAAGAAGGATGGGTGTTAGCTCTTTTTTAAATGCTTGGTAGAATTCAGCCGTGAAGCCATCTGTTCCTGGAATTTTGTTGCAAGTTTTTGATTACCAATTCAATTTTATTACTAGTAATCAGTCTGTTCAGATTTTCTATTTCTTCTTGGGTCAGTCATGGAAGATTGTGCTGTTCTAGTAATTTGTCCATTGTTTCTACATTATTCAACTTATTGGCATATAATTTTTCATAGAATTCTCTAATAATTATTTTTATTTCTATGGTGTCAGTTTTAACTTCTCATTTTTCACTTCTAATTTTGTTTATTTGTGCACTCTTTTTTCTTGTTAAGTCTGGATAGGGGGTTGTCTATTTTGTTTATCTTCTCAGAGAGATCTAGCTCTTGCTTTCATTAAGTTTTTTCTATTATTTTATCCTTCTGTATTTTATTTATTTCTGCTCTGATCTTCATTATGTCCCTCCTACTAGCTTTGGGTTTTATTTATTCTTTTTCTAGTTTCTTTAGTTGTGAGTGTAGATTATTTACTTGGGATTGTTCTTGTTTCTTGAAGTAGGTCTGAATTGTTATGTACTTCTCTCTTAGAATTGCTTTTGCAGCATCCCACTTATTTTGAACTGTTTTTTTGTTTTGTTTTATTTCATTTGTCTCTGTGTATTTGATTCCCCTTCATTGATCCATTAATTATTTAGATTCATGTTGTTTGGCCTCTGTGTGTTGGTGTTTTTGTTTGTTTTCTTCATGTAATTGATTTCTAGTTTCATACCATTGTGATCTGAAAATATGCTTCATACAATTTCAATCATTTTTAATTTATTGAGGCACTTTTTGTGTCCTAGTATGTAATCTGTTCTGGAAAACATTCCATGTGCACTTGAGAGAAATGTGTATCCTGCTGCTTTTGGGTGGAAATTTGTATATATCTGTTAAGTCCATCTGGTCTAATGTGTCATTGTTTGTTTCTGTACTTTCTACCTGGATGATCTGTATATTGATATAAGTGTGGTGTTAAAGTCTCCTAGTATGATTGTGTTGCTGTCTGTTTCTCCCTTTAGGTCTATTAGTATTTGTTTTGTATATTAGGTGCTCCTATGTTCAGTGTGTAGATATTTACAATTGTTATGTCCTCTTGTTTTACTGATCCCTTTATCATTATGCAATGTCTTTCTCTTCCTCATCTTACTTTTTTGAAGTATCTTTCGTGTGATATAAGTATTGCTACTCCTGTTTTTTTCTTCCTTTTATTTGCATGAAATATCTTTTCCCATCTTCATTTTCAGTCGATACACATCTTTAGGTCTGAAATGAGTCTTTTATAGGCAGCATATAGATGGGTCTTGTTTATCCATTCTGCTGCCCTATGTTTTTTGATTGGCGCAGTTAGTCCATTTTAATTTAAGGTAATTATTGATAGGTTGGTTCTTATTGTCATTTTATTAATTGTTTTCTGTGTTTTTTGTAGTTCCTCTCTGTTCCTTTCTTCCTCACTTATACTCTTCTCTTGTCATTTGATTGTTTTCTTTAGTGTTATGCTTGGATTCCTTTCTTTTTAATTTTGTGTATCTATTATAGGCTTTAGGTTTGTGGTTACCATAACATTCATAGTTTCCTAAATATACAAAACACTATATTAAGTTGATGGTCTTCCTATTTTGAATGCAATCTTATAGTACTACTTTTTTACTCTTCTTTCTCCTCCACACTTTATGCATAAGATGTCACAGTGTACATCTTTTTTTGTCCCTTGACTGGTTTTGTGTAGTTGTCTTTACTGATTTTTTTAACACTTCATATTTGCTTAGTAATTGTTCTACTACCTTTACTCTAAGGTTATTTTCACTGAAGGAAAATATTTAGGTTCAACATTTCTATCTACAGAAGTCCCTTTAAAATATCCTGTTAGGCTGGTTTAGTGGTAGTGAATTCTTTTAACTTTTGTTTATCTGGGAAATTTTTAATATCTCCTTTAATTCTGAATGATAACCTTCATGGGTTGAGGATTCTTGGTTGTATGTTCTTCTCTTTCAATACATTAAATATTGCATGGCATGAACTTCTGGCCTATAAAGTTTACACTGAGAAATCTGCTGATAACCTTAGTGAGTTTCCCTTATAAGTAACTATGCCTCTTTCTTGCTACTTTTAACATTCTCTATGTTTACTCTTTGGCATTTTAATTACTATGTCTTAGTGCTGTCTTCCTGGGGTCCTTTTGTTAAGTGCTCTCTGAGATCCAAGGACCTTATTATCTTATTTCCTCCCCAAACTGGGGAGTCTCAGCCTCCCATAGTGCTTCAACTCTCCCTGGTGTCCAGCCCCATTAATTTCAAAAGCCCAATGTGATGTAGGTTTATGTTCCCAGAGCTGATCTCTAGGGCTAGGTGTGCAGGATCTTTAGTGCTTATCCCCTTCCTGCTCTGTTCTCCCTCCAGCTTTTTGGGTAGGAGGGGAAGGGTTTGTGTCCCATCATGGTTGTGCCACTTTACCCTTATTAATGTGGTCTTCTCTTACTCACCAGGTGTAGATGACATGTTCTGTAATCTTTAGGTCATTTTCAGGATTGGTTGTATTTGGTGTAGTTGCTGCCCTGGTGTGTACATGGGAAGAGGTTTATGCCTTGCATTCCTACTCTGCTGTCTTTTCCAGTGCCTTTCCTCCAGAGTCAGAATCTTTTCAAGGGTACTAAGGAGTTCCATGGAGAAAAAAAAAGCTAGTGTCATTTTTATATTTGCCTCAAACAGTGATTTTTCTTAAACACAAAATGGTTTTATTCTCTAAAAGTCACCAAATGGTTTCTATATTCTACATAATTTCAGTGTAAGTAATATTATAGGTTCGTGTTGGTATATTGTCTCAAATGGGGGGGAGGGGAGGGGGAGGAATCACACTGATCGCTTGAGAAGTGTTTTCTTTCAAGGACATGCTGATGAAATGGGTCGCCTTCTATCCCCTTCTCATTTCCTCCTTCAAGGAATAAAATTTAGAGCAGGGAAATTCCAAATGAGAAAAATTGGGATTGCATAATTTAAGTTCTAGCAGTATTAGGTCAAAGAAGTTCTGTTGTGATGGAGAAAAAGTCATGATCCTTGGAGAAGTTCTTTGTACTTCAATTCACCAACAGTGCTGGGACAATATTGTTTTATTTTCTGTACTCATTCAACCCATAATAAGGCACAAACTGCAAGGACTTAGCCAAGGAATGTTAGCTACAAAGTGGTATCTATTGGAGTAAAACCAATTACTTACAAAGGAAAACTCTCTGAATTATTTCTCAAGAGTGTCTGGCATGTAGTGAGTTCTATTAACAGTTTGCTGCTGCTGTTGACATTCTTATTATTGTTATTGAACTGACATAGCCCACTTTTGTAGAAATTGCACTAGGATGCCTTGAAAAGAGTAAAGGAAGTTATAGTCAATCTAGAAATTCTTAGAAGATTGACTTTTTTTACCTTTACAAAGATGTTGGAACATTTTAAGGTGCATTAAACTGGTATAAGTAACAATGTTGTATACACGGTGAACTTGTCTCCATTTTATTTTCCTTTTTGATATGACTTCTGAGAGCAAGTGGATTATAAAGAATTACTTGAAGTTCAGAGGAGGAAATAGGGAGGAATTGAAGAAATGTTATTAATATCAAGAGGTTTCAGATGAAAAAAATCTTTATTTGAAATAGTCCATATCAAGGAAGTTGAATTGAGTATAACTGTTGATAAAAACCACTCTGGCATATAGTTGAAACCATAGCCACCTCTTGTTTCTATTACCTATTGTACTAAAATACAGTAAGGGCCTGATTAGCATTCTTGGGCCCAGGTGACATAATTATGACCTGGGTTAAACTTTGTATGCAAGAACAGAATAAGCCTTCAACTCATTATTATATCTATATAAACTAATTTTGGTTTAAGAAATAAGATTAGACAGGGCTTATTCTACCACTGTGCATTGACAGAATAGGTTGAAGAAATCATGAGAATGGTAGCCACAGAGAATCAGCAGGAGGAAAAATAACTTACCTTCAAACAAATGTGACTGCTTGAAATTTGTAGAAGGCTCTGCTTCTGACACTTCAAGTATGGATCTATCAATTTCATCCTTTGTTATTTAAATTTTTAACTGTTCCCTTACCAAATAATCTCTTCATAACTCAAACTGTTTCTTCTCCTAAGCTAATTTATTTTTCAGTCTTAATTCCTTAACCATGATCAACAGGTTCTACCTAAATATTTGGCCTTATGTTTTGACAAATGCACAGAATTTTTTTTTAATTGCTCTATCTCAGAGGAATTATTTTATTATTATGAGCAATTATTATATTAGAAAAGATAAGCCTATTAATAAGACATCCCCAAATTGTCAGAAGTCATTTACAATTGACCTTTCTGTTTGTTTGAGTCAATCTGCTGCTTGGAGATACCCATGGAACTAGGAAGGGGAGTTGATCACAAATTATAGCCAATGGTTAATTGCAAGAAAGACAGATTGGTAAACCATCTGTGGCCTGACTAGCATTAGGAAGAAACTAGATCAGTTGGCTCTCTGTCATTGTTCTAATTTATAATTCCCAGAAATAACCACACTGCCATTTCCAGGCCTGTTCTCATGTCTCTGACACCTAATAACTGCAACAATAGACAAGTCACTTAGCCCAATATTCTTTGTGCCTCAGTTTCCTTATCTGTAAAATTCTATTAATGGTTACACTTACCTCACAGTGTTGTATGGGGATTTCTTGAGATAAAGTGGCATGGTTCTGAAAACAATGAATAATGTACCTGCCAAAATGTCCAGAATAGTGTTAAATAAATATTAGGTGATGATATTGTTTTGGTTACTATTATTGGCTAATATCTAATCTCAAGTAGTCAATTAATCTTGACTTATTTGCCTCTTTTCTGGTTATTACATTTTTTTGAATAAACTGTTTCTTCTCCCAACTAAAACAAGATATGTGTCTTACTAAATTACACATCCTGGTAGGTTTCACTTTTCATTTCACAAACCATATGCATACATATTGTACAAAACATTGGTGTTTCATTTCCAAATCTATCCAACTCTTATACTGAACTATCACCAAGATGTGAGGTAAAACATTCAGTCAATAATTAAAATTGAAACAAACTTTATCTTTTGCGTGTGTGTATAAGGGGAAGTAGGAGCAGATGGTCTTTATCTGAATAATTCAAAACCATCTCCTTAGTTATGCTAACTCTTTTCACCTGTAAATATCAAGGCCACATAGATTTCCAATCAAGAAAGAACTACTAAATCCACATCATGCAGGATTCTTTCATTTTTAGTCTGTTTCTGAAGTTTATCATTATTATTTCAATATAATTATTGATTATCATGTTCATTTGTTTCTTATTTGACGAGCCAGACATTTAAAGTAACACAGTTACTTGCTACACATATCTGGAGGCCCAAAACAAAACACAATCCAGACATGTCCCTGGTAGCTGATTATTTAGCATGGTCTAGTAGAAAAAGTCAGGCACCTAAGCTGACAAATAACTGTCATTATTGTGCACAGCAAATAACGATTATTTAATACACATGTGATATACAATTCCATAAATAATGTTAGGCTTGCAAAGCATATTACAAGGAGACCCTTTAAATATAGAAAAAATGCACCTCTATTGCTTCCCTTCAAACACTACCATGCTAACTATATCATCAAATCCAGCTGCTATTCTCTGTTCATGAGTTATTTAAAAAGAAAACTCCAGTGAAAGATAAAACGTTCTAATCACTACATCTAATTATCAAGAACAGTAAACAACTCTTTTGTTAATTGCCTTAAACATAGCAAAATGAATAATTAACAATTACGGACTGAAATTTCAACAATACACTATCAAACAGGACATAGACCAAGAAACTGTGACCTTACATACCCATTGCTTCTACCCACATTTCCCATGGGTGTTTTGGAGAAAATGTTTGTCACTAGATATCACCTGTTTAAGGGAAGATTTCACTGGACTTTAGCCTAATGCTTGCAATATATTCTGAATTAATTGATGAATGGTATTAAGTATTAATATCAGTATTTTAGTTAACTCTTAATAATCTTATTAACAATCCTTTCCATTAGCTAATTCTGTCTTCTTACTCCACTCTCTCATTCTCACTGTATCTCATTCCTTTGTCAAGGATCATAAAATGTGTATTTGGAATTCACTTAATTTTTCCTTTTTATTTCTCAAGTGACAGGTTGTTATTCTTTGAAACATATTAACAAATCCAATGAGTTCAATGACTACATTTAGAGCCTTGTCCATCTATCTGAAAGAACCAACCCAGAACAGGTTCTGAAGAGAAAAGTCAAGAGTTGGAAAATTGTACAGTTTTTTAAAAAATGTAGACTTTTTTCTATTGTGACATCCTCCTCATTCCTTAGTGAGGTGGAATAAAAAAATGTTTACCGGGGACCTGATGAAGGGGGTGGTTTAATCACCATAATATTGCACATATTGTAGGTTAATGATACCAAAATAAATTGTAAATTAAAAAAAAAGATATGGAAGCAAAAAAAAAAAACAAAAACAAAATGTTTACCATCATGAAGGTGTACTTTTATCTTAAAAGCCTTCATTTTTCTCACTGTCTTAGTTGGCTTTCAATTCTAGCTGGTTGATGATCTATACATAAATAGCTAGAAAGAGAAACAGGTAAGTTTTGCTCATATTTATACTTTGCCCCAGCACAGTCACAGTTGACCTCATTCTAAATCGTTTTTCAATTATAATTTAAACAATGGAGACTGGTATGAGGAGATTTGTAACCCTCACAGCTATAGGCCTAGAGATACTGCCAAGTCTTTAGTGAGTACACACTTAATGATATAATTATACTGTATTTTATTGCCACTGATTGGACTTCTATACTTGTCTTTTATTTTTTTCAGGTGTGCTTTTACTGGATCTAGCCTTGGCATAGTGCAACAATGCCTTTTCCTCAGTCACTTTCAGTTCAATTTTTGCCTTCATTTTTCTGTTTCTTTCACATAAATCCCAGAGGAAGGGTATGAAAAAAGCTATTATATAAAACAGTTTTTAAAGTTTCAGTTCAAAATGTCCAAAAAACCCAGAATGGAAGGAGGATGGAGAAGTGGGTACTTACTTTAGGAGGTTTAAGGCCTAAAATATATAGAAAAAATATGCTGGCTTCAGGAAGTTACTGTAAAACATTAGCTATATATTATAAAGGATGGCAGAACCAAGATGAGAGAACCTAACTAACCCAGGTTTCATTGTTGTAAGGAGGGAATAGGTGAACTGATGGCATACATATTAAGAAACTTGATAATCACATTAGCCTTTTGAAATTGGAAGAACTCATCATGGGGTAGTGTATGATAAAGAGCTATTCTGCTATTATATAAACTTTTGCTCATTTTTAAACTCCAACCAATACCATTTATAGAAGGGATGCTGGTAAGAGGAGACTGGGCCAGAAGGTCACTGCTGAGAGCAATTAGAGGTAAAAATAATCAAAAGTTTGATAATAGAGTTGTGATACCAGCAAATTCAGGACCAGAAACAGGAGAATGACTTGTGCGGGCTGTGAAGTCTGCAACTCACCGCTGTCTTCAAATTTTAGAACCTAAAATGTAGCCCCTCCTTTGCAGAAGAAGAAATTGAAATGTTCTGAGGGTAAGTGATCTTCCCAGGTCATTCAATTAGCTACTGGAAGAGCCAAGACAGGAATCTTTTCCTGATTCTCTACATTAATCAATAAATTAAAAAGTTGAAGTTAGTCAAATGCCATTCATTTATTCCAAGTGCCTACCTTTGGACTGACTGAATTTCCTGATTTAGAGGTTTTAGAGACTGTATTAGGGTTCTCCAAAGAAATAGAAGCAATTGGATGTATGTGTGTATTTCTCCCCTTCCTCACTATATATATATATATATATATATATATATATATATATATATATATGTATATATATAACTGATGTTTATATTATACTTTGGGGTTTCTTTTTAATAATCATAGGCACTATTAATTAGTGTTTAATCTACATTGGAGTGGATAAAGGGAGAAGTCAATATTATATAGTGGAAAGAGCACTGAACTAAATTTGGGCAGACCTATTTGTGCAAATATTTGTTCTAGATATTTGTGCAAACTAGCACTGTGACCTTAGATTAATTATTTAATCTCAGTAGATGTCATTTTTCAAATTGCAAACCAAGAGGTTTGAACTAGACAGTGTCTGTGATGGTTAATTTTTTTTTTTTACAATTTATTTTATTTTAGTATCATTAACCTACAATTACATGAGCAATATTGTGGTGATTAAACTACCCCCTTCATCAGGTCCCCCCCACCAACCCTATTACAGTCACTGTCCATCAGCGTAGTGAGATGAGAATCACTACTTGTCTTCTCTGAGCTGTACATTATGATTGGCAGACATAGGGTGGGGGGGGCACGGGGGGGACTGTACTGTGATGGTTAATTTTATGTGTCAACACGACCAGGCCATGGGGTGCCCAGATATTTGGTGAAATATTATTCTGTGGGGGTGTTTTGGATGGGATTAATATTTTAACCAATAGATTGAGTAAAGCAGATTGCTCTCCCTAATGTATATGGGCTACATCCAATTAGTTAAAGGCCTGAATAGAACAAAGAGACTGACCCTTCCATGAGTAAGACAGAATAGTTTCTGCCCAACAGCCTTTGAACTGGGACATCAGTTGTTTCCTGATTTTGGACTCCGACTGGAATTACACCATCAGCTCTCCTGTGTGCCAACCGCATGAAGATTTTGGGATTTGTCAGCTTCCATAATCATGTGAGCCGGTTGCTTCTAATAAGTCTCTGTCTCTTTCTATCTATCTGCCTATCTATCTGTCTATCTATATCTGTCCACATACATGATGAGGAAGTACGGAAAAACACACACACATCCTATTGCTTCTATTTCTCTGGATAACTCTGACTAATACAGTGCCTAAGGGTCTTCCCATCATTTTAAGAATTCTTCCTGGAAAAATACTCTCTGAGAAATAACCACTGATGTTCTCTGTCCACTGATATTCTCTGCCCTCTCCATCCAAAGTGAACTTTGAGAACCAACAAAGCACATATTTAAAAACCTCTAAAAACCATCTCCCTTGAGAATCATTATAGAAAATTATTCATTGTTGAAAAACTGAGACATTAAGACCCAAAAGAAAGCAGAGTGAAAATTCTGAATTGAGTCCACATGAGCAGCCCTGTAAATCAGAGGAGTAAGTGCTTTTTGGGATTTTTGCATGTGTCCAGGTCTTCTTTAATTGTATATTCTCTTTACCCTTTAAATCACAGGTTTTTAATGCCATGACTGCATCTTTATTCCTTAGATTTGCCTTCTCTTTCCTTTGGTGTTAGTGCCTAGATCAGGGCCCTGTCCTTATTGTGTGTTCAGTTAGTGGTGACAGAGAAAAAAGGATTATGAGTCAAGATATCAAGGGATGCAACTGATCAGGACATCCACTGAGTCCAAGGGTAGGCAATTTGAGGTCTGAGATAATACATAAACTCCTTTTAGTCAATGAGTACAGCAGGAAAGACTGAAGATTTGGTTAGAAGGGTGTTATTTCAACACACCTTGGCTGCTTATTCTTTAGCATCCCCTGAATGTGTTGATGAATGTTTGATTGCAGGTGCCAGGAATCTTACTTGAGCATAAAGGAGAGTTTATTGGGTAATTTAATTGGGAAGTCTAGGAGTGGAATTCACATTTAATATGACTGCATCAGGGACTCAAACAGCATTAGCACTCTTTTGAGCTCTACTTTCTGCTTCTTTCAGCATGTCAGAATAACTGGCCATTTTCACAGACAATCTCTTCCATGTAGTGGAGGATATGGACAACAGTAGTTCATAAGTTCCATACTCACAATTTTCAGTCTGAGAAATAAAGGGGCCATACCACCAGCACTACTGAGAAAAATATCTGGAAAAGATGTTGATTGGCTCAGTTGGAATCATTTTCATCCATTGTCTAGACATTGTGGCCAATTACCAGGAGGATTGGGTACTGTTATTGATGTAGTCTCTGTCATGTAAGATAGTTGTTTTGTTTCTCTAGGCCTCAGCTTTCTCACCTGTCAAGTGAGTTGAATTAGACAAAGGGAATTCTGTCACTTGCATCATCATCAAATGAGGCCCACCATATCTCAGGGTGTGGTATACTTAGAATTTTAGCAACAACAGAAATGTCATCAAAGTGGTTTGATTTTCTAATTGTATAGTGAACTTCATTGAACCAGCACCCCACCTGAAAACTCGAATATTAACAATAACTTACATGTGCCTTTGTGCTTCTCTGCTACTTCATGGCCTGCCTCCTACTTAAGATAACCACTATCTTGGATTTCTACTTTACCATTTTCTGGAATTTTAAAATAAGATTCATTTCATAGTTATATGTGCCAAAGATATATATTGTTTAATTTTAGTTGGATTTGCATTTCTAAAAAGTGTATCATCCCATGCAGTCTCCTGGGTCTTGCTTTTTGCAGTGAACATGCATCTATTCTGATAATAGATTTGGTTGGTTGTTTCTAGGCTTTTGTCTTTCTTACTGTGATTGTTTCACTTTCCTTTTTTGCTTTCCTCCCACCCTGCTATTACAAATGATGCTGCTATGAATAATTCTGCACTTATGCAAGAAATTTTGAGGGGTATATGCCTAAAAGTAGAATTGCTACATCAGAAGATACGTGGGTATTCAACTTTACAAAGTGGTCATGCCAATTCATTTTCTCACCAGCAACATATAAAGATCTTGTAAGGCCATATCTTCTGATATTGTCAAAATTCTTAATGTTTTTTTTCCATTCAGATAAGTATAATATCTCTTTGAGGTTATTATATTGTAATCATTATATTTTATTATGTATTATATTATTAATGAGATAAAGCCCTTTGTATGTTTATCAGCCATGTATATTTTTTAATCTTCTGTGAAATTATTTCATATCTTATTGTCTGTTTTTCTGTTTGTTCTGTCCTTTCCCTACTGATTTATTTGTAGTTTTGTTTATATTGCGGATATTAGCCCTTTGACAATTATATGTGTTACAAATGGTTTCTCTCAATTTATGGGTTATCTTTTCACTGGATTTCATTATATTTATTTTAATGAAAATAAGTTGTTAATATAGTCAAACCAATAAATATTTTATTTTATGGTTAGCATTTTTTGTTTTGATTAAAAAATTATTCACGTACCCTATGTTAATAATAACTTAAAGTATATACAAATGGTGCTAAAGTTTGCTTTTGACATCAAGGCACTTAATTCACATGGAGCATTTATTTTGTACATAGTTTGAGGTAGGGATTAAATTTTATTTTTTCCATATGGTTAACTATTTTTTCTACCTCTGTGTATTAAATAATTCATCTTTTCATCACAGATCAGCCCCAACATCACTGACAAATACCAGTTTCCATTATGCTTGGTATACCTAATATTTAACCATCTGCCAATAGACAATTGAAAACTTAGTTCTAAACATATAAAAGCTGGGTTCACTTTCCATAGATGAGACACTTTCTATAAAAGAGAGCATTTCAATAGTTCATGCAAGTGAAAAAGGAAAGATTCTGTACATAGTTTCCACCCCATCATTTATCAGGAAGGTTATGCTTCACTAGGTAGTCATGTGAAAGAAGTGATAGAGACTGAATTTTCTTTGTGTTTGTAATGCTGACCATGGTAAGTTTATCAGCTATCTGGAAAAAGCTGAAGAGGATAAGATATTTAATTTTGTTAAATGCTGTCAGATGGCTAGGTCATGAAACTTGCTAAAGAAATTCACTGAGCATGGGTTTATTTTGGAATTAAAAGAGCTCTGAGGAGCTAAACCTTTTGGACCCTCATAGTTCATAATATTGTATTTTCTTACTTGATGTGACAAGACATCTGACCACAATAAACTTGAACCTTCAGGGAAAAACCAAAAGCACTGCTGATGCATTCAAGGAAGTATAGGTATTTGAACTCAAAATGACTATGAATTTAGCAAATATTATTTGAGGACTGTATGCATTTCATATTGTAGAATGGTACTGGACTCTTTTTTAATGCAGAATTATTTGTGGAAAGAAAGTTATAATTTCTGAAGAGTCCAGAGGTTTAATGACTAAAAATCATGCTAAATTTCTGTAGTTAAGAAAATACACTTAAGAAGCAGAAGATGAGTATGTATAGTATACATTTGCAACACATGATATAAAATTGTGTTCATATTTTAGTATGTTAAGGCCACCTACAAATCAAAAAGCAAAAGATAAAAAATCAATAGAAAGAATGTGTGAATGATGTGAGAGGCATTTCACAAAGTAAACATAATCATGAAAATATGGTTAATCTCACTAGTAAGAAATTCAAGATTTTAGAACATGAAATGCCATTTTCACCAAACAAAATAGCTAAAAATTAAAAGACTGACAAAATTTAGTGTATCTTAGGATGTGGAAAAATAAGAACACTCATGAGTCATTGTTAGAAGTGGAAATTAGTACAAATTTTAAGTCATTTTGGACAATACTTAATGCACATGCACTCTGACCCAATAATCCTGTTCGAAGAGAATTATCTAGTCCTTGGGTCTCTTGCATTACTACACATCTCGACAGTGACATACTGACTGTCCTTTATCCTGGACTATATTTCTATGGATGTTTGTATGGTAGAAGACAGACACAATGTCTCTCTCCAATGTAAAGGGGCAGGTTTTCTTACCACATTGGAAGATAGAGAATCTGAATCCAAAACAAAGGGGAGGCATAGTTATTGCCCATTAAAAGGCTCAGGTTCCCTAAGCTCATAGTTTCTCTCCTGTAATGCATTGTGTGTAAAGATGTTATCTGGCCCTCTGTGGAGTCACTCTATGATAACTGAGATTTGGGGTATAGACATATACTCACCAAAATATTGCTGATATTCTGGCTACTGTCATTTATCTCCAAATCAGGAGTCTCATGTCTTCTGCCAACATCCACGAAACTTTAGCAGGCTAACATGTTGTTTTTAAAATAAGGTAAAATCTCACACTCTTTACCCTTATTGATACACATTACTTTGAGGATTTTATCCTAATATGATTCTAGCACAAGAATGCAAACATGTTTGCACAAATGTGTTCATGGTAGTTCTATTCATATTGCTGAAAAAAGGGAAAAAACCTAAATTTTCATGGAAAAAATAATCACTAAATTATTACAACTATCAATGGAATACTATAAAGCCATAAAAATGAATATATAACCCTACAATTATTGAATGTGGAAGATAGCCACGACATATTGTTAAGTACAAAAACAGTTTATTTGAACACTAGTGTGTTTCCATTTTTATTAGTAAATCATTCTCTCTCTCTTTCACATACACACACACATTTCTAGATACATACATATCAATATGGTAGCAATAGTTAACTGACTAGTGGAATTTGGAATTATTTTAATTTTTTATGCTTATCTATATTTTCTTGCTTTTCTAAAATGATCATGTGTTATCTGGGTATTTCAAAAATAAGTGTTGATGCTAAATAAATTCTGCAGCTGTCTTCAAAATTCATATCTCAGGAAGCATCTCAATTATCACACATCTGACCCATTAGTGAAACTCATTTCAAAGAGGAACTGATTGAGCTGAAAGCAAACTATACCCACTACATAGGCATAATATCCTTCAAATTTTGGAGAGCAGAATATAATTGCACAAATAATTATAAAATTTCTGGCTTTGTGGCCAAACTCTGGGCTATGTTTGGGTCCATCTGGCTCTATGAAAGCATATTTTCCCTTATGTAACTTCTGAAATCACTATTAAGACCGTTAGAGATGGAAAGCTGGAGTTAGTGCTAAAAGTAAATTCACCCTTGGTTCTAGAATAAGTCCTCTGTTCATAACACCATTCTCATTGCCTTGTAACTGTCAGTTTGTATGAATGAATGTAACTTTATATGAATACAGTTTTAACATAATTTTGAAGCAATATTTTATCATTTCTCCTAAAATTCACATTTTAAAATAGAGATGGTATACTTCATCATGATCCATATATGCAGATTACACAGATTGAATTCTTTCTTTCTCCATTAAAAAAATCCCAAAACTCTCCAAAATAATAGACCATATAAATATATTATACTCTGGTATTATCAGAATTCTTACAGTTTTTCATATTCAACATTCTATTTCATGCCTCCTTATGTATTCTTATGCTATTCTTTCTGCCTAGAGCCTTCCCACTTTTTTTTAACTTGGCTAAATTGTTAATGTTTAAGATTCAGGAAAATTTTAAGATACTCATGAGAGAAATTCAAGACACATATAAATGGAAATCTATCCTGTGCTCATGGATAGGAAAAACTAATATTATTAAAATGGTCATCCTACCCAAAGCAATTTACAGATTCAGTGCAATCCCTATCAAAACACCAATGGCATTTTTCAATGAACTAGAGCAAATAATCCTAAAATTCCCATGGAACCATAAAAGACCCTGCATAGCCAAAGCAAACCTCAGAAAGAACAAAGCTGGCAGTGTTGTGTTCTCTAACTCAAGCTATACTACAAAGCCACAGTAATCAAAATAGTATGGTACTGGCACAAGAACAGAGATATGATCAATGAAACAGAATAGAGAGCCCAGGTATAAACCCATGTATATATGGTCAACTAATATACAATAAAGGAGCCATGAATATACAATGTGGAAAAGACAGCTTCTTCAATAAATGGTTTGAGAAAATTGGGCAACTACATGAAAGACAATGAAAGTGGATTACTGTCTAACTCCATACAGAAAAGTAAACCAAAAATGAGTTAAAAACCTAAATGTAAGACATGAAACCACAAAACTCTTAGAAAAAAACATGGGCAAAAATCTCTTGAACATAGTATGAGCAAATGTTTCCTGGACACATCTCCTTGGGCAAAGGAAACAAAATACAAAATGAACAAGTGGGACATCAAACTAAAATGCCTCTGTTCATTAAAGGACACCATCAGCAGAAGAAAAAAGCAACGTACAGTATGGGAGAATGTATTTGTAAGTGATTTATCCAATAAGGAGTTAACATCCAAAATATATAAAGAACACATAAGCTTCAACACCACAAAAAACAAATAATTAAAGAATGGGCAGAGGACCTAAACATTTTTCCAAAGAAGAAATACAAATGGCCAACAGGCACATGAGAAGCTCCACATTGCTAATCATCAGGGAAATGCAAATCATAATCTCAATGCGCTATCTCCTCACACAAGTTAGAAAGGCCACCATCCAAAAGACAAGAAATAACAAGTGTTTGTGAGGATGTGGAGAAAAGGAAACCCTTCTACACTGTTGGTGAGAATGTAAATTGGCACAGCCACTGTTGAAAACACTAGACTTTGCTCAAAAAACTAAAAATAGAAATACCATATGAACTAATAATTCCACCTCTAGGAATTTACCCAAAGAAAGCAAAATCCCTGATTCAAAAAGACATATGCACCTCCATGTTTATCAGCACATTACTTACAACAGCCAAGTTATGGAAGCAACCCAAGTTTCCATCATTAGATAAATGAGTAAAGAAGTTGTTGTCCATAAACACAATGGAACATTATTCGGCCATAAAAAAATCCTGCCATTTGCATCAACATGGATGGTCCAAGAGGGTGTTATGTTTACTGAAGTAAGCCAGGCAAAGAAAGATAAATACTATATGATTTCACTTATTTAGTGTTACAGAATCCCTGACTATATTTTCCATGGGTTTAATAATATGGGTAACTGTTGAGCCACTGTGTTGTACACTTGAAACCAATATAAGAGTGAATGATATTTCAATTTAAATAAAAAGATTAGATTTAGCCATCATCCCTTCCAAGAAGCTTTCCCCAAATGACAGGCTGTGATCTGCCCTTTTCTCTGGATCCCATAGTACTCATCATATACTCTGTTCATTTATTCAACATTTATTGAGTATTTGCCATGGGAAAAACAATGTGCTAAATGATCAGAATATAAGAGTGAACAATATTAGGTATGACTCCTGCCTTCATGAAGCTTACAGTTCATCTTGTCAGTTAGCACAATAAAATGAAATCAAAGACTTTGTCTTTCTACCCTCTCAATGTTATAAAGTCCTTAATACCAATGACTGTGTATATGCACATTAGTACTATTGGTGCCCAGCATTGTCCTGAAATATAATAGGCACACACAAATGCTTGTTAAGCTCAACTTTCTGATTATACCAAAGTAAAAAAGGTCCTTTTTCCAAATTATCAATGTCATCACCTTCTCTTCTACTCTACCCCTATTTTATCTTACTGGTCTTTATATCACAAGGATAAGAGAATACATTCCATTGAATGGTTTGTTGGATGGGGGATATTGGAGAAAATGAAGGTATAATTCAGATACATGAAGGGACTGACACAAAACTATTTGTAGCAGTTTTCTTATCTGCTCCCCTTGCATTCTCACCCCATTAACTCCCTACAATCATTGATTCTCTAATCATATCTTCTCTCACTAGTAGATCTGAAGAAAATTCATGTGTATGTGTGTGTGTATATGTGTGTATGAGAGAGAGAAAGAGGGATTGGACATCTTCCTGAATTCTGATGCAGATGAGCTTCATATATGAGTCAGCATAAAGTAGAACTCATGACACCTGAAAATGCCAAGAGTGGCACATGCACCCAATCCACTGGATGAAACCGGGTCAATGTTAAAATCAATTTGACATTTACACTTCACTTCCATTGTCCTTAGAACTAAGTTTCAATACAACTACCTGTCTTTTTAGGTTCAAAACTACTGGCTTCCACATTATCATGCATGTGGGCTCTTGGGGTGGTACTTTGCCAATTGACTTTTGGAAACTACAGAGTAACAATGGCTAAGGTAGTCACTGAAAGATATTTTATCTAGTAGTATTAGAAGCAGTAAGAACCAAGGGAGGTATGAAAATTATTCACTATATGTTACAGTGACTAAAGCACAAATCCCTGGCCTGAACTGCTGACTTGACAATAATTTAGATACAGCTGGTCAGATGATTTAAGACAACAATAGCCTGAATGGATCCTTATTATTATTGTCTCTACCCTACTCACCCATTCCTTGCTCCTTGTTGGCTCTCTCTTTGGAGTGCTGTTCCTTTCCCTTTCCTTCTTCCTCTCTTCTCTCTACCTCATACACACACACACTTTCATAACCTGTAAAAATTCATCCATACAAGAAGATAGCGTGGCTCCTGCCTTTCTCTTCACCAGCTTATTATTTGCATAATGAGATAAAAGGTAAATTTTGAATTTGAAATATGCTTCTTGCCCATTTCACTTTAGTGCTAATCAAGTTTTTCACTTTTCTCTTGTGCTATGAAGGAAGAACATAATTTATACTCTAAATTGTATCACCTACAAGATTATCTTTGCCAAGTTAGGTAAATCCCTTTAAATTATATTTTTGTACCAATTAGTTCTTATAATAAATGGAGGTGACTTAGTCTCTATCATGGGAATAAAGTAAATTCATTATGCCCTATAACTATGCATTTTTATTTTAAAGAGCTAAAATAAAAACACCAATTACTAAATTGTATTTCAATCTCATAATTATTAGAACTTTAATCAAGTCACTTGGCCATCTTTTTCTTTGCCAATATTGTAAAAACAATTCTGTAGAACACATTTCAGCCTATTTTCCCATAATACTAAGAAAAGGTAAAATAGATACTTGTCCTCCAGAAGTTCTATGACTACCCATGTGTTTGTTTTATGCTACGCAAAAATAGCTCATTTTTCCATGAATGTGCTACCTAAATGCAGGCATATCTGACATTTTAAGATTGTCATCAATTCTGAGAGAAAGAAGCACATGTTACCTTCCTTGTTCCTTTAGAAACTAATTTCATTCAAGGTCCCGTTCCCCCCAGAATTTTGCACTAGAATTTTAAATGAATGCTATCAAAAGCACTATTAAATAGGATTGTACCCACTTGACCAAGGTTCATGCGAGGAACAATTTTAGAGATCTTCTAACACTGAAAATGCAATTCTTCAATTACACTTCTCTGATAAAATGAAATTACCTTGAATACATGGTCTAGCGGGCTTACTCCCGATAATACAATGCTAAATGATCAAATCCATCCTTACAGCAAAGTGGATCTGGTTAAAAAATTTAATGCATCATAAAAAATGAAAAAAGTAAATGAAAAACAAAAGACCCAAGAACTAGTAAAATGTGATCTCTCAAACAGTCATCTAAAGAACTGCACTAACTTCATCCTGTTGAATTTACATTCATCATATTATGTGCTAACTTGTCAAACTTATTTTTTTCCTACCTGTATTAGGTCTTCAACAATATAAGGAATATTTATTCAGGGCTACTCTTTGCTATTTTGAGGACTTTCAGGTTTCTGAAATATTATGATCTTTATGCCTAGTGAGTTTTAATGAATTTTGAGTATCTCACTGTTTGTAAGTAGGTTATGAATTGATTCGTGTTCCTTTTCTTAACGAGTTCCATAGAGGAATTTATTTCAGCAATTCAGTATAAACATACTGAATCATTACTTTTGATATAACAGAAAATAGCATATATCCATTGTAGAAAATTTAGAAAATACAGAAAAATCTAAAAGAAAAAATAAGATAAAAATTATTCAAAATCCCACCACAAAGACATAAACACTTTTAAAAATTATCGTATATATATATATATATACTATATAGTATTTTATGTATAGCTATGTGTATATACTATAAAATTATTCAAATTCTGTCTTATATTGTTTTATTTACCTACAATTAAGTTATATACATTTCTCTGTCATTAAATATTATTTTAAAACATGCTTTCTAGTGGCATCAATATTCCATCATTTAGATCCATCATAGTTTACTTAAATAATTCCCAATCTTTGGATATTTAAGCAGATTTCAAATGTTTGCTATAAAATAATGTTGTGAACATCTTTTTAAGTATGTCTTTCTATATGTCTCTGATTATTTATTTAGAATAATTTCCAATCTGTAAACTTACTAGGTCATAGGGTGTAAAGCTGTTAAAGGTTTTTCATACATACAGTCTAATGTCCCTCAAGATGATTTATACTGATTTATGCTTCATTATCAGCATAAATTAGTGACAATTTCACAATATTCTTGAAGAACTAGCTTTATATTAAAAATCCGTTTCAAGTTTGATAGGTGAAAATTGTACCACATTATTTAAGTTGAATTTTGATTACTTGGAGGTTAGACATTTTTCACAGATTGATAATATTTATAAATTTCCTGTTTATGCCCTTCGTTCAATTTTCTCCTAAAGTGTCTCAGGTTTTCTAATTGACATGCATTTGATATTCACATATTGAAGATATTAACATTTTATCTGTTATTTTTCAATTATTTTTCCAAGTTTGCCATTTTTTTCTTTTAATGTTATTCACTGAAATTTTTTAAATTGTATGCAATCAAATCTATCAGTTGTTTACATTTTCCTTATATGGTTTCTGCTTTAGAAGTCATGCTTAGAAAATCCTTCCAAACCTCCACAATTACATAATATTCACCTATATTATTTAATTTTTTAGCATATATATATATATATATATACGCATGCATACTCACATACATATACACACACATATCCATAAATGAGATTAGGCTGTAGTGTTGTGATAAAAGATATCTTTTCCAAAGTTATGAATGAGAGCTACGCTAGTTGTAAAAATAAACTTTGGGTTCATGAAGTTTGTTTTCTGGTACTATAAATAAAAATGTGTGGGGATTTCCAGTTCCTGGAAGGTTTAAAACAAATCAGCATAAACTTATTTGGACCAGAGATATTTTTCAGGTAAATCCCTTAAATTTTTCTTTACCCAACCTCCTTTATCATCATTGGTCTATTTTGTGTTTTTTATTCTGGAATATATTTTAACAGTTTATATATTTTTCTAGAAAATTGCCCATTTCATCCAAACATTCAAATTTATTAGTATAAGTTTGAACATAGGTTTATCCTTATTTCTCTAAAAATATTCATCATAAACTATCTTTCTGAGAGAAAGTCTTTTCCTCCTTACTGAATGCAATTTTGAGGAATATCTAAAAGAATAACAGTGGTAGAGAGAGTAGACCAGAAAACTTGAGATGAATGAGCCAAGTACCTTCACAGGTTGGGTTTACATAAAGAAAGAACTCCTATAAAGTAAAAATGGCTTGGAAATTATACTGGTAACTGCTTCACTTGGGAGGGGAAAACCCTTGAGTACCGTCTTTATTAAACTAGGCTTCAACAGGCTATTACCAATAAGGCCCTTTGCTTTAAATTTAAATAATTATCATCAGTTGGTTGTATGTGTTAATTGTACTTTCATGGCTAAAGAGCAATGCTTGCTAGAATAAGGTCTTCATAGAGAAATAATATAATTGACAGCAAAATTTTTAACCTTAATATTACTGCAAATAATGGACACCTTTCTTAAAATACCTAAGCTTAACCACTAACTTGAATTGGAAATCAAGTTTTTAAAAGATATGCATACATAATATAAGATTTAAAGAAATACAAACTCTTAGGTAAGATCCCTTTCTTAGTAATCTTGGACCAACATGCTAATTATTAACCTATGTTCTCTTTACTCCTACTGTCAAGTTTGACAATAAGAATGCTTCTTAATTTAGGATAAAAAAATTTTCACTGCTTCATTACAACCCTCTGGGCCTGTCTGAAGTTTTTTTTAAATCTTGTAATTATAGCTATCTATATTTACCAAAAGCCTACCTGTCTTTTAACAAGAGGCCAGACTTCTTCCAAATCATATCAAAGAGAAGGTATGA
Organism: Phataginus tricuspis; assembly: GCA_029783875.1. Lineage (NCBI taxonomy): Eukaryota > Metazoa > Chordata > Mammalia > Pholidota > Manidae > Phataginus > Phataginus tricuspis. The sequence continues at coordinate 82,978,071 of JAQQAC010016209.1, forward strand.
AGTTGTTTTTCTAGCATCCCCAATCATTATTATGAATTCCCTCAATTTTCATCCACTATTCTAAAACAGTTGTAAATAATGGAACGTTCTTGGGGTAAAAGGATTTATTACCTGACTTGTTCTCCCAGCAATAGGTCAAGCAATAGAATTACATTTGCATCCAAAAGTCCACAGGTCTGTAATCCTCCTTCATCTCTGCCTCTGCCCAGAGCACTGGGTAGAGCTCCTTATATAGTGACTCAGTTGATAATAGCTTATTGCCTATGGGTGTGGAAGCAATAGCCTAGCAGTAGGCCAGTTACATCATCAAGTAGTTAAGTTCAGGTGAGGATCCTGGCCATAGGAACTTCAATTTTCCCCAAAGCCCCAGTATGGTATAGGTACATCTTATGATCCATCTATCCTATTACATCAAAGAAAGCATGTATATTTTTCTGTTCACTGCTTTTCAATATAGTAGGAGATACTTTCAGAGTAGAGATAAGTAACATTTCCAGTCATTAGCTATGTTTGTCTCTTCATCTGCAGATAGCAGATAAGAGAGAATTGACTATGAAAGCAAATGTTTCACTAGATTACCCAAGATTGCTAAAAATCACATAAGTGAATATACTACATTTTAATGTACCAAATCTCTTGTGAACTTTGAACACTGATATTTCCTTTTAGGAAAGTGTGTTTTATTGGGTAAAATATGAGTTAATCTTGATCAAAAACACTCATTGAGTACATAAAAGTTCTGGCACACCACATAAGGGAAGTTCTAATAGGTACATCAGATCAGTTTGTAATGGAGCTTGTCTTTGAAGAAAATAAGATTTAGGAAAACACACTAGCATGCAACAGAACTAATATGTTCAGCTACTGTAAAGATCTAAACCATCACTGATGCCTTAGTTCCACTATTTATCCCAAAATCCAAAGGAGATATACGTTTCTAGTTTGATGTGGGTGAGGCTTGGTGACCATGAGCAGTTTTGCAACTTTGTAATCAGCCCAAAGAATTCTGGGTCCTCCAAATCTTGTGTTCCTTCACATTCATTCTGAAGTGCTACAACCTGTCTCTAGGAGTCTAAAACTAAAACTACAAATTCAGAAAAAGGCCAAGAATTAACAAGAATCTATGTATCTTCTCTACTTCAGGCCAAGTATGGTAGATAAAATCATTTCACAAAGCAAATACTTGCTGAGCACCTGTGATGTGCCAGGCACTGTTCTAGCAATGGAAATAAACAAAACAGACAAGATTAATCTCCTTATGAAACTTAAATTCTGATTCTGAACTGATGTTCTAAAATTAAAAAAAGAAATAGGAAAAACAGCAAATGTTATTTTTTGGTTGCTTATTTGTTTTCTAGGAAGATGGTCTCTTTAGAGCACCAATTTAAATATGGGGAGAGATATGATCTGATTAGCAAAATGAAAAAAGGAGAGTTTCAAAGATTTGAGACAATTTGAATAAAAATCTCTTTTTGGAGAAAAAACTCCTTTATAGGAGAAAAATGAAATAATGTGGAATGCGTACAAGAAATAAGAAAACTGTATCACTTTTCTAAAACTAATTTTTCTTATGGAATTAAACCTAACCATACACACAGATCTGGGTGATTAAACTTCAAACATACCAGTGAATAATTTCATTTAAATAATTATGAAGCACCTGTTCTGTGCCAGGCACTATGCTAGGATACAATGATAAATTAAACATATTCATTCCATGCTCTCCATGCTGGAATCAGAATGAAGTGTGTTAAACATAACAATGGAGGGTACAGGGACCTATGAGAGTTCATATTAAAGATTTCAAGTAGTTTGAAGGATAAAAGATGACTCTTTTGAGAAAGTAACATTATATCTGCTACTTGAAGGATGAGTTAGGAAAGGAGAAGAGGTTGAAGAAAGACTGTTTCAAGCTAATGGAGTAGCTTATGTGAATGCTTAAACTAAGAGAAAGGGCATGGCACATCCCAGGAACAGAAAGAAGATCGAAGTGACTGAAGGGTAGAAAGCCAGACTGTGCAGTGATTCTAAAAATAAGGTAATGATTTTGTTTGTTATCCACTGAAGGGAATTAGTCATGTGGATGTTATCGCATATACATTTTTGGAAGATCATTCTGTCTAGTGTGAAGAATGGATTGGAAAAGAAATGACATGGTAGAGGCTCTGCGAAGACCCATTTTTAACACCCACGTTCAAGACCATCATATCTGAATTTTCAATACTGGGGAAAAGGAGGCAGAGGGTTTTTAATGGCATTCAGATTTATGGGACTTACATCAAGGGTTGTTTTAGATACAGTTTCCTTGCTATAATTCCTGGAGAATGAAACTGGACTACACCTGGAACTCCTTCTCCTCAATTAGACTTGAGGGTCCTTAATTCTGGGGCCCAATCCTTGATCCCAACATGCATTAATCTTCTGAAGTTAGAAGCTGAGGGTGGCAGTGTAAGTTACTGTCAAACTTTATTAATTCATTCAATAAATTTATGAGTGTCTACTACAACAAATGTACTGTTCTAGGCATTAAAGATACAGCCATGAATTAGCCCCACTTTCAATGGACTTATATTCTAGTGAGTGGAGACAGACAATAAAAACAAGATAATTCTAGATAGTGATAAATGCTATGAATATATGCCTAATATAAAGAGGTAAGAGAGTCACTGTCTGTGGTGGGTGGGATTGAATAAGTATGTCATTAGATTGTGTGGTCAGGAAAGGCCTCTCTATGACAACAATATTTGAGCTGTGACCTAGATGAAGAAAAGCACATTACCCAAGATCAGAAGGCACAGTATTTTAGGAAGAGAGAATGAAAAGTGAAAGGGCCTCTAGGAGATAATGAGTTTGGTGTGTCTGAAGAGCAGAAAGGTCAACTTGGCTGGGCCTTAGCAAACAAGGTGGAAAATGGTAGGAGATAAAATTGTAGAGTTATATAGGGATCAGATCATCTAAGGATTTGTAGGCCATTGTAAGTAATAGGGACTTGTTTTAAGTATGATGAGAAGCCCAAACAACTCAATACTATTGATCATTAACTATCCTAAGTTTACAGTTTACATCAATTTATTAGACCATCATCCATCCTAATTCTGAAGGTGTTACTTTAACAGGAAGCATTTAGCCACAATATCTATATCTACTCAGCTGAAGATTTATATAAATAACAAAGATACCAAATTACAGCTAGCTGTGAGGCCAATTTGCAATAGTGACAAGAGTGTACTCAGGTCTGAACTGAGCTTACATTGAATTCATGTAAACCCAAAGAACCTTCAGAGAGCAACCACACATATACTCAACTGCAAATGTGGACTTGTGGCTTGAAGACTTAACAGGCTCCACTTCAGGAATCCTTGAGAATAATCATCAGTAGAGTCAGTGGGGGCATTTGATTTTCTATCAAATGGTGTAATTTCAAAATATTCAGGAATCAGCCTTTAAATCATTTCCAGAATTTTGAGCACAGAGTTTTAGCTCCCCAACCTTCTGCTTGTATAAAGATAAAATAGCCTATGTGTTTCCATAGCAAAGGCAAATATTACCAAAAAAAAAAAAATCCTTACTTACAAACTTATGTTTCTGAAGCAAGAAGAAAAAGAAGTCTTCAGTTTTGGAGAAAATTATTTTGTGACATTGAGCATATGTAGTAAATAATGTTCTTTCTTGAGAATAGTAATAGACTGAATAATACAGAGATGAAACGGGCAAAAAGCAAAAATTCCTGCAATTAGAATTGTCATGGTCTATTTTACACTCCCCAGAAAGTTCACTTCTGTTTAATGAGTCACTTAAATTTTCATTTTCTTACTTATCTTGATCCTTTTTCTTAATAATTATACTTCATGTGACTGTCAAACATTTGCACTGTGAAAATATAAGTTATTGTTTTGATAGTTCTCCCTTTGAAAGAAGGCAACAAAGAAGACAATTGCTATATGACAGAAGCTATATGAATTGGGGATACTGTGCCCCAATAAAAGCAGACTACGTTTTATCTTATTACCTGATTCATGGTTAGTAAACTTTTCCCAAACAACTCATATGGTAGGCTTTGGAATTTCTTAAGCCAGAAAGTTTTAGTTTTGCTAATAATTATGCACATATTGAGTGCACAACAAATATTTGAGTATGTAAACACAAATATGATCAAGTAATTAAGCAATGGAAGGTTAAGGCAAATGAGGCTCAACAACATGAACTAATTTGTCCAAATGTGCACAGATAACAAATAGTAGAGCTCTGATTTGAGCCCAAGTCAAATTCCAAAACACATGGTATCTCCACCATATCACTTATTGAGTGCATAAATAAGTGAATGAAAGAATAGCATAAAAGATGTCTACTACTAGAAATAAAGCATTTTCTTAGGTAGGTAGAATTCAGGTTCTATATACAACAAACCCAGGCATTTAATTTATCACAAGCTAATTATAAAACTACAAGCAATATCTTAAATTATAAAAAGTTCTTGCTCTTAACTAGAGTTTTATTTATGTGCTCTTCATTTTTATATTCTACAGATAATCAAGTTAATAAAAAGAATAGAAAGAGTGCTAAACAGACACTTAGAGACTAGAAAATATTTTTAAAATATGCCTTCAGCCACTACCTCAAAAAAAGAGAAAATAGGATCTTTAATTTTACATTGCAAATAATACAGAAATTTCTATAAAGTATAAAACTTTGTCATACTCTTCACTCTTGGCACATACTACTCTTAATTCATGCACATCTTCATTTATAATGTATTTAATAAGATTTTCCATCAAAGTTTTGCAAATTTAATTGGTTCTATGTGTCCTTGAGTGGTGTTTTTAATATTCTTCCAGGAATTCAAGGGATTTGGTGCTGATAAGGGAAAGATATGACCACAAGAGGCAGTCACATAAAACAAGGCTATTTGGTAGCATTTGGCCAGTGTTTCATGAGAAGTGTCCCTCAGAACAAGAGTCTGCAGGGGAAAAGGTGAAGGGTCCTTATTCAGAAGGGGAGTAGAACAAATGAATTCCCTAAGGAAAAGGGGATCTGAGATGGAACTTAGATGTCCAGGTGATGTCACTCAGAAGCGTGGTGGGGAGTCTCTGGGTCATAGAGCTCCAGAGGGCATAGTAGCTTGGAGTCATTTAAGCAAAAAGCTCTATCTTATCAATGGACAGCAGATGTGGAGTGAGGTTTCCCAGGGTATGCAAATCAGGTAAGCACTAAATGGCAAAAAATAATCTTTTAGGGGCTGTCTTAAAAATAATTGGATAGGTATAAATTTGAGTTTGCTGTCTGTTGGCTTTTGAGCCAGTGGGCTTCAGCCTGAAGTGAAGAAGTAAAGAAAATAAGGGCTAATACACAAAGGACAGCTTCACTTCATCCTTTAAAAAAAGTCACAGTAATAAGCTGAACCAAGAAACCAACATCTGGAAATCTTTGTAATAATATAAAATTGTTACTTATGAGCTCTTATAAGTTCAATATCACTTCACATACAGACATATACAAAGTAGAGCCAGATATAATCATGGCCCCAAAACCTCCATACTAAATACAGATTAGGCCAATCATTTAAATTAAAGAGCATCTTTAATGCAGTAAACATTTTTGGTAATTTGATATGAAAAATAATTGCTTTGATTATTTGATAAGATAAGCAAACATAAAAGTACACAGTTTCAAAAGGAATAGTAATGATATAAAACAGATATACACATTTTATATTTAAAGTAACATGCATCTATTTAAAGATACACATATGTGTGTGTGTGTGTGTGTGTGTGTGTGTGTGTGTGGGTGGGTGGGTGTGGGTGGGTGTGTATGTGTGTGTCTATGTATCACTATGTGGAAATATTAAAGAAATCCCAAATAGAATAGGATAATGGTGAGAGTGGAGAAATATGGCAGAATAGGAAGTCACTGCAATAACCTGCTTCTATGTACACATTGAGGAGGCAGGTACATCAAATACAGCCAACTCTGAAAACAATAACAAATTGAAATGTTCCTAAAACAACATATTTTTCATCAATGAAAATAAATCTACAGTAAAGGTAGTAGACCAATTACTTACTAAGAAAGTATGAAGTTGAGAAAATAAAATGAGCTATATACAAAATTAGTCAAGGGATACAGAAATACGTAGATTATGACATCATGTACATAAATGTGGAGGAGGAAAAATAATTAAAAATTAGTTTTTTTAGAATGTGTTCCCAATCAAGTGACCATCAACATGGACTGTTATATATTGAGGAAGTTATATATGAATCTTATGGTAACCAAAAGTCTAAAGCCCATAATGGATATACAAAAAAATTTAAAAGAAAGGAATCCAAGCATAACACTAAATAAAATCATTAAATAACAAGGGAAAGTATAAGAGAGGAAAAAAGAACAGACAGGAACTACCAAAAAACCCAGAAAACAATCAACAAAATGGCAGTAAGTACATATCTATCAATAACTACCTTAAATGTAAATGGGATGAATGCACCAGTCAAAAGACATAGAGTGGCAGAATGGATACAGAAACAAGGCCCATATTTATGCTGCCTAAAGAGACCCATTTCAGACCTAAAGACATAAATAAACTAAAAGTGAAGGGATAGGAAAAGATATTTCATGCAAATAGGGAGAAAAAAGCAGGAATAGTAGTACTTGTATCAGACAACATAGATTTCAAAACAAAGAAAGTGACAAGAGACAAAGAAGGACATTATATAATAATAAAAGGATCAGTCCAACAAGAGCATATAATCGTTGTAAATATCTATGCATCCAACATAGGAGCACCCAAATATCTAAAACACATATACTAGCAGAACTAAAGGGAGAAATAGGCTACAATTCATATTAGGGGATTTTAATGCATCACTTACATCAATGAAAAGATCAACAAGACAGAAAATAAATAAGGAAACACAGGAACTGGACAATACATTAGATCAAATGGACTTAAAAGATATCTACAGAACACTCCATCCAAAAGCAGCAGGATACACATTATTCTCAAATGCACATGGAATATTTTCCAGAATAGATTACATATTAGGATATAAAAAGAGCATCAATAAATCCAAACAGGCTGAAACTCTATCAAGTATCTTTTCTTATCACAATGGTATGAAATTAGAAATAAATCACACAAAGAAAACAAAAGAACCAACAAACACAATGAAGCTAAACAATATGCTTCTAAATAATCAATGGGTCAATGAACAAATCAAAGAGGAAATGAAACAATACATGTAGACAAACCAAACAGAAACACAATGGTTCAAAATATGTGGGAGGCAGCAACAGTGCTTCTAAGAGGGAAGTACATAGCAATACAGGCCTACCTCAAGAAATAAGAACAATCCAAATAAACAGTCAAAACTCACAACAAAAGTAACTAAAAAAAGAACAAATGAAACTCAAAGCTAGTAGAAGGAAGGACATAATAAAGATCAGAGCAGAAATTAATAAAACAGAGAAGAATAAAATAAGAAAAAAAATCAGTGAAAGCAAGAGCTGGTTTTTTGAGAAGATAAAATAGCCTAACCCCTAGTCAGACTTATCAAGAATAAAAAAGACAGGACACAAATAAACAAAAGCAGAAACAAAAAAATAGTTACAACTGACAATACATAAATACAAATAATTATTATACCATTGTATAAAAATTTACCTGCCAATAAATTGGACAACCAGGAAGAGATAGAAAACTTCCAAGAAAAGTATACCCTTCCAAGACTGACCAAGGAAGAAACAGAAAATATGAACAGAACAATTACTAGTAACAAAATTGAATTGGTAATCAAAAAACTCCCAAAAAATAAATATCCAGAACTAAATGTCTTCACACCTGAATTCTACCACATATTTAAAGAAGAGGTAATACCCATCTTTCTTAAAGTATTCCAAGTAGAAGAGGAGGGAATACTTCCAAACTCATTCTATAAGGTCAGCATCACTCTAAAACCAAAACCAGACAAAGACACTACAAAAACAGAAAATTGCAGACCAGTATACCTGATGAACATAGATGAAAAATCTTCAACAAAACATTAGCAAACCGAATTCAAAACACATCAAATAACATCATCCATCATGATCAAGTGGGATTTACTCCAGGGATGCAAAGATGGTACCCTACTTGTAAATCGATCAATATGGTACACCACATAAACCAAAAGGATAAAAAAAAATGACCATTTCAATAGATACTGAAAAAGAATTTGACAAAATTTCACATTCATTCATGACAAAAATTCTCATAAAATGGGTATAGAGGGAACACACCTCAACATAATAAAGGCCATATATGACAAACCCACAGCTAATATCATATACAATGGTGAAAAGCTGAAAGCTTTCCCTCCAAAATCAGGAAGAAGACAAGGATGGCCACTCTCACCACTTTTATTCAACATTGTACTGGAAGTCCTAGCCACAGCAATCAGACACAATAAAGAGATAAAAGTTATCCAAATTGGTTAGGAAGAAATAAAACTGTATTGTTTCAAGATGACATGATACTGCATATAGAAAACCTGAAAGATTCCACTAAAAAGTTATTAGAACTAATAACTGGATTCAGCAAAGTTGCAGAATACAAAATTAATACACCCAAATCTGTTGCATTTCTATATACTAACAACAAACTAGCAGAAAGAGAAATCAGGAAAACAATTTCATTTACAATTGCATCAAAAATAAACCCTGAGGAATAAACCTAAAGAAGGAGGTGAGAGACCTGTACATAGAAAACTATAAGATGGACCTCCGGGAAGATGGTGGTGTGAGCAGGGCGGCAGAAATCTGCTCCCAAAATGATATATATCTATGAAAATACAGCAAATACGACTATTCCTAAAAGAGAGACCTGAATACACAGGAAAGCGCACAGCGGCAGCTACACCTGAGAGGACTCGGCACCCCGCAAGGCAGGTAAGATACGCAGCCATGACCCAGCAGGACCCAAGCACTCCCCCACCTCAGCGCACTGGTGGGAGGAGAGGATTTAGAGCTGGGAGGGAGTGGAAGTCCACCCCGTGAAATAACCAGCCCCGGTGATCTGCATGGGGAGTGCTGACACACATCGCATGGTGTAGCAGAGATTGGAAACACAGAGGGAGAAGGATCTGAGCGGGGAACACACCAGGGTGCTTGCAGCTGGCTCCTGTAAAGGAAAAAAAAAAAAAGAAAAGCGCGCGCTTTTTTCAGTGGTCTTAAAGAGACAGTAGCCCAGCGGAGGAGCCGGATCGCCCTGGCACACTCAGCCCAGCAGGCTGGGAGTCCTGGGGAGTTTTGGACCCCTTAGCTGGTGAATGGGAAAGGGTGGCTGCACTTAGACTTCCCACAGAGAACAACAGCCTCCCATTCGTTCCCACCCCGGCCAGAGCTATAAAGGGCCCTGCGGAGTAGCACGGCCATGAATGCGGAATAGTGGAGCAACAGCGCCACCTAAAGCATCCCCACAGAATCTACTCCCGGTGGGCTTTTTTTGTTTTGTTTTGTTTTTTCTTCTTTCTTTTTGCTTTTCTTTTCTTTCTTTCTTTTTTCTTTATTTTTCTTTCTCTATTTCTTTTTTTTCTCTTTTTAAAGACTTAAAGAGCCCAGCTGACATACATGGCAACTACCAGCGACCATTTCTATAGCCATGAAAAGACAGAGGAATATGGTCCAGACTAAAATCAACCAGACAACCCCAGAGAGGGAGCCTGAAGGGATGTAAATGCACAGTCTTCCTGAAATAGAATTCAGAATAAAATTCATAACCATGCTGATGGATCTACAGAGAAATGTGCAAGAGCTGAGGGAGGAAGTGAGGGAAGTGAGGAAAGACAATGCAGAAATCAGACAAGCCATCGATGGGCTTAACAGTAGACTAGATGATATGCAAGAGACTGTTAATGGAATAGAAATCAGAGAACAGGAATACAGAGAAGCTGAGGCAGAGAGAGATAAAAGGATCTCTAGGAATGAAAGAATATTAAGAGAACTGTGTGACCAATCCAAACGGAACAATATTCACATTATAGGAGTACCACAAGAAGAAGAGAGAGAAAAAGGGATAGAAAGTGTCTTTGAAGAAATAATTGCTGAAAACTTTTCCACGCTGGGGAAGGAAATAGTCTCGCAGTCCATGGAAGCCCACAGATCTCCCAACACAAGGGACCCAAGGAAGACACCACCAAGACACATAATAATTAAAATGGCAAAGATGAAAGATAAAGACAGAGTGTTAAAGGCAGCTGGAGAGAGAAAAAAGATAACCTACAAAGGAAAACCCATCAGACTATCATCAGACTTCTCAACAGAAACCTTACAGGCCAGAAGAGAATGGCATGATATATTTAACGTAATGAAACAGAAGGGCCTCGAACAAAGAATATTGTATCCAGCATGATTATCATTTAAATATGACAGTTGAGAGAGTTTACCTCTCATAAACCACCACTACAGGATATCTTGAACAGACTACTCTAGACGGAAGCAACCCTAAGGCTAAAAAGATGTCACCAGAGAAAATAAAATCATAGCAAAGAAAGCAGACCATCCAAATACTAACTAAAGGCAAAGAATTAAACACCTAGCATATAAAGAATGGAGGAGGAAGAATAAGAAAGGAGAGAAATAAAGAAACATCAGACGGTGTTTACAATAACTTAACAAGAAAGTTAAGTTAGCTTCTTAGATAGTAAAGAAGCAACTCTTGAACATTTGGTAACCACGAATCTAAAGCCAGCAATGGCAATAAGTACATATCTATCGATAATCACCCTAAATGTAAATGGACTGAATGCACCAATCAAAAGACACAGAGTAATAGAATGGATAAAAAAGCACGACCAATCTATATGCTTCTTGCAAGAGACTCACCTTAAACCCAAAGATATATACGACTAAAAGTGAAGGAATGGAAAAAGATATTTCATACAAACAACAAGGAGAAAAAAGCAGGTGTTGCAGTACTTGTATCGAACAAAATAGACTTCAAAACGAAGAAAGTAGCAAGAGATGAAGAAGGACATTACGTAATGATAAAGGGGACCATCCAACAAGAGGATATAACCATTACAAATATATATGCACCCAACACAGGAGCGCCAACATATGTGAAACAAATACTAAAAGAATTGAAGGAGGAAATAGAGAGCAATGCAATTATTCTAGGAGACTTTAACACGCCACTCACTCCAAAGGATAGATCAACCAGGCAGAGGATAAGTAAAGACACAGAGGCGCTGAACAACACACTAGAACAGATGGACCTAACAGATATCTACAGAACTCTGCACCCAAAAGCAGCAGGATACACATTCTTCTCAAGTGCACATGGAACATTTTCCAGAATAGACCACATACTAGTCCACAAAAAGAACCTCAGTAAAGTCAAAAATATTGAAATCCTACCAACCAACTTCTCAGATCACAAAGGTATAAAACTAGAAATAAATTTTAGAAAGAAATCAAAAAGGCTCACAAATACATGGAGACTTAACAAAATTCTCCTAATTAATCAATGGGTTAACGACCAAATCAAAACAGAAATCAAAGAATATATGGAGACTAATGACAACAACAACACAAAGCCACAACTTCTGTGGGATGCAGCAAAGGCAGTACTAAGAGGAAAGTATATTACAATCCAGGCCTTTTAAAGAAGGAAGAACATTCCCAAATGAATAAAGACACAATTACTGAAATTTGAAAAAGATGAACAGATGAGGCCCAAAGTCACCAGAAGGAGGAACAGAATAAAGATCAGAGAAGAAAAAAATAAAATTGAGAAGAATAAAACAATAGAAAAAATCAATGAAACAAAGAGCTGGTTCTTTGAAAAAATAAATGAAATAGATAAACCCCTAGCCAGACTCATTAAGAGAAAAAGAGAATCTACACACATAAACAGAATCAGAAATGAGAAAGGAAAAATAACGACCTACCCAACAGAAATACAAAGAATTATCAGAGAATATTATGAGAATCTATATGCTAACAAGCTGGAAAACATAGAAGAAACGGAGAACTTCCTAGAAAAATACAAACTTCCAAAACCGACCAAACAAGAAACAGAAAAACTAAAAAGACCAATCACCAGCAATGAAATTGAATTGGTAATCAAAAAACTACCCAAGAACAAAACCCCTGGATCACATGGATTCACCTCTGAATTTTGCCAGACATATAGAGAAGAAATAACACCCATTCTCCTTAAAGTTTTAGAAAAAATAGAAGAGGAGGGAATACTTCCAAACTCATTCTATGAGCCAGCATCAAACCTGGCAAAGACCTCACCAAAAAAGAAAATTACAGACCAATATCCCTGATGAACGTAGATGCAAAAATGATCAACAAAATATTAGCAAACCGAATTCAAAAATACATCAAGAGGATCGTACACCATGATCAAGTGGAATTCATCCTAGGGATGCAAGGATGATACAACATTCGAAAAACCATCAACATCATCCACCACATCAACAAAAAGAAGAACAAAAACCACATGATCATCTCCATAGATGCTGAAAAAGCATTTGACAAAATTCAGGATACATTTATGATAAAAACTCTCAACAAAATGGGTATAGATGGCAAATACCTCAGCATCATAAAGGCCATATATGACAAACCCACAGCTAACATCATACTTAACAGCGAGAAGCTGAAAGCTTTTCATCTAAGATCGGGAACAAGACAGGGGTGCCCACTCTCTCCACTGTTATTCAACATAGTACTGGAGGTCCTAGCCACGGCAATCAGACAAAACAAAGACATACAAGGCATCCAGATTGGTAAAGAAGAAGTCAAATTGTCACTATTTGCAGATGATATGATACTGTACATAAAAAACCCTAAAGACTCCACTTCAAAACTACTAGAACTAATAGCTGAATTCAGCAAAGTTGCAGGATATAAAATTAACACACAGAAATCTGTTGCTTTCCTATACACTAACGATGAACTAACAGAAAGAGAAATCAGAAAACAATTCCATTCACAATTGCATCAAAAAGAATAAAATACCTAGGAATAAACCTAACAAAGGAAGTGAAAGACATGTACACTGAACACTACAAGACACTCCTAAGAGAAATTAAAGAGGACACTAACAAATGGAAATTCATCCCATGCTCTTGGCTAGGAAAAATAAATATTGTCAAAATGGCTATACTACCTAAAGTAGTCTACAGATTCAATGCAATCCCTATCAAACTACCAACAGCTTTCTTCAGTGAACTGGAACAAATAATTCTAAAATTCATATGGAACCACAAAAGATCCCGGAAAACCAAAGCAATCCTGAGAAGGATGAATAAAACAGGGGGGATTAAGCTCCCTGACTTAAAGTTCTACTACAAAACCACAGTAATCAAGACGATTTGGTATTGGCACAAAACAGACCCACAGACCAGTGGAACAGAATAGAAAATCCAAACATTAACCCAAACACCTACAGTCAATTAATATTTGATAAAGAAGCCTTGGATATACAATGGGGAGATGACAGCCTCTTCAGCAGCTGGTGTTTGCAAAACTGGACAGCTACATGTAAGAGAATGAAACTGGACTACTGTCTAGCCCCATACACAAAGGTAAACTCAAGGTGGATCAAAGACCTGAACGTAAGTCATGAAACCATAAAACTCTTAGAAAAAAACATAGGCAAAAATCTCTTGACATAAACATGAGCGACTTCTTCATGAACATATCTCCCCGGGCAACGGAAACAAAAGCAAAAATGAACAAATGGGACTATATCAAGCTGAAAAGCTTCTGTACAGCAAAGGACACCATTAGTAGAACAAAAAAGACATCCTACAGTATGGAGAATATATTCATAAATGACATATCTGATAAGGGGTTGACATCCAAAATATATAGAGAACTCATGCATATTAACAAAGAAAAAGCAAATAATCCAATTAAGAAATGGGCAGAGGACATGAATAGACACTTCTCTAAAGAAGAAATTCAGATGGCCAACAGGTACATGAAAAGATGCTCCACATCACTAATCGTCGGAGAAATGCAGATTAAAACCACAATGAGATATCACCTCACACCAGTGAGGATGGCCAACATCCAAAACACAAACAGTAACAAGTGTTGGCGAGAATTTGGAGAAAAAGGAACCCTCCTACACTGCTGGTGGGAATGCAAATTAGTTCAACCATTGTGGAAAGCAGTATGGAGGTTCCTCAAAAAACGAAAAATAGAAATACCATTTGACCCAGGAATTCCACTCCTACGAATTTACCCTAAGACTGCAGCAGCCCAGTTTGAAAAGGACATATGCACCCCTATATTTATCGCAGCACTATTTACAATAGCCAAGACATGGAAGCAACCTAAGTGTCCATCAGTAGATGAATGGATAAAGAACATGTGGTACATATACATAATGGAATATTATTCAGCCATAAGAAGAAAATAAATCCTACCATTTGCAACAACATGGATGGAGCTAGAGGGTATTATGCTCAGTGAAATAAGCCAAGCTGAAAAAGACAAGTATCAAATGATTTCACTCATATGTGGAGTATAAGAACAAATAAAAAAACTGAAGGGACAAAACAGCAGCAGACTTGCAGAACCCAAGAATGTACTAATAGTTACCAAAGGGAAAGGGACTGGGGAAGATGGGTTGGAAGGGAGGGATAAGAGGGAAAAAGGGGCATTACGATTAGCAGATGTAATGTTGGGGGGTGCATGGGGAGGGCTGTACAACTCAGAGAAGACAAGTAGTGATTCTATAGCATCTCACTACGCTGATGGACAGTGACTGTAATGGGGTTGGTGGGGAGGACCTGGTGAAGGGGGTAGTTTAATCACCATAATATTGCACATGTAATTGTAGAATAATGATACCAAAATAAATGATAAAATAAATAAATAAATAAATAAATAAATAAATAAAGAGAAAAAAGAAAACTATAAGACACTGATGAGATAAATTAGACACAAATAAATGGAAGACACTGATGAGATAAATTAGACACAAATAAATCGAAATCTAACCTATGTTCATAGAAAGGAAGAATTAATATTTTGAAAATGGCCATCCTACCTAAAGCAATCTACAGATTCAATGCAATCACTATTAAAATATCAACAACATTCTTCAATGAACTGGAACAAATAGTTCTAAAATTCATATGGAACCACAAAAGACCCTGAATACACAAGGCAATCCTGAGAAAGAAGAATAAAGCTGGGGGAATTATGCTCCCCAACTTCAAGCTCTACTACAAAGCCACAGTAATCATGACAATTTGGTACTGGCACAAGAACAGACCCATAGAGCAATGGAACAGAACAGAGAGCCCAGATATAAACCCATGTATATATGGTCAGTTAATATACAATAAAGGAACCATGGATATACAATAGGGAAAAAACAGCTTCTTTAGTAAATGGTGTCATGAAAACTGGACAGCTACATGCAAGAGACGAAACTAGATTACTGTCTAACTTCATACACAAAACTAAAAATTTGGAATGGATTAAAGACCTAAATGTAAGACATGAAACCATAAAACTCTTAAAAGAAAACATAGGCAAAAATCTCTTGAAGATAAGCATGAGCATTTTTTTCTGAACACATATCCCCAAACAAGGGAAACAAAATAAAAAATGAACAAGTGAGACTACTTCAAACTAAAAAGATTTTGTAAACCAAAGGATACCATCAACAGAATAACACAAAGGCAGCTTACAGTATGGGAGAATATATTTGTAAATGATTTATCCATAAGGGGTTAACATTCAAATATATAAAGAACTTATATGACTTAACACCAAAGAAAACAAATAACTGATTAAAAAATGGGCAGAGGACCTGAACCGACATTTTTGCAAAGACATACCGATAGCCACCACACACATGAAAAGATGGTCTACACTGCTAATCATCATGGAAATGCAGATCAAAACCACAATGAAATATCTCCTCACAAAGTAGAATGGCCACTATACAAAAGACGAGAAATAACAAGTGTTGGTGAGCATATGAAAAAAAAGGGACCCCTCCTACAGTATTGGTGGCAATTTAAACTGGTACAGCCACTATGGGAAACAGTATGGAGTTTCCTCAAAAAAACTAAAAATAGAAATACCATATGACCCAGTAATTCCACTCCTAGGAACTTACCCAAAGAAAACAAAATCACTGATTCAAAAAGATATATGAACCCTTATGTTTATCACCACATTATTACAACAGCCAAGATATGGAAGCAACTAAAGTATCCATCAATAGATGAATGGATAAAGAAGATGTGGAATATTATTCAGTCATAAAAATGAAACAAATCCTGCCAATTCAACAATGTAGATGGATCAAGAGGCTATTATGCTATTATGCTAAGTAAAATAAGCCAGGTGGAGAAACATAAATACCATATGCTTTTACTTATTTGTGGAATGTAAAAACAAAACAAAACAAAATGAACAAAATAGCAGTAGACTTATAGACACTGAGAAGTGACCGGTGGTTACCATGGGGGAGGGTTTGAGATGTATGGGTGGGAAGAGGGAGGGAGATAAAGGGGCACAAAATTCTCAATCATAATATAAGTTGCTCACAGGGATGGTAGTTTTGCATGGAGAATATAGCCAATGATTCTGTACCATCTTTCTATGTTGACAGGTAGTAACTGCACTAGTTGGGCTGAGGATTTAATAATGTGCACAACTGGTGAACCACTGTGTTGTATGCTTGAACATAATGTAAGATTGTATATTAACTATACTTCAATTTAAAAAAATCTACTTCCTTATTGTGGTATAATAATGTTTTCAACTTAAATAACTTCCATCTCTATTCCATCAGTCCTCATCTTAGACCTTATCATTGCATGGAATTTCCTTTTTGCTGTAATTTTGCTCCTTCTTATTTTCTAGTTGTTCCTTATTTTCACATTTTAACAACTTGCTCAATTACTTATTGGCCCTGTTACCATCTAGGATCCTACATTCAAATGTTTCAGTTACATTCTCACCGATTCTCTGAACTTTATTTCTTGACCTTGCAATATGCCTACCAGCCTGAACCCGAACACTGAATTTACCAACTAACTGTTTTCTTAAAAATCTTTTCTGATTTGTGAAAATTGCTTCAAGAAAGACCCATCAACATTCAGATTAAGTACACTAAATATCCATGATATAAAATTTCAACTGAGCCCCACTTTGAATTCTTTTTTTACCATTTGTAAATAATTATCTCCCTACTGAATCCACTGCAGCAACTATTCCAGAACTTTTCTGTCCTTCTAAATTTCTAAAAAACTTCCCAATTATTGTAAAACTTCTTGAATGGGTAGTCTACCCTCACTGCATACTCTGTTTTTTTCCACTCCTTTTATTCTGGGTTCAACATTTAGTATGCTATAAAAAGTTAAAATCACTACAAAGTACTAGTTCCAACAACCCTCCCAATTGTCATCATAATCAATGTATCTGTATAATTCACTATCCTTGATAGCCCATCATTCTTAAAACTTTTCCTGCAATGATTTCAGTGACATTCTTCTCACTCTCTTTCCTTCTCTTATATTTTCTTTGCATAATCTTCTGTCTTCCTCATGGATTCCTCTTCTATGCACTTCTTAATTAAGGTATCCCCCAATGTGCTGTTCCTTGTCCTATTTTCCTGCTCTTCATTCTATTTTGTCAATTGCATCCATTCCCATAACTTCAACAATATATTACTCAAGCCCAAATTCTCTTCTGAAGTGCAGTACAAATTTTATATCTGCCTGATTAGCATGTATTGATGTCCCAGAAGCATCCCAAACCTAATGTATATATACCATATCACCTCACCAGACTTCCAACTTTTCTACTCCTTCTGTATTTTGTAAGGACCATTATTTTTCTAAACACTCAAAATCAAAACCTCAGAACTAATATTTACTGTTCTATATTCCTAATCATTCCCTAAATTTAAGCATCAATTAAATCCTCTGACTTCTACCTCTACAATATTTTTGTCATATTTCACCCTCTTTCCAAACTTATTTACTCTCATAGTTCAAGTTTCATTATTTCAAGCTTTAACTAATATAGTAACTTCTTAACTAGTATCCCTGACTTCAATCCATCTCTCTGCTCTCCTGATTGACAGATATAATTGTGTCTTTTCCCTATTCAAAACTCGTGGCCTCTCACTACCTACAGAAACAAAATCAAGCCCAAAAAACTGACATGTGAAGCCCTCTGTAGCTGTCCCACCTTCTATTTTTCTAATCTTTTATCACTCATTTGACTTCATAAATATTAAGAAAATATGGCCATGGCCTCTGTCTGATCTGGTCACACCTCTTCCCCCCACCCCAACCCTAATCTCTGAATCTCAAGTTTACTAACCTTCACTCATTCATGAAATAACCACTTAGGTACCAACACTGTAATGCGCAATTAGGAAAAATATGAAAAACAGTGTCTATCTCCAAAGATTTCATAATCCAATGAAGAGAGAGATGAATAGATGATTATAAACAATATAGTCACTGTTGTAAGAAAAATTTGAAGGAAAAAATACAACAGAAGGAAACCTGCTTGGGTGATCTACAGAGGGCTTCACACATTACCATTTGAGCAGGATCACAGACTTGGACTCTCATCTTTGTATATAGTTCAAAATCACTTTATTTCTACCTCCATTGTAACAGTACTTACATTCTTCTTTGTACTATTCATTCATACATTCAATGATTGAACAACCTTTATTCTCTAATACATGCCAGACACTTCTCCAAGCACTAAGCACAAAGCAGATTACAAAAAAACCTACCCTCATGGAGCTTTAATTCTACTGTGGAGAGATAAAACACAAAAGTTATATAGAATACAAGAGTGTCATAATTGCTACAACAAATAAATTCAGGTAGAGAGCTAAGGAGTACGGGGTTAAAGGTGCACTTTTCATAGGAATTATTTATTTATTTTTATAATGATTCTATTGTGTTTTGTATTATGGCAAGATTTGTGGCTTTTTCAGCTTTGTATTATGGGTGCTTCACAACTGTCAAATTGAATTTATTATGACAAATTTGCTTGAAATTTCTACAGACTTTTTTCTCTTATACAAATCACGAAACAGTATTCCTAACAGAAGTTATACTGTTTACATGGTAATAGGGAAGATGACTGCTGAAATGTTCTACATAGTCTCTTTCAGTTCATGTTCTGTCATAAAGGAGCAATTTCTCCTCAATTTCCCTTACTTAAATTTCCCACCTTTAATTTTAAATTTCAAGAACAACAACAATTATGGGTGTTCATGGAGTTTTCTTGTAGTAGGACATGCTCTATATGCATAGTGACCCGAAAGCACAATAAAAAATGTAAATAATTTGTTTTTTACAACTAGGCCAATTAACTTAAAAATGGCACTTAGAATGAAAGGTGGCTGAGTAAAGATAATAGAGTTTCAAAAACAGAAGTGTCTTAACCTGTGAAAGATGCTGAACTATAATTATGAACTGCAAGTTGACAAAAATAATTTAAAGCTCTTCACAACTTTTCTGGATTAGCATTTTTGACATTATATTCACTATGAAGAATCATTGATGATTTTTGTCAAATAAGATTTTTATTAGCTTGTGCATATCATAACTCAATGAGGATGGTGTTTGAGAATGGGCAAATCTTTAATTCGAATCTTAGTTTTCAGTGTGTTTAATTAGCCACCTAACTTTTTTGTTTAAACAGCAGTGAATTCATCCCCTCAATGTCTTTAAACTGAAACCAGCAATTTTTTTGGGATATGAAAAGTGGAGCCAAGTTGAATAACAAGACTCAGTGATTAATTGATGTCAGAATAATAGTCTGCACTGCTATTTTACCCAGCATTGTTGAAGCATTAAACCACTCAATAGGGCAAAAAAGACAATATGGAGAATTCAAGATGAGTTATGTAAACTTTACCACTAATAATAGGATCTTAAAGAAGAGCAATATATGTCACTTCCGGTAACATGAATGTAAAGGTTATAGCATTTTCAGCCACAATGATACATAACAAAAGCCATTGCAGTTTAGAAAGATAGGGTACATACAATAATCCCCTTCCTTCCAACTATAAATTTGGTTATGATTTAGTAGGTAGCAACTAATAAAGCATCCAGATTCATCCCCCATATACTTTTACATTTGTCAAATTTTGTAAACTAACTGAAAAATGACTGAGAACTTCTAATGTACCAGTTCTTTTTCTTTTCCCCAGTATTAGTCATCTTGTTTCTCTCCTTCCATTTTCACAGGGCACAGTATCATCCCATCAAGAACTGTAAAAGGGATCAAATGCTCCCTCTGCAACCCTTCCAGAAAAGGAAAAGGCATTTGTTCCCTTATTTGCTATTTCAACAAGACTACCCACGGACCACCAGAAGCCCGCCCAGAAATTTTCCTCTGACAGTTGAAAACAAATCATCCTCTAAACTGAGGTCAGAGAGTAGGATTACATATAAAATTTTGATAATTAGCATCTACTATTAAATATTGATAAGGCTTTCAAGGGACAGTTTCGGAATTCATCTCAATGACCCAGAATAAGTACAGGAAAGACTCTTGGTCAGTCAGACTGAGCTACGTCTCAGTAGCTATCCATATTTAAATTACTTTGATGACTTCAAAGGACAAGTTGTGTGTAGGCAGTTTTCATTGTTGGAACTCTGTATAAAGCACATGACAACATGTTTTCTCCTTTTTTTTCCCTTTCAGATATTGGATTAGATGTTTCTATCCAGTATATTTGTACACTAGATGACTACAAATATAGTTAGTCCAACTGCAAGCACCTATGCACACATTCAATTTTCTTACCTTCAGAGATCCCAGAAACTTGCCTTTCACTTTGTATTACACACATCAAAGATATGTAAAATATTTGTAACATTGAAAGGAAGCTTAGTACAGTCAATGTCTTCCTCCCATTTAGTAGATGTTTGCCAGCAAGGTCATTTATTCTTAGAATGTGTTTACTGGAAAAATGCAGTTGTATTTAAATTATTGTTTGGGGAAAAATAAAGTATTTGGGTGAATCATAAGTGAAGAAAAAAAGTCATTTCAGAAGATTTCATCTGAAGAAGGAATTGATGAAGAATATGGAAATGAAGTTTAATTAGAATGAAAGGCTGCAACACTGCACCCCATAGTGAAATTAGTGTCTTCAATAGACAATATGCCTCATTAACAATAGGAATATAACTTTTATTACACTTTTCTTGGACTTTTGCTTCATGTTTTAATACTTAAAATATTCATTAATGACCAAATGAATGAATCTATTTGCTGTGGCTATTCTGACCATCTTGAATGAGCAAGATATCTAGCCTGAAACTTGAAAGGAGAACTATAATAAACTACGTGTATAATCTGGTAACAGATAATGATACGATGAGAAGGGTCACTTTTATAGGAAGCACAAAGAATATTAATAAATAAAGTTCATCACGGCTATGCATGTGAAGTCACTTAGCATTTTCCCAATGAAGGCATGTTGTTAAGATTGATTCTGTGTATCTGACAGTTATCAGGAATCTTACAGCAACATCTAGCATGGAAGATCTAAGGACTGTACTAGAATTACTTATGGGAAGTAAGTACCCCTAAAGTCTTTACTTAATTGCATACCTTCATCACTCTAGGTAAATGCAGCTTAATAATTTCTTTATTTAATAAAGAGAAAGTGAGGTGCTTTTAAGAACTCAAATATAATGTGCTCACTATCCATCTTAACTACATAAGAGTCCTTCCTCACTACACTTTATTTTACACCTTTTTTAAGATTGACAAGTTTCAAATATGATAAAAGAATGAACTGGTATTTGGAGTTTATCATTTTTCTATTAGGAATATTTTAATCTAACTCAAAGTTGGTTTAACTGGTTGGGGACTTGAAGGTGGAGAGAAAACAAATTGTGGTCCCTGTTGTTTCATTTACTTAATAGGTCTTAGAAAAATGAACAGGGAAAATTACAAGGGGAAAATAGCCAGGTACAACATGAATTATCTCTTGGACCAGTGGAATGTTGTCTGACAATGGTGTATCTAATTTTGGAGATAACAAATTTTTACTGTAATAAGATCCCCAAAGAAATACAGATAATCCTGGAAAAGGAGACAATTAAGCATGGAAATGTTTTGTTTTAGTAATTCCTAGTTATTAATAAACAATTTACACACTTAATATAGGGCAACTCACTGAGCCGTAATGACTTAAAATTACCTCTTCAGAAAATATGGACAAGGCTGCTAGTCCTCCAAAGGCCTTACAGAAAATGAGCCATGTAACTTCTCTTACATGTGAGACTAAATGCCTCCTACCAATCACTCTAGAAGACTCTGAGGTGTAGGTGGAGGTGGGGAGGAAAAGGCTGCATTTGCTAAATGCAATGTTTTGACCTGTAGCATTGTGCCTGAAGAATTGAGCAAGGATAATTGCCATCAAAAAATAAAGGAAGACATAAGTGTTCTGCAACTAGAAAAATACAAAAACTATTTGCTTCTAATATATTCTTATGACGATTAATGAATAAAAGAGAATGCTATTAAACTAAATTACTCTTCATCAGGAGATGAATGGAACAATTTTCCCCTATAAACATCAGGTTGGATAAGGAGCAAGAAGTTGTATGAAAGGAAAATATCATCTGTACTTCTTGCAAGTTTTTCATTGCTGAAACCCTTGTTAATTCTGTGGTATTTATTGCATTCCCTGGAAATTTTCCATTCTCATTATTAGAGTCCTATTCTATGGAGTGGATTTGGAAGCATTAAGCAAACTTTTTACCAGTAATAAAAAAGTAAAATCAACCTTTCTTACTATGTGTCTATCCAAATCATATATTATTAACCATATGTATGTAGACCAGGAAGCATTTCCTAAGTTACACTGAGGACTTATTTCTTTTATTTCAATTTTGCAGAAGGATTTTAAAAACTGAAAAGCAATTGAAATATAATTGCCCATCATAACTCTGCTTTTCCCCCAACTGCATATGTTAGACAATTAGAAGAAATCATCAAAGCAGAAAGAAGAGTAGAGAAACAAATCTCAGGAATTACAAATATTATCCCACAACACAGATAGTAGTTCATAGCAGGCCTGTTGCAGTACTCAGTACTTTCAACAGTGGGGTAGTTTGACAATTGCCAGCACTTGAAGTTATTGGCAGTTAGGGGATGAGGGGCAGAAAAGAGGCAAGGGAGAGATTTAAGGTTCTAGGAAAAAGGTCAGGCTAAATGCTGTGGCTTCTGAACATCTCTATTTCCTTTAGCACCTAAAACTTGATGACTCCTAATGACCAATATTTCCAACTCCAAATTTTCCATGAGCTGTAGTTATACATATCTAACTAAATAATAACATTTATACTTCAATGTCCCAAAGGACACAAAAATTCCCAATGTTTGTCCCTCTTCTGTGTTCCTTATTGAAAAGTCAACAGCATCCCCTCCTCAAACCAGAAGCCTGACATCATTGCCTCTAGCTCATCACTACCCAAACTGAAGGAATACAGGCTCCTCCCCCAAAACAAAAAGATCAGAAAAACTTTTGCTTCTGTCTTGCCTGAAGGTTTCAGCTCCATGCAAGGTCACTATGGATTCAGTGAGATCAAGAAATGACTATGTAATGTTCTTGGGGTAAAAGGGTTCATTCAGCCCAGCTTTATTCTCCTGATGGTAGGTCAAGCGCTAAAATCAAGCCTGCATCGAGCAGTCTGCAGGTCCGTAACCCTCCTCTGTCTCTGCCTCTGGGCCTCTCTGCCCCTGCAGCTGTCTCAGTCTCTGTCCTCCGTACTGCCAACACTCCACCCTCTCCTCTCCTGCAGCCATGCAGCCCAGAGCACTGGGTGGAGCTCTTCATATAGAGTCATTAATAAAGTAGTGCCAAACTGTGTGCAGTGAGCAAGCAGATCACGGTCAGGTGAGAATCCTGGCCATAGGAACTTTCATTTTCTCTACAGTTCTAAATCTATATTTTCTTTTTCAGAAAACATCACCACTATCTGCAAGTGGCACAAGCAAGCAACTTGACAGTAATCAAAGATTTCTTCCTCTTCCTACCTCTAACCCCTACTCAACACACACAGTTACTAAAACTTGACAATTCTGTGCTCTATAACTCTTCCTAGGCATTCCCCTTCTTATCTGCCTAGCCTCTACCCTAGACCAGACCCTCAATCTCCCTTTCCCTGATAGTAGTTCCCAAACTTTAACATTGACATTAGAAATATATTTCTAAGACAAAATGTGTTACACCATTCCCTCAAAAATGAGATGAAGAGGGTTAAGAAGCAGCACTCTACAATTGTATTAGAATACGAGTGTCATAATGGCTCTTCTCATGCTCCTCCAAATCCTATTCATTCTAACCCGAGTGTCTCTAACATTCACCATTTCTTTTCCAATCCTGCTGTTACTACCTTAATTCAGATCCTCATTATTTTGCACAGCTTTTCCTCTTAGCAAAACAAAAATACTTTGTGCTTCTTGTTCTGCTTGTAAAAGTAACACAAACTCATTACACCAAAAAATTTTCAGAAAAAGCAAGCAGTCTGTGAAAAATAGTTAAAACCATCTGCTGCATCACTTTTCAGAAATAACTATTGTCAGTATTATGGTGTAAATCCTTCCAGACATTTTCTATACGAATTTTCCTTCCTCCCTCCCTCAACTTTTTGTGAAACTCCTATTGTGCACAAGGCACTATGTTAATTGGTAGGGATATACCTGTGAACAAAACACGTTTATTCTCCCCAAACTTACCTCAGTGGAAGAAATAGGCAATAAAAAACAATTACAGGCTGTGATTAATGCTATGAGAGATTAAAATAGCAAGTTTTGATGAGTAATGACAAGGGGTACCTAATATAGATAGAGTTGCCAGGAAAGGCCTCTCTGAGGAGGTGAAATTAAGCAAAGACCTGAAGTATCAGAAAGAAACATTTGAAAAACAATGTGTGACACTGGTCCATTTGCAAGGTCCATATTCAAGGAGCTTGTAAGGGAAAAAAACATGGGGGAGGGGCTTATGCTAAGCATGTTGTTCTGTAACCTGCTTTTCTTCATTTAAGAATATATAGGGAATACTAATGAATGTAAATCAACATTTTAATATCATCTACTGATAGAAATGTAGATTTTTCCCTCATTTTCCTTATGTTAGGCAACCAACACATATTTACATGACTTTGTACACCTATATGAGAATTTTCCTAGGATAATATTCCTAGAAGCAGAATTTCTGTTTTGAAATGTAAACACAATGCTAAGGATTTTGATATATATTACCATCATTCCTTTCAGAACTGTAGCACCAATTACACTCCCAGTGTTAATTAATGAAAGTTTCCCATGTACTTGTCAACACTGTGCATTATGCTTTTTCTTATGACAGTTTGGAGGTGGGGTCTGATATATTATTTTAATTTACATTCCCTTAATTATTGTTGAGATAAAATATTTTGAATATGCCAATTTTCCATTTTATTGAGATGATTTTTCCTTATTGATTTAAGAACTCCTTGCATATTAATATCTTTAACTTTTTAACATCTATGCAAAACTAGTTTCCTACTTCTTTCTTTTTAAAGTTGTTTATTTTTATATACTTTCAATTTCTGTACAGTAACATATGTCATTCTTTTTCATTATGATTTCTGGTTTGCTTTTCTTTATATGCTTAGAAAGGCTTTTCCCATGACAGGTATTTGACCTATAGTTTGACTTATAGTTTCCTATAGTATAATTTCATTTTTTTCCTTTAAATACATTATCTACCTGCAATATTTAGATATGATCTGATACAGAGATCTGTAACAGAGATAATAGTGATCACAAAATACTCAACTACTCTCTCTCATTTCCCAGACTCTTTATTATTAGGAAGGATCATAGGATTAGTTGGTCACATGTTCCAGAGACTGCAACTATAAGATAGTACCTCTATCAACAAGGGTCCCTGAGTGACTATGTGGAACAAAGATCCCACTATCAATTGACTCATAGTTTAAGTGAGCAATAAGTCTTAGGTTTGCTAAACCACTGAAATTCCAGGGTTGATTTGTGACTGCAGCATAATATAGTTCAGTGATCCTCAAGCTTTAACTTGCATCAGAATTGCTTTGATACTTTATTAAAACACAGATTGTGGGGTGGGGGGGGAGTTTCTGATTCTGAGTTTCTAGGGTGGGGCCTGAGAATTTGCATTGCTATGAATTCCCAGGTGACAGTAATGCTGATGGTCCTGGAAACACACCTTGAGAAATACTGCTCTACCTTACCAATATAACTTAGTTTTGCTGTAATTTTTCCAACTAGCAAATTGCTCCAAAAATATTTCTTAATTTCGATACTGCTTTTTAAATATTCCCTTATCGTAAACTAACTTAAGTATTTGGGCCAATTTCTATTATTCAATTGATTTTCTCACAATGACTTGCTTGCCTATCCTAACACTAGTAGCACACTTTTAATTATTATAGTCATACATAGTTAATATGTGGTAGAATAAGTCTCCTCTTATTATTCTTATTCCAAAATACCCATCTAATATTACAAGTATTTTTCTTTCAGATAAATTTTAGAATCATTTTTCTAAGATATAAATAAAAAGAAACTTCTATTGAAAAATGTACTGGGTTTGTGTTAAATTTAAAGATTAACTCTGAAAGAATTATATCTTAGGTCATCCATGGTAGGAACGTGAGATTTCCCTCTATTCAAATTTGCTTACATGTACCTTAGTAATGTTTGCTTATTATCTCTTGCCCAGACTATTACAATAATCTCCTGTAACTCCTACCAATTTCAGCCTGATATGACAACCCTCCCAGAGCAGTCGGCCAAAAGCAGGAACCCCAACATGAAATTTTACTATCTGAACACTTTTTATGCAATCTAATTGCTAAGCGAACAAAATAAAACTCCTTAGCCCATGCTCTATAGTCTAGATAAAAATCTCATGATTAAGGGAAATCTAATGCTTTTGTCAGTCAACGTATCTAATAACAAAGAAGTATTCTTTTTTTATTTTAATTTATTTTGGTATCATTATTCTACAATTACATGTGCAATATTATGGTGATTAAACTACCCCCTTCATCAGGTCCTCCCCACCAACCCTATTACAGTCACTGTCCATCAGCGTAGTGAGATGCTATGGAATCACTACATGTCTTCTCTGAGTTGTACAGCCCTCCCTATGTCCCACCAACATTACATCTGCTAATCTTAATGCCCCTTTTTCCCCCTTATTCCTCCCTTCCCACCCATCTTCCCCAGTCCCTTTCCCTTTGGTAACTATTAGTACATTCTTGGGTTCTGTGAGTCTGCTGATGTTTTGTTCCTTCAGTATTTTATTTCTCTTTGTTCTTACACTCCACATATGAGTGAAATCATTTTATACTTGTCTTTTTCAGCTTGGCTTATTTCACTGAGCATAATACCCTCTAACTCCATCCATGTTGTTGCAAATGGTAGGATTTATTTTCTTCTTATGGCTGAATAATATTCCATTGTGTATATGTACCACCTCTTCTTTATACATTCATCCACTGATGAACACTTAGATTGCTTCCATTTCTTGGCTATTGTAAATAGTGCTGCGATAAAAATAGGGGTGCATCTGTCTTTTTGAAACTGGACTGCTGCATTCTTAGGGTAAATTCCAAGGAGTGGGATTTCTGGGTCAAATGGTATTTCTATTTTGAGTTTTTTGAGGAACCTCCATACTGCTTTCCACAATGGTTGAACTCATTTGCATTCCCACCAGCAGTGTAGGAGGGTTCCCTTTTCTCCACATCCTCGCCAACATTTGTTGTTGTTTGTGTTTTGGATGTTGGTCATCCTCACTGGTGTGAGGTGATATCTCACACTGGTTTTAATTTGCATTTCTCTGATGATTAGCGATGTGGAGCATCTTTTCATGTGCCTGTTGGCCATCTGAATTTCTTCTTTAGAGAAGTGTCTATTCATATCCTCTGCTCATTTCTTAATTGGATTATTTACTTTTTGCTTGTTGAGGTGTGTGGGTTCTTTATATATTTTGGATGTCAACCCCTTACCTGACATGTCATTTATGAATATATTCTCCCAAACTGTAGGATGTCTTTTTGTTCTACTGATGGTGTCCTTTGCTGTGCAGAAGTTTTCAGCTTGATATAGTCCCACTTATTCATTTTGGTTTTGTTTCCCCTTGCCCGGGGAGATATGTTCATGAAGTCGCTCATGTTTATGTCCAAGAGATTTTTGCCTATGTTTTTTTCTAAGAGTTTTTTGGTTTCATGACTTACATTCAGGTCTTTGATGCATTTTGAGTTTACCTTTGTGTATGGGGCTAAACAGTAGTCCAGTTTCATTCTCTTACATGTAGCTGTCCAGTTTTTCCAACACCAGCTGCTGAAGAGGCTGTCATCTCCCCATTGTATATTCAAGGCTCCTTTATCATATATTAACTGACAGTATATGTTTGGGTTAATGTCTGGATTTTCTCTGTTCCACTGGTCTGTGGGTCTGTTTTTGTGCCAATACTAAATTGTCTTAATTACTGTGGCTTTGTAGTAGAGCTAGAAGTCAGGGAGGGTAATTCCCCCTGTTTTATTCCTCCTTCCAGGATTGTTTTGGCTATTCAGGGTCTTTTGTGGTTCCATATGAATTTTACAACTATTTGTTCCAGTTCATTACAGAAGGCTATTGGTATTTTTCAAAGGGATTGTGTTGAATCTGTAGATCACTTTAGGTAGTATAGCCATTTTGACAATATTTATTCTTCCTAGCCAAGAACATGGGATAAATTTCCATTTGTTAGTGTCCTCTTTGATTTCTCTTAGGAGTGTCTTGTAGTTTTCAGGGTACAGGTCTTTCACTTCCTTCGTTAGATTTATTCCTAGATATTTTATTCTTTTTGATGCAATTGTGAATGGAATTGTTTTCCTGATTTCTCTTTCTGTTAGCTCATCATTAGTGTATAAGGAACCAACAGATTTCTGTGTGTTAATTTTGTATCCTGCAACTTTGCTGAATTCAGATATTAGTTCTAGTAGTTTTGGGGATGTAGTCTTTAGGGTGTTTTATGTACAATATCATGTCATCTGCAAATAGTGACGATTTGACTTCTTCTTTACCAATCTGGATGCCTTGTATTTCTTTGTTTTGTCTGACTGCTGTGGCTAGGACCTCCAGTACTATGTTAAATAACAGAGGAGAGAGTGGGCATCCCTGTCTTGTTCCCGATGTTAGATGAAAAGCTTTCAGCTTCTCACTGTTAAGTATGATGTCAGCTGTGGGTTTGTCATATATGGCCTTTATGATGTTGATGTACTTGCCCTCTATACCCATTTTGTTGAGAGTTTTAATCAAAAATGGATGCTGAATTTTGTCAAATGCTTTTTCAGCATCTATGGAGATGATCATGTGGTTTTTGTTCTTCTTTTTATTGATGTGGTGGATGATGTAGATGGATTTTCGAATGTTGTACCATCCTTGCATCCCTGGGATGAATCCCACTTGATCATGGTGTATGATCCTCTTGATGTATTTTTGAATTCGGTTTGCTAATATTTTGTTGAGTATTTTTGCATCTACGTTCATCAGGGATATTGGTCTGTAATTTTCTTTTTTGGTGAGGTCTTTGCCCGGTTTTGATATTAGAGTGATGCTGGCTTCATAGAATGAGTTTGGAAGTATTCCCTCCTCTTCTATTTTTTGGAAAACTTTAAGGAGAATGGGCATGATTTCTTCTCTATATGTCTGGTAAAATTCAGATTTGTATCCATCTGGCCCGGGGATTTTTTTCTTGGGCAGTTTTTTGATTACTTATTCAATTTCGTTGCTGGTGATTGGTCTGCTTAGGTTTTCTGTTTCTTGCTTGGTCATATTTTTCTAAGAAGTTGCCCATTTATTCTAGGTTTTCCAGCTTGTTAGCATATAGATTTTCATAGTATTCTATTTAAATTCTTTGTATATCTGTGGGTCCGTAGTAATTTTTTCTTTCCCATTTCTGATTCTGTTTATGTGTGTAGATTCTCTTTTTCTCTGAAAAGGTCTTGCTAGCGGTTTATCTATTTTGTTTATTTTTTCAAAGAACTAGCTCTTGGTTTCATTGATATTTTCTATTATTTTATTCTTCTCAATTTTATTTATTTCTCCTCTGATCTTTATTATGTCTCTCCTTCTGGTGACTTTGGGCCTCATTTGTTCTTCTTTTTCCAATTTCCATTATTGTGTCTTTATACTATTCATTTGGGAACATTCTTCCTTCTTTAAATAGGCCTGGATTGTAATATAATTTCCTCTTATAACTGCCTTTGCTGCATCCCACAGAAGTTGCAGCTTTGTGTTATTGCTGTCATTACTCTCCATATATTGTTTGATCTCTGTTTTAATTTGGTCATTTATCCATTGATTAGTTAGGAGCATGCTGTTAAGCCTCCATGTACTTGTGAGCCTTTTTGTTTTCTTTGTACAATTTATTTCTAGTTTTACACCTTTGTGATCTCAGAAGTTGTTTGGTAGAATTTCAGTATTTTTGAATTTACTGAGGTTCTTTTTGTAGCCTAGTATGTGGTCTATTCTGGAAAATGTTCCATGTGCACTTGAGAAGAATGTGTATCCTGCTGCTTTTGGGTGCATAGTACTGTAGATGTCTGTTAGGTCCATCTGTTCTCGTGTGTTGTTCAGTGCCTCTGTGTCTTTACTTATTTTTCGTCTGGTTGATCTGTCCTTTGGAGTGAGTGGTATGCGGAATTGTCCCAAAATGAATGCATTACTTTCCATTTCCTCCTTTAATTCTGTTAGTATTTGACTCACATATGTCGGCGCTCCTGTGTTGGGTGCATATATATTTAAAATGATTATATTTTATTGTTGAACTGACCCCTTTATCATTATGTAATGTCCTTCTTTATCTCTTGCTACTTTCTTCGTTTTGAAGTCTATTTTGTCTGATACAAGTACTGCAACACCTGCTTTTTTCTCCTTGTTGTTTGCATGAAATATCTTTTTCCATCCCTTCACTTTTAGTCTGTGTATATCTTTAGATTTGAGGTGAGTTTCTCATAGGCAGCATGTAGATGGGTCTTGCTTTTTTATCCATTCGTTACTCTGTGTCTTTTGATTGGTGCATTCAGTCCATTTACATTTAGGGTGATTATCGTTAGATATGTACTTATTGCCATTGCTGGCTTTAGATTCGTGGTTACCAAAGTTTCAAGGGTAGCTTCTTTACTATCTAGCAGTCTAACTTAACCTTCTTGTTAAGTTATTGTAAACACAGTCTGATGACTTTTATTTCTCCCCCTTCTTATTCTTCCTCCTCCATTTTTTATATAGTAGGTGCTTTATTCTTTGCCTTTAGTTAGTATTTGGATGGTCTGCTCTCTTTGCTATGATTTTATTTTCTCTGGTGATATCTTTTTAGCCTTAGGAGTGCTTCCATCTAGAGCAGTCCCTTTAAAATATCCTGTAGATGTGGTTTATGGGAGGCAAACTCTCTCAGCTTTTGCTTGTCTGGAAATTGTTTAATCCTTCCATCATATTTAAATGATAATAGTGCTGGATACAATATTCTTGGTTTGAGGCCCTTCTATTTCATTACATTAAATATATCATGCCATTCTCTTCTGGCCTGTAAGGTTTCTGTTGAGAAGTCTGATGACAGTCTGACGCGTTTTCCTTTATAGGTGATCTTTTTTCTCTCTCCAGCTCCCTTTAATACTCTGTCCTTATGTTTGATCTTTGCCATTTTAATTATTATGTGTCTTGGTGTTGTCTTCCTTGGGTCCCTTGTGTTGGGAGATCTGTGGACTTCCATGGCCTGAGAGAGTATTTCCTTCCCCAGCATGGGGAATTTTTCAGCAATTATTTCTTCAAAGACACTTTCTATCCCTTTTTCTCTCTTCTTCTTGTGGTACTCCTATAATGTGAATATTGTTCCGTTTGGATTGGTCACACAGTTCTCTTCATATTCTTTCATTCCTAGAGATCCTTTTATCTCTCTCTGCCTCAGCTGCTCTGTATTCCTATTCTCTGTTTCTATTCCATTAACAGTCTCTTGCATCTCATCCAGTCTGCTGTTAAGCCCATTGATCGTTTGTCTCATTTGTGCATTGTCTTTCCTCACTTCCCTCACTTCCTCCCTTAACTCTTGCATATTTCTCTGTAGATCCGTCAGTATGGTTATGACTTTTATTCTGAATTCTCTTTCAGCAAGATTGTGCAGGTCCATCTGATCAGGCTCCCTCTCTGGGGTTGTCTATATGATCCTTATCTAGACCATATTCCTCTGTCTTTTCATGGCAGTAGAAGTGGTCGCTAGTAGGTGCCACGTGTGTCAGCTGGGAGAACAAAGTCCATTCCTGCTTGTTGTTCTCCTTGCCCTTCTCCTAGGCCTGAGCTTTTTTCGTGCACCCCAGTAGGGATAATCCCCTGACTGCCTGTTTGTGGGTTCACCCTCAGCCTAGCCTATAGTACTGCAGGGGTTTTCAGTTACACTGGGTGAATCCTGTTCCCCTTGGTGCCTTCTGGACCAGGTTCTGGGGCTCTTCCCGCTTAGCTGCATACCTACTGGTAGTAGACTCTATGAGGTTGCTGTGCTGGGGCTGCTCGTCTGCTGTTCCACAGTGGGGCGGCTCTGTCTGGGGCACCAGCTGGGGAGGGAATGAATGGGAGTATGCTGATCTGTGTGGGAATCCTTGGCATGGCTGCTTTGCCTGGCCGCTGGCCAAGATGTCCGAAATTCCCCAAGACTCCCAGCCTGCTGGGCTGAATGCACTGGACAGTTTTGTTCTGCTGCTGGGCCCTTGTCTCTTTAAGACTTTTAAAAAAATGCCTGATTTTCTTTTGTCCTGGGGAGCCAGCTGAGGGGACCTGCCATCTCGGATCCTACCCTTCTGTTTCTCTAATCTCCAATACACCACACGATGTGTGTCAGTGCTCCTGGCGCAGATCACTAGTGCTGGTTATTTGGCGGGCCTGTGCTTCCACTCCCTTCCCGCTCTGATTCTTTTCCTCCCACTGGGGTTGGGGAGTGCTTGGGTCCTGCCGGGTAGTAGCTTTGTATCTTACCCACTTCGTGAAGTGCTGAGTTCTCACAGGTGTAGCTGTAGCCTGGCGGTTGTCCTGTATCTTCTGGTCTCTCTTTTAGGAATAGTTGTATTTGTTGTATTTTCATAAATATATACTGTTTTGGGAGGAGATTTCTGCCGCCCTGCTCATGCCGCCATCTTCTCAGAAGTCTCTACAAAGAAGAATTCTTAACTTTGGAATTCAGAGCTAAGTGGAAGGGGATACATATAATAAACTTGAAACTTAATATACCACTTGTCATACAAGATAAATAAATTTATTCAGGTAAAAGTGATTAGCTTCCAAAGTATTCACAGTATATTTAGACTTCAGATGCTTGGGGTTTTCTCTAGGCTGTTTTAGCATTTAATCCTGCAAGTAAATAGGTCCACTGGTGAAGTCAACCAGCTTCAAAATAAATTAAAATAAGTAAGAAGACTGAAGGGTTAGGTGGTAAATTAGTATTTTTTCCTCTTCTCTTAGAATTACTTATTATTAGATAAACACAAGGGGTGGAGGAACTAATGCATTTCTTAATTATATTGAATAATAGTGCATACAAATCAGTAAGCAATTAAATCCCAGGATACTGTGAGATGGCTTGTTTGTGAAGACTCCTTACAACTTAGTGACTATATTATTCAGGGTAATACTAATTGCTATAACAAAGAAACCCTGAAAGTTCCACTAGCTTAACAAAATATAAGTTGGTTTCTCATTGATGTAACAGTAAAATGCAGTTGTTCTTGGTCAGTGCATACCTTTCTTCCACATGGTGATTCAGGGACCTAGTTTCCTTTCTAGGGCCTTGGAATCCTTTGCATCCAGCTGGCAGATGGAGTAAGTGCAGCAAAAGCAAACCAGGCTTATTAAGACAAACTATTCCCAAAGTCACCTATATCATTTCTGCCCATATTTCATTAGTGAAAAGTAATCACGTGTTCATAAGAGTATACAAAGTTTATGATAAGGAGATACCATATTTGGCTAGATAGCTACCTTTAGGTGGCAACTCCACACTATGGAAATAAAAGAGCACAGATTCTTGGTGAAAGGTGAGATATTTCTGTTATACTGGTTTTCACCATGTTAAAACGTGATGACATGTCTGTTTGGTGTAAAGTATTATGGTTAAGGTCTTTTTGTTTTTTGTTTTTCTTCTCAGCTGCCTTCTAGCCCATGCCATATTGAAATGTTAATTACCTGAAATTCATACTTTGACATTTGATTATCCTGGTTTGTGCACTGTTTCAAGTGCAGATTTCTTGTATCCCCAAACATATTATAAATTCATCAAGGACAGATAATATGTAGCATGGAAAAGGTACTAAATATTACTAAATTCAACTGAATGTGGTGTACTTCTGCAAACTCTGTAAGAGCTTTTCATAATCCTCCACATCAAAATTAATCTCCTTAGCCTTTGTAATTATTCTTCTTACCACCTGGTCACCTGCCTCTTCTCTCATACTGCCTAAAAGCTAAACGCTTTTCAAAGGCGGCAAGTTAAGATAAGCAAAATTCTTCATATGTTTTAATTCAAGGCTTAGATTACAAATTATGATAAATTTATGTGGAATAGGAACATATAGATATAGAAAATCCATTGCTTAAAATAAAGCTAGATGTCCTGGAAAATAATTGAACAAGAGGGAGTAGAAATAGGGAATGGTCTTTATTTATTCCGAAGTGCCCATCTTAAAAGTAAATATGGTGATATAACTTGTGTATACCTTAGCTACTAACATTTTAAATCACCAAAAACCTGGGTAATGGCTATACTGTTCTATGATTCAGAGCCTCAATCCAGGAAAGTTATTTGCTCTCTAATCCAGAACTATGATATATCCCAGTTATCCCATGAAGTCTTAGTTTATGTCTATTGTACTGGCTAACATAAATATTAATATGTCCCTTTCATTCTTAGGAAGTACCCAATTTTAATCAATAAAGTATATAGTCATTCTTTCCATATCCCACAAGTCCTTTTCCTGTCCTGGGTCATGGGTGGATTATTCCAACCTGGTGGATGCTGAAGCTTTCTGAAGTTTTTCAAGTTGCCTATTATTATCACTCCACACTGTTGCTCTACCAAGTGACCTTTTCTGGGGCTAAATCATTTGCCACTGTCAAGGTAGCTAACGAAATGTGAGCACTACTACTACTGATAGCATTCTCAATACATCAGGTCTACAGTTCCAGTCACTGGCTACACTGTCTCCACTTTCAGTGTCATTAACCCCATTATTCAACAATTAAAATTGACCTTGAAGTTGGGAAAGGTCATCTCTTCAACCAGTAAGTACAATCAGGTACTCCAAAATAGCTTACTCTTATGAGTTCTGTGATCTTGAACAGAGCTAGTCAAAGATTATTTGAATAGACTGCTTGTTGTCCCATGCAAAAGAGCCTCTCTCTCATCCATAGGCCCTTTGCAAATGATTCTGTGTTTTTAGATAGTACTCCTAGAAATTGGGGGTGGTATATTTCTCCCCACTTTGTCAGAATTCTAAATCTTAATAACTGATGGATATAACTTTTAGTCCTCAAAATCTGCTCCAACATTTCCCTCAGAAGGCAGGAGATACACATTAAATAGTACCCCTTGATTAGCTCTTTTGATATCCCCTTGTTTATAAAGTTGGAATGAAAGTTAGATCTCAATTTGAAAGCAATGTCTTTTTGCAACTACTTCATGAGGCAATAAGGTTTTACAAAAATATTTCTTCTTATTTTTAAATTAGATTATTTTTAGAATAGAGATCTCCCTGTGTACTTTCCAATATCATGATTCCTTTGTTCTATTGCTGTTTTTGTTGTTTTGTTTAAATGTCTTCATTTTTTTTTGTAAAATGATGTTAAAATGGAAATAGTTATGTCTTACTTTGGGCTTAAGGTCTTAAATATTAGATACCATATTCCAACAGGTAGAAGTCTACCAGGAGGAATTTACAAAGTTGGCTGAATACTGGTTTCAAGATCTTAATTGAATACTTCATTTTCAGCCTATAAAAGAGGTTGGAGAGTTTGATAAAAGATTGGGAGCTTAGGAGATTTTTGGAAAGAGCTGTTGGTGTGCTAAGAGTAGTATATTCTCAAAGGGTGAGTAGTGAGAGATGCTTGCCTCTTATCACAAGCTGAAGGAAAGGGTCTTCAACAGAATCACATGCAGAGTTTGAAGTACAGTCCCTGGAACCTAATGGATAGTGTATTAATGTATGGCTCATACCACCCAGACAATATAAAGGGCAAGACTTGGCTAGTCATTCTTAAAGGAGCAAAGAGAAGTTGCTGTATTTGAGGAATGCCTGCACTTCTAGAGTTTTTTGGGACAGATGATACATGAATATATTCCATAGAATATATGTAGGCCACTTACAAGAAAGAGCCAGCATGGGTTCCTTAGCACCTGGCCAACAATGGCCATGGGAGAGATGTTCCCAGTAGTGGGGTGAATTATCAGATTCCTATGTGATGAAGAAGGAACCGTAAGGAAAAAGCTAGAGTGAATGCATTCACAAGCATCAGTGGAACTTTGAGGTATTTCCAGAGGTTAAGTAGTCTCTGAAGAAGGTAATAAAGCATTCCATGAAAGAAAGAATCAAACTTAAACATCTACCAACCCCAGGGAGCATCTGTTTCTTCTCATGGCAGTATAGTAAATTAACACGTTTCCCGGCCTTTTCCTCCTCTCATTCAGCCTGTCCCTTACCATGAAGAAATCAAAAAGTCAACAAGATAGAGGAGGAGGAAAGTACAAGGTACAGAAAGCATGTCCCCTTTCCCTTGCAAGTTAGTGAACTTGGCATCAGACCTGAGCTGGGAAAAGAGCGAAGCTTCAAATAAAACTTATAGTTTTATTATTATACTGCTAAACATATATTAATTACTGAAATGAGACTCATTATTTAAAAGTAACAAGAAAAGTTATTGAAATTGTCTTGATTTTTCTTCAGGGGCAAGAGAAGAACTCATCTCACAGAATACATTTGAAGAAATCATAGGAAATTGAAACAAAGCTGCTTTCTGATTATATCCCACAAAACGTATTTGATATATGCATCAGTTATATGACAATCATCTCCAAGTTAATACTTTTCATTTTACTCATTCTTGAATGAAAAGAAATCTTCCTAGATCTACAAACAGCCAACAGATAATATATGTGGGTTTCCCTTAACGTTGTTCTCTAACCAATTGGAAAAATATCTTTCTCAATTCTTTTTTCAGGAATTATTAGAGTAATAGTTAAAAATGACCTTGAAAGAAATTCTGGGGTTCATAGCCTGGCCCCACCACTCACTGTATGTCCCTGGGGAGTTATTTCAAAGTCCTCATCTATAAAACTAAGGTGCTATCACTAGCTTATAGGATTGTGAGGATGCAGTGATGTAATACCTGTAGCAGGATACATGAGATGCATATAGTATTATATACTGAACACAAGTTGCTGTGCATAATTCTTAGCCTAATTCTAAGAATCTAATTTTTTGTATTTGCTATGTTCTGCTGAACTGTGAGGAGATCTATTTCCCCCACAACCTCATACTCTAAGATTCTTATATGGAGTAAATTTTTTTAAACCACTAAACCAGCACACATTGCTAAAAGATAGTCCTACTCTGTTATAGTTATATTAGTTATAGAAGTGCTACTTCTGTAACAAACTCTAAAATTTCAGTGGCTAATATCAGTTTATATCTCACTGAAACAATTGTTCAATAGATGTTTAGTGGATAAACTTCCATGTGGAAACTTTGAAACTCAGTCTCTTCTCATCTAATAGCTCTGTCATCCCCTCAGAGCTTAGAATCCTTCACCTTTAGCTAGAAGACAGAAAAACCACAGTGAAGAGGAATTCCTACTATTTAACCACTTCTGCCTAGAAGTGACACATATCACTTTCATTCACCTTCTTTTGACAAGGAATAACACTATATCTAGATATGAGAATGACAAGGAATATAATTTCTGGTTGGATACCTTCTTCCCAAATACAACTCTACACTATGGAAAGATCATGGGTTTTTTGGGAAGATAGCTAGTTGTCTGCCATGTTGGCCTATAGTGCTTTCAGAGAGCTACAGACCCGGCAATTAATATATGTCCCTCCCTACATTATGATTGAATCATCATGGTAGTTGTAGTTTCTCACAGGATTTAGAAAGTGAGGTGTTTATACAAATATGGTGGGGAAAAGACTCAAAAATCAGGACACATGCAGTAAAAATATTTGTACCTAGTTTGATGGTTAGTACAGAATTTGAACCAAAGAATGGATGGAGAAAAGACAAAAAAAAAATGGTTATCTTTCAGACTAGCAAATTGGTTCTATGCCTAGCAATTTAGCATATGTCAGCCATCAGTTGTGCTTCTAGATTCAATTCCAACAACCTGTTAGCGGACATTTTCCCCATATTTTTGGCAACAGATTGGTTATTCATGCCAGGTTTCAGTGATATTCTGCATGTGTGTGTGTGAGAAAAGATTTTAGAAGGCAGTTACAAGAAGTTGTATCTTGTACAATTAGTCAGATATCACTTAATACTAAAAATCTGCCTACATTTTGAAGTACTTCATAATCTCACCCCAACTAATCTATTTAATCTTATTTCCAGTATTTATTCTGCTTTCTAGTCAGATATTTATCTTCACTGTTCTACAGATAAGCCAATCTCATTCCTACCTTTGCCCTTTTACCTCTTTTGTTTTCCCATGGCTTAAATTGCCATAGTGTATCATTTCTAGCTATCTAAATATTATTCATTCTTCAAGCCCAGCTCAACCATATTTCATTCATAAAATCATCCCTTGTATCTCAACTCTCACTAATATGTTTCCTTGAACTACACAGTAGTTATGTTCTATAGAGTTTAGTATTGTAATATGTGATGTTTGGCATTTAGTGACTACATTTTCTTTATTTATTCTGAGTGTTATTGTTGTCTACCTAACAAGTTTATATGTTATTTGAAGGCAGGAACTATATACTTTCTGTATGCTCTCAGGGCATCAAAAATAGTATTAATTGTGAAGAAGAAAAGCATGGGCTTTGCCGTCCAAGAAACAATTTGTAAATATATAGATTTCTGTCTCTATAAAATTTATAATGCAGTTGTGCCATGCTATTTTCTGCTTACTTAGAAAAGTCTTGGGGAAACATCTTTTTTTTTAAATACCTTATTGTGGTAAAATATACACAACATGAAAGTTCCCATTTTAACCATTTTAAGTGCACAATTCTGTGGCATTAAGCATATTCACACTGTTGTGCAACCACCACCACCATCCATCTGCAGAACTATTTCATCATCCCACACTGTAACTCCATATACTCATTAAATAACTCCACATTCCCACGCTCCCTAGCCCCTGGCAACCGCCATTATACTTGCTATATCTATGAGTTTGACTACTCTGGGTACCTCATACAAGTGTAATGATATAATATATGTCCTCTTCTGTCTAGCTTATTTCATTTAGCATAATGTCTTCAGGGTTCATCCATGTTGTCGCCATGTGTCAGAATTTCATTCCTTCTTTATGGCTGAATAATATACCATTGTATGTATATATACCACTTTTGTTTATGCATTCATCTGTCAATCAACATTTGAATTGTTTCCATCTTTGGGCTATTATGAATAATGCTGCTATGAACATTGGTGTACAAATATCTGTTTAAGTCCCTGATTTCAATTATTTTGAATTGAAATATACCCAGTGTATATACCCAGAAGCAGAAATGCTAGATCTCATGGTAATTCTATGTTTAATTTTTTGAGGAACCACCACACTGTTTTCCACAGAGGCTGCACCTTTTTATCTCCATGGGAAATGTTTTTAAGTTCTGTTTATAACCAAAAGAAGTTTGGAGTTTGGTAGAGTTTAGCACACTCTTCCAGTCATGTAGAACATATGGAAAAGGATCAAACACAAGGCAAGTCATATTGAAAATTCTCTTTTCTTACTTTCTCACCAGTTTTGGTCTCATTAATCATATTTTTCACTCCAATGACAACCTGGCTTTCTATGAAACGTACTAGTTAAGCAGAAGTCATTCCACTTCCTGGAATGGCAGAACCAAAAAGCAAAAATGATTATAGATGAGGGCAACAGCCTTTACAACCAGAGCAAGTGATTGGAAAATTTTTTAAGTTGCATTGAGACCTCATTCTCTCTCCCTTAGGATGCAATACACACACACACACACACACACACACACACACACACACACGTTACTCATTATCATCATACTGACCCTACATTGCCTAACCCTCAGCCTTCTCCAAATAAATAGTCCATCTAGTCTTGCCCATGTTACTGCTCAAGATTGCATGAAGGTGGCTGGAGTTATCTTAATTCTTCAGAAGACTGAGACTCAGTCCTCTTTCTTAATATGTTTTTCATCCTACAGCAACAAGTCATGTGTTTTGTCATATAGTAGGTGTTCCAATATTGCATTAATTGATAAAACAAGAAGAATGTTTATGTCTTGTAATGACTTACCCTACCCATATAACATTTGCATTTGTAAAAATTCACTACTCAAGCCAAAGGAATTTCTAAAGAAAAAAAATCATTCCAGATATCTTAACAAAGGGAGCTATTTAGGCAGAGGAGCTTTTAACATCCATAATCACATATGGCATGCAGTTACCTTTACATTGGGTGAGTATTCCTCACAGTAAGAAGTTATAAAGAAATGGAGGCAGGACAGTTAGATACCATGATTCTGGCTGAACTGAGAGCCAGATTGAGTTAGACAGGAAGACCCAAGAGTGGATGGGTATGGGACTTCCAAAGCACAAAATTATTTACTTGGGATTTTTTTTCATGTTTTACAAAACATCTGTAGGGAACAAAAGACAAAATTTAGCTTGGTGATACATGAAAGCAAACTATGTAGTAAAACATCCCCATTTCATATGTAATCTCTCACTAAAAGAGTTTCCATTTTGGCAAGCATAATGCTGAATTTGACAACAATGTACCTGATATAAATCATTTAATTAAAGATAACATGGTCACTGGTACTTATTTGCCTCTTTTGGTAGATTACAAAAGGCAATAAATTTACAAGACTGAAATTTTATCTACTTCACAATCAGATGAAAATATCATGGGTCCAGTGCCAAAGAACATTCTTGGGTTAGACTTCTCATTTCCCCATATTTAACCAACTGGAATTTTCTCCTATTGTTATTCATTTTAATCTTTTTTAAAGAATGATTTCCCTGAGAAATATGCACTTCTTTATAAAGATTCGATATAACTCAGTAATTATCAAGAAAAATAGGAACTTTTAGTATAATGTGATTAATAAAGACCTATATTTACAGTAAACAATTTACATTAAGGATGATAGAATGGAGACACACATAAAATCTTACGAGATTGAAAGACACAACTTTTAATTCATGTGAACTTAATGACATAACAAAATTTCTAGATGGGATACTACCCTCCTTCCGTTCTTTCTCCCTATTTCACAATCAAGAGGCCACAAAAACAGAACAGGTTCAGAAAAAAAGTTAATCTTATGAAAAATAAACTGTAGTTTTAACTTTAATGATAAATGAAAGTTCATTGTTCAAGGTCCCAAGCAGCTATCTTTCTTAAGGAAAATAACCTAGAATTTGAAAGACTTATGTCTTGAATTCTTCAGGACTTTTCTCATTTAAAGTAATCTAAGGAAGGAAGAAATTTCATCTAATGAAAAAGAACTGGCTTTGGAGTCAGCACATCTGGGTTTAAATTCTGGCTCCAATACATACTAGCCATATGAATTTGGATAAGTTACAACACCTCTAAAAGCTTCAATTTCATTAACTACAAAATGGGTTTAATAATACTTTTCACTCAGGCTGTTGTGGGGGACTAAAAGAAGTGTGATTAGGAAAGCACCTGGTAATATCATATTGCAGGCATCCAATAAATAGTCACTATCATAATTTTCGCCAAGCTATTTTCCTCCCTTTTTTGAATCAGAAGTGTAATAACGATCATAGGAAATATGTCCAAAGTATTCTTATCTTATAAAGGTGTACTGTATAAACTAAATAGCAAACTATAAGTGGGAGAAGTGCTCATTGAACTTATAACTCAGCATTGAATTATTATGGACAGTATCAGTAGGTTATTTACAAAGTCTGTTACTGACGTTGTTAAAGACACCAACACATTTTGAGTTTAGAATAACACTGCACAAGATTCAGAAATCACTGATGTTGTTCAATAACACTAAGATATCTCATAAAAAGTAAGTGAACACTTTTTAAAAGACTGAGAAAGTTTGATATTGATAACAAAGTTAATGTCAAGTG
Source organism: Phataginus tricuspis (assembly GCA_029783875.1). Classification (NCBI taxonomy): domain Eukaryota; kingdom Metazoa; phylum Chordata; class Mammalia; order Pholidota; family Manidae; genus Phataginus; species Phataginus tricuspis. The sequence goes on from JAQQAC010016209.1 coordinate 83,020,454, forward strand.
CTGGGAAAGCTGATTCCTAGTGTTGCAGGTATTCTTAGATCAAACATCATTTCTCTTGAAAAAGTATGATATTCACTAAGTATCAAACCCAGAGAAAAAGTTTAGTGGGTTTATTCCTATTTCACTTTTAGGAAGAGACAACAAAATCTCATCTTGCCAAATATATATGGGATAATCCTCATATGTTTTTAATTCTGCAGTTGGAATGGGAATTATTTTTTTATATGTGCTTCTGAAATTCCCGATTGTCTTTTTAAAACTCTAAAACTTGTGGATAGTTGATGTAACTGCTGGGAGACTCCTATACAAACACTTTCATTGGGAAAACAAGGTGGTGATCTTTTGAGGCTTCTACTGATTTTAAACATTTTTAAATTCATTCCCTTGCTTTCAAAGAGCCAAACTATGTAGACTCAAAGAATGGTTTCAAAAATAGGGGCATTACAAGTGGAATCAATAAAGATGTAGAAAGCTCCAAGAATATACCTTTTCATAAGTGAATTATAGTATCCATACTAAAGATATTGGTGTTCCTTAACATAATTTCCTTCCTATAGCACATACAGCCCAAGACAAAAAAGGGGATTGTTGAAAATGTGATCACTGAAACACTTGTTTTAAAAAATCAAAATAAGAGCCCAAAATACTGTAATGACAACAGAGTTAAAACTCTCAGAGGCTGATTTCAAGGGCATTTGCATTTTATTGCAGAGGATATCCATCTACATCTGTGTGGTGATGCCATTCTGCTGTCAGCCTGATTCAACTTTAAGAAACCTTTGTGACACAAGCAACAAACTGGGAACCAGTGCAGAAATTCAAAATGTCAAAGATGAATTGGGGAAGTCTCCCCTGAAATAGAACAAACTGATATAGTTTCTGTCACAGACAGTAAATCAAAGTGACTCGAAAGATGGAGAACCCTTCAGTGGTGTGGAAGAACCAGAAATCAAAAAATGATGGGTACTGTTTTTATCTAACCTATCATTGCACTACTAGATCTCATAAGACTTCAGAGATATAAGACAGACCACATGATAATGCTTACCTGATCTAAAACCTGATAGCCATAGTGGCGGTACAATGTACTATAAAAAGCCTGGGTTTGAAATTTAGTAAACATAGATTCAAATGCCCTATTTGCTGCTTACTAGATTTGTGATCATATATATATACATATCATTTAACCTCTCTGAGTCTATTTCACATCAGTAAAATGGAGATAATAAGACTGAACTCACAGGTCTGTTGCAAGAATCAAGCAAGAAGGCATTTAAAGTGCCTGACCACATGCCAAACACATATTTTTAAGTAATGAAACAGGGAGGCAACTTTAGGTATGCTTGCCTCCAAAATTCCCTTTTTCACCACTTTGTTATACTAAGGTTGAGTCGAGTATGTTATTTGCATCAAATAAAATCAAGTTTATATTTTTAAGAATGATATTTTGGTAGGTTATATTATCTTTTTGAATTACTTAAGGTGGTTTTAGATATGCTCTGGAAAAGGGCAAGGCAATCAACACAGAACAGGTAGGATTCTAGACACTTCATATTAATTTTTATGTTTAATTTCTCAAAGCTGTAAGATAAGTAGATCTTAACCTATTTTTATAGTTGAGGAAAACAACTCATATTAACTTACCTAAATTATCACAACTGGTAGGCGGTAGATCTAGGATTCACCTTCATATCAATCTGATGATAAAGCATTATGGCCCTGCTCAGTATTAAACCCGTATTTCTTTGTCCATCTATAATAAAATATAGAAAGATAGTGTTTGAACTAAATAAATTAAAACTTGTTTGTATATTTTATAAATAGGTATATAAGCAGAAAAATCACAAAATGCATCTCAACGATATCTGAGGAACCAAGCCAGGTAGAAAGTAGGACAGGGGATAAGACCTGAGATGAGATTTACTCTCGATCAACTAGATATAGGACTCTTGGTTTCTTTGTGAACCATAGTTTTCTTATCTTCCCTCTCCTTTTCTGCCTCTATAAGATTGCAATGCTGACAACTGACATTTATGATAGTAATGTTTTGAGGGGTGAATAAATTACATATTCCAAAACCTGTGGATAATTGTCATAACTGCTGGGAAACTCCTATACAAATACTCTCATTGGAAAAACAAAGTGGTGGTCTGTTGAGGCTACTGCTGATTTTGAACATTTTAGATTCATCCCCTTGCTTTCAAAGAACCAAACTAAGTAGATTCAATGAATGGTTTCAAAAATAGGCACAACATTATATGTAGAATCAATAGAGCTGCAGGAAGCCCCAAGAATTTATCTTTTCATAAGTAAATTCAAGTATCCATACTAAGTATATTGATGTTTTGTATAGATATAGATACACACACATACACATATATATACAACATAATAATTTAATATATATGTGAAATTCTCTACAATTCTTAAGACTTAAATGTAACTTTTACACTCTCTTTGAACCTCTACTCAATTCTTCCTGGTTAACTCTGTATAATATACCACCAACATCACCCCAGTCTGGCTCTTCACAATACCTTTATCAAGTTTATTTTTCTCTATAACACTTAAGACCTGGTACAACACATATTTAATTGTGTTTTTTGCTTAGTGACTGTCTCTCCTTATTAGAATATAAATTCCATGAGAACATACATTTTACCAGTTTTCTTCATTCCTCTACCCCAGTGCCTAGAATAGTGGTCAATCATTATTTTGTTACCTGTTGAATGAAAAAATATATAGGCAATCAGTAAATGTCATTTTCATTCTCTTCCCCTTCTTTTATGTTGGATAAGAAATTTAATTTAGTTTTAATATTATTTTAAATACAGATGGGCCCTGACTTATGATGGTTCGACTTAATGAGTTTTCAGTTTACAATTGTGTGAAAGTGAAATGCATCCAGTAGAGACTGAACTTTTGTATCTTTTCCTGGACTAGTGATATGCAGTACAATACTCTCTCTCTCGTGTTGTCGGGCTGTGGCAGCAAACCACAGCTCCCAGTCAGCCACAAGATCACGAGGGTAAGCAACCAATGCACTTTACTACAATTTTGTCTCCATACAACCGTTCTGTTTTTCACTTTCAGTACAGTGTTCATTAAATTACATGAGATATTCAACACTTTATTATAAAATAGTCTTTATGTTAGATTATTTTGCCTAACTGTAGACTAATGTAAGTGTTCTGAACATGTATAAGACAGGCTAAGCTAAGCTATGATGTTTGGTAGATTAGGTGTATTAAGTGCATTTTTAATTTATGATATTTTCAACTTACAATGGGTTTATCAGGATGTAACCCCTATCATAAGTCAAGGAAGATCTGTAGTGTGATCAAAGAATAATTCAGTTGTTATCTATGAACACCTGAATCAACTTGTCAGTTCACTGAAATCACTAATCATTATGTGAAATAACTGTTCCATTCATAAAATTCAATTTCATACTTCCATGCTTTTACTCAGGGTGTTTACAACTTCTGCCCCAAATGATTTGATAATTGCTGTAGATGAGTAACTTCTGTATGGTTAGCATTCTTCCCCTTTCTAACTGGGAGTTTTTGTTGCAACTATCTTGTTTCTTCTCTACAACCGTGTACTGGGTGAGTGAGTGGGAGGGCAGATTGTTTGTCTCTCAGTTCATTGGTGTTCAAAGCAGAATGAACTCATTTTTTAGTTTATAGGTGACCAGAACACAATGACTCATATCTGGTTATGATTTTAAAAAGGTGTGTCACCAGCTATCTTGAATTTTGAGATAAACACAGTAACTAACAAGGTACACTGTGGCTTCTCTCTTGGAAAAGAGTAAAATATGTTCTATGTTTGGAAGGAAGGGTAAACAATATTATGTGGATAGTCAATAAGCAGAATGTATGAGAGGCTACTACTTGTTTCTTTATCTGGTATCCATTTTTCTCATAATAATGAACTTTTTAGCTGATTTAAATATTACATTCCCAACCATCCTTACAGCTAGATGTAGCTATGAGTCATGGTTATGTGCAATGCTGCATAAGCAGAAATATCATGTGGCAGTTTCCAGGATTCTTCCTCTTTTGGCAACTTCATCTTCTATATTTCAAATTCTCCTAATCCTTTTGTCTAGAATACAGATGCCACAATCTTGAAACATAAAGATAAAGGCCACATACTCAATATGGCATAATGACAGATTGGAAGGAACTGGAGTCTTAAGTGTATATCATGGACCAGACATGCCATGATAACTCTGTGCTGCTTATAACCTGAACTTGTATATGAGAAACAATCTACCTCCATAAAACCATGGTTATTTTGAGTTTTATGCTCCTCATGACTGAACCTTACTTTAACTGAAAGATACTGCAAATATTTAGTATGGTAACTGCATTAGTTTGCTAGGAGTACCATAACAAATTACCACAGTATGGTGGCTTAAACAACAGAAATTTTTTCTCACAGTTTTGAAGGCTGGAATTACAATATTAAGGTGTTGCCAGGTTTAGTTTTCTCCTAATGCTTCTCCCCTTGGCTTGCAAATGACCGCCTTCTCACTTTGTCCACACATGGTCTTTTATTTTTGCATACACATCCCTGATGTCTGTGTGTGTGTCCAAATTTCCTCTTCTTATAAGGACAACAGCCATATTGGTTTTGGACCCATCTAAAAGCCATGTTTTAACTTAGTCACCTCTTTAAATGTCCAGTCTCCAAACACAGCCACATTTCTGAGGTACTGGGGGCTAGAACCTCACCATGTGAATTTTGTGGGGATACTATTTAGTCCATAACAGTAACTGACTTGTTGGCAAGATGATAAGCTCTGCAAAGGCACGAGCTGTATTTTCTTCACTTTTACACTGGTAGGCAGAAGAGAGTTACTCGCCGAATGGCAACTGCTTTTGAGGATTGAATCCATTTTCCTGAATGTTCACACTGAAATGACAGACCACAATGTGTGCACAAAGATACACCCTTAAAATTCCATTCCTAAAACAATAGATTTGGATATTTCAGAATATCTAAAGCAGGATAAAATAAGAGAAGGCAACACTGAAAAATGTCAGATCCAAAAGGATACTAGTAATTAAACATTTCCAGAGACTCAAAATGTAGGTTGCATTGACTAGAGAGAATATGATGGAAATATTCAACATAAAGTATTTCTATCATGCTGGAATTAGTTGAGTGCATCTCACCTGGGCTTCCTATGAAAACATCCCTCTCTGTCTCAACCATCCCACATAAAATTACATAACCTATTCTAGAAACCATGTGCATTGTAGCCACAGTGAGTTGTGTGTTAGGACTGGCTACTACTACTGGACCACAGAGCTTATTGTTATGTTTTCAAGCATTTTTTTCAAGCTGGTAGTTCATCCATTGGTAGCTTTAAATTAGCTGTGGTGGGAGTATTTATATCACAAAAATCAAAAAATGATACAAATTGAGACTTTGGGGGTAGCATATTTTAAAACATTTACTATCACAGCAGTCACCATAGTCCAATGAGCTAATAGCAAAGCCTCCGCACATAGCTAACAGTGGTAGAGCATACCCATTGAGGGAGAGAGATCAATGGGAATGTTAAGAAGAGGGATAATTCAGAATATGACTTCTTTAGACCTTACCTTCCCCTCTCCTTGTGTTTAGATTAAGCTGCCATTGTTCAGCCAAGGGTGCTTAAGTTGATTTTCATCAAATCTCATCATACTATTTTGAAACTGCTCCCTCAAATCTCTATTGCCAGTTGTTCTATCCCAGAAAATGACCCTGTTATTCCAAAAATTTGCCTAGTCTATTTCCTTTTACTCCAGCAGTGGAGAAGTATATCCTTTGTTATGATTACTATTGACCTTTATAGTTTTATCTGTCTAACTTCTATTGTTGAACAAGATGAAGTGTATTCTCTATTATTTTCTCATTAAGCAATTCTGTAATATGTTTATAGTTGCAAAATGTCTCCAAACCATTATTTTGGTTATTAGTTTTTTTTACAATTATCAGGGGTGCAGGGGACAGCATTATCATGCTGCTTCAGAGGCTCACTCTCCAGAAAGTTCAGAAGTTTTCTTCAACTCATGCACTAATCTTGGAGTTTATAGTGGATCATAGAATCTTTAAATTGGTCTTCATAGACTATTAGTGTCCCTTTTATACTTTCTGTGTGTCTCTCTGATGCAAAGTCCCATAATGCAAGTTCTTGTCCTCATTCCTACATACACGCATATGCACACACACAGACTTTGAAAGAAATGAGGTTTATCATTAGCCATAACAACAGCAACACTTTCAAGTATTAATAACCCAATATGTATTGAGGCACCATTCAAGGTAATGTCACAAGGTAATTTTCCCAGTGATCCAGTTAGGTATAGTTATGCCTATTTTTCAGATGAGGAAACTGAGACCCACAAAATTCAATAACTTACCAAAGTAAGTATCAAAGCTTAGTGGACATTATTTTTTTTAATTAAAAATTATCTGAAATTAAACTTCATGGTTAATATAAAATGTAGTTATCCACAAACTTGTGTATATATTATCTAATTTAATACTCACTGTAATCCATGAAGCTATTACCATCCCCTTTTTAAAGTCATGGAAACAAGATCCAAGAGATTAAGTCATTTGCTTGGGGCCACACAACTACTATGGAACAGAGCTAGGGTTCAAACCAAGATCATCTGGTTTCCAAACCAAAGTCCTTCCCATTTTACATGCAGAGACCAGATAAATAATCAACTTTTTATCTGTTTCATTCCTTTCTATTATACAGACTGCTTAATGACTCTATTTTCTTTTTTTTTTCTCTTTTTTGTTCTACTTTTTCTTGCTGTTCTCCAGCATTAGGTATTGCTTTTGCTCTATTTCCATTAGCAGCATTGATTTACTGGTCACATATGGCACTTGGCTCCTCTGAATATTATGTGTTGATAAAACAAATTGAAAAATGGGCTACATATGTTCCAGGGGCTCAGTGGAACAATGAGAGTACATTATTAGAGTTGGCACTCTGGAGAAAGAGATTCAACCTTGTTTAAACAATAGGGAATGAATGCAGTATCGTCCTGACTAACGAGTTCAACATTAATATTACTGCACAGAGATAGCCCTAACCTACTTATAACGTATCCAAAAATCTAATAATTAACATTTACTGAATAATCACTATGCTGCTAAATACAGGATTATTATAAAGAATTACAAAAACCTTAATTTGTTCTACTGAAATTTATTAGGCTTCAACTATGTGGCAAGGAATGTTTCAAGTACTAGAAATAAATATGTCTGACCTCATGAAGCTTACTTTCTCATAGGGGCAAGAGAAAGAACAAATCAAGTAAATAGAAAATAAAGTTACTGAAAATTATGATAAGTACCATGAAATAAACAAACAAGGGTTCGATATAAAGAATGGCAGGAAGGAATGGGACTCACTTTACATTGGATGGTTAGTGAAGAACTCTCTAGAGACTACTTAAGCACATATCCTACAATTAAGGTGCTTATAAGTTAATTGTCCACATACATACACTGTGAGGAAGAACATTTTCTTCTTGATGTATTGAAAACTGGAAACTATGTTTAACAGAAAACTACAAAAACAGTTGCATTCATCAAGAAGTGATATGTAGTAATAATATTTAATAAGAATATATATTAAATCCATGTATATGTGTGTACACATATACATATATAGCTTATGTACAGTATACATATATATTTTAAATCTATAGTATGCATTTATATATTTTTATATATATAGCACATATATATAATATACACATATATGTAGGTTTTCCCTTTTGAATAGAGAACACGATCATTAATTAAGCCATGATGTTATGTGTTTTGGAAACATCAAGATATAAATTTGGAGAAAATAATAACGTAATTATAATGTGATAGGCATTTTTTTAGTGCTCATCTGGAAACTGTGATTTTTAATTAATTTCAATGAAGTCCAAGTTAATTCATTTTTCTTCAGTAGTACCCAGGAGATACTCCCCAAATATAAGAAAATAGAAAAATGTTGCTTATCAAGTCCACCTAAATTGCAGTTGATTCTTTTAATCCTGGAATCTTATTTTATCCCTACAATATTTTAGCAAGAACTTTGGAAAAGACTGAAATTATTCCTAGCCCTAAAAACAAAGTTTTCCCCAAACTGAGGATAGTCATTTTCTAGTTGTTTTTTAGAAGTCTCTTGGACTTCTAAATTGGACTACGAATTGCTCAGTTTGTACAATGACATGTACCTGTGGCATTTACTATTAGAAGTATCTTGTCAGAATCAGAGCTCAGTTGATAGTTTAAGTTAAATAGGAAATAGCAATTAGGAAAGCTGTTTCCATGCTCGCTTTTTCATCCATTCTCATTGCTTTTCAGAGATGTTTCAATGACTATGAAGAGCTGCGTTCTTGGTTCAGGAGGCTAGGTTTATCCTACTCTCATGTTTCAAAGCTGGTGAGCCATAAACATAAAAGGAGGAACAGAATGATAGTTGAACAATTAATAAGAACCATGATAAAACAATGCACTTAAAATAAAATGCATAAAATAATTGAACCACAAAAAGTGAAACTATGTACAGAAAATGTGCGTCAACATTCCAGACATAACAGAAAAATGCCATAAATAACTCCACAAAAAAACATAATAAACATGATGGGAAAAGTAATAGTAGATAACCTGTAGGTATCTTAGGCCCATAAATGCAGTCTAACATAATTTTGTAATGTGATAGAAAGAGTTCGGATCATTTTGGGAATTTCTTACCAAAGGAATTCTCTATTAGTATACTGGTTGCTCATGTATTTCTGCTATACTGTCATTACAAAATCATTCTACCTGGTTTATATGTTTTCGATAATTATAGGGCAAAACTGGGTGGCTCATAGCGAAGGTGAAATATTCATAAGAAAACAGCACATAGCATTTATTCTATGATCAATAAGGTGATCTTATTCATTAGGCCACTTACTGAGGGTAAAACATGGCAAAGAAAAAGGGAAGAAAGACGTTGCCAGAGGTCTTCAAAATTCTGGTAATGACCTAGAATCAAGATCACTAGCCCAGGTATCTGGAAAGTGAACTCATCCAATTGTGTAATCTTATAAGATAGCCATGCAGTTAGTCAGTTTCAAAATATAAACTCCCAGATTTAAATAACCACAGTAAGGGAAGAAAACATAAAAGTGAGCACAGAAACTCCCTGAGTTAGTTGGAGTTTGGCATGTTTCCTACAAATGAAGAGATTCAGTAGTCAAAATCCTGAATAGACTTAAACATTGTGTTCCTCTTTGCTGATGTTTTAGCTAAAATGAGGATAACTTCTAATAAGGTGTTCACCTGTATTTCCTGAAAGGAGTCTGCACCAAAATTAGGTAAAGATTATATGGCCAGACAAGTGTTACTAACAAGCAGCTTCTACTTGTCTTTGTGCATGAATAGCACCTGCTTCTGAATAGATGATAGAGTGGACATCTCCTGTTTGCATGTCTGTCAGCAGTACTTTAACTTAAGATGCATATGTCTTCACTACTGAAAGCTTCTTTTCTTATTGAAAAAAGCCTTTCAAACTTGGTGGTCAACATTTTAAATAATATCAATAACATTAACATGAATAATAGCTATATTTATTGAGTACTTATTATGTACCTCTCACTGTGTTGAGTGCTTTCTCAAAATGTGCTCTTGAACTGCTAGTAAGTAAACTGTTTGTTACAGTCCACAATTAGGTAGTATAGAAACTGAGTTCAGAAATTCTATAACATTGACATTGTCACAACATCTAAGAAAGTGCTTGTCTCATTGAACAAGATATTGACCAACTCAGGTGTTGGGAACTCAAATGAGGAGTCACATTTGATGCAAGCTGTGTTGTAGTCATACTCAGAAGTACCACATTACAATGTGTAATATTTTAAGATCAGTTCATCAACTAAAATCTAAATGTTTATAAAATATGAAATCCACTTCTTTCATGGAAAGATAATTTTAATAATTACCTAATTATATACTAATTACTACTAATTACCTAATTTTATAGGTTAAGATTTTGGAACTTGCTATCAATGAACTCTTGAAGATGACTTTTGAAATAACAGCATCATTCATTTAATTTTGAATAAAAGTTTTAAATTAGTAACTTGATCTTGCTGAAATTGCTTTAAAATTTCTTTTACTCCTGTCAGTATATGTAGATGTATTTCCTTACTGTAAATATTATTAAAACATAACACAGGAAGAGTTATATATAGTATACATTATTCCTTTACAGTAGCGTTGTTGTCAATCCAGCCTAGATTATGTAAATTAATTAGCCAGAGAGAGGCTCATTTGTCACATTAAAAGCTTAAGATGTTCATATTCAGTTTTTTTCAAAGTGTGCATATAGGCATCTAATATGGGGAATCACTATTTCACTCCTATAACCATCAATTGTGTATACTTACACTTTCAATCAATAACAGTTTTATCATTTATTTTCCTTATATTCATTGAAAATATAATTTCATGTTTGTTGAATCTAATAAAAAGGTAGGCTTCTTTTTTTCATTTAATTCATTTGTAATAATTCTTTGTTGTATTTTCAAAAGGTTTTAGTCAATGATTAATTTAAAAATCTGATCCTTCATCACAGATAGTTTGACAGGTACTCCACTAAATTCAATGCATATAGCAAATTCACAGTAACAGGAAAAATGATGATGTCATTCTTATTTAAGTATACTGGAGGCCCCGTTAGAATGTAAATGTCATTCTCATATTTCAGATAGGGAAGTTCAGATTCAGGGAAGTTAAATAACTGGCTCAGTGTCACACAACTATTAAATGATACAGCCAAAAATCAGGCCTAGGTCTGTCTTGATTTTCAAAGCCTACTTTCTGAACCTCTACCACTATACTGTTTTCCCTTTATACACATATAATGCCAACTTTACAGATAATTTGCAAGTATGGAGGTATAGGCCAGAGAAAATTTTCCTCCTAAACCATTTGAGAGTAAGTAGCCAATATAATGCTCCACCAAGCATATTTTATTGTGTATTTTCTACCATAAAGGGCACTCTCCTATATAAAAATAATATAACCATCAAAATCAGGAAATTAGCATTGCTACATCACTACTATCCAATTATGAGGCTCTCAGTCAAGTCTGTCTAGTTGTTCCAATAATGTCTTTTATAGCAAAAGGATCCAATTCACAATCATGCATTGCATTTGGTTGTCATATTACTTTAATTTCCTTCACTACACTATTTCTCAAACTTCACATTTATGACCTTTACAACTTTAAAGATTTTAGGCCAGTTATTCTGTAGGTTGCATATCAATTTAAGTTTGTCTGGTGTGGTCTCATGATAAATTAAGGTTTTGCATCTTTGACAGGATTGTCACAGAAATGATGGTGCATTCTTCTTATTGCATCCTATCAAGTACTGTAAAATTTCAGTCTGTCCCATTACAGATGATATTCACATTGATCATTCAGTTAGTGTGGTACCTGAGGGGCTTCCATATTATAAAGTTATTTTTTTATCTTTTGCAATTAATGATCATTTTGTGGAGACATACTTTGAACCTATGTAAATATTAGGGTTCTCATCATACTTTCAATTTATTATTCATCAATACTTATTGCTATACATTCATGGTTACACAATTTTTTCAATGGATTATAAACCATTATTATCAGTATTTATTCTTATGGTTGGACTTGCTACTGATTTAATCAGGGGGAATACCACTGTAACTACCTACAATACCTTTGGACATGTCCCCATCATATGTAAGAATTTTCTTGCTTTCTAATGAACAACATATTTCAGTTTTATCTTGTACTTTCTTTGCCCCAGACCTGGAATCAGCCATTACCCCAAAAAGTCCTGGTTCCTTCATATGAAGAATTATATTTAGAAGAAGTAATATTCTGGGCAATGGTTGTACTCATTAATGTCAGGTTGTCACTGCTCCTAGACCCTTCAGTGGACAGAACATAGAAGTATACAAACACACATGTATGAATACACACAAACACAAACATCTACATTTCTATATATATATGTATATTAAAACCATGAGATCACTCTGAGAACTCCCATTATAATCAATAAGACTGTTCATTCTAGCTTTCTCCCTTTCCATAATCATAACTTCCTTCTCCAAAAAGAGGAAATTCGTCTCTCGTCCCCATTTTCCTTAATAGAATAACTTATTTGATCAGTCCTCCTGTATGTGACCAATCCCCTATCATCATTGCTATACCTTCCCCCATTCAGTTGACCTCACTTCAAATCAATTTAAATCTCACCCCATCTGAATTCTGTGTAGGGCTGTCATTTTTGTCCCACATGTGGTCAGCTCCCTCATTCCACCCATGCTTTGACAACCATGCACTGAACCAACAATCCTGTGTGGACTTCAATCTTATTATAATAAGCTTATGTCACCCCACTGGGTCACTCCTTTGGGTAGATGCTCTGCTCACCCTTCTCTAGCTCTGAGACCATACAATGGCCACTCATCTATAGGAATGCCCCCTTCACCTTGTTCATGTTCTAAGCACCCCTCACATCCCTCCTATATAGATGTCCTTCTTACACCTCTTCCATGTTTTCCTCTGCATCACTGTAACCTCCCATATAATCAGGCTCTGGCACCTAATAATATTGCTGTGAATCCCTTAGTGGATTTAGGATTGAATTGTTCAGGAAGAAAGAAAGGTAAGAGAAGGAAATTGAAAGGAATGCAACAGATAGGAAGAGAAAGGGATTGGGAAAGGAAAAGGAATGCTGTGATATTTTATTTTTAAATTATTAAATTAATTTTGAATCAGCATAGCACATATGCTTCCATCACCACTTTCTTGCATATCACAAACATAATCCTTCAGTATGGGAGAAGATTTTCTGAAGAGAAGTACAGGCCTTTTTGAAAACTCCTTAATTTCCTCAACCCTCTAAACACTACCCCCATGATGCCACACATAAACACATCTTTATTTCCCATTAGAACCATATACATAGAGGTCAATACTTCTACATAGATTAACAAAAGCCTAGCCACAGCTGCAATGTGCTGAGTGCTTGATTGCTTGTCTCCAAGTCTCTCCTTCAAGATTGTAATGAGAAAGTGGAAAAGTTATAAAATAGGTACATACACAAAAGAAAATGATAAAGAAGTCAAAGCATACTGATACCAAAAGACATAAAAAAAAATCTAGCAGGATAAGAAATAAGGAACAATAGATATACAAACCAACCAGAAAGCAATTAACAAATGGGAATAATGTCCTTAACTATCAATAATTACTTTAATTATAAATGGATTAAATTCACCAAACAAAAGACATATGATGACTGAGTGGATTAAAAAAAAACACCAACAATATGCTACCTACAAGAAACTCACTTTAGTCTTAAAGACACACAGAGGCTGAAAGTAAAAGGATGGATAAAGACATTGCAAAGAAATGGTAATCAAAAACAACAGGGGTAGCTATAATTACATCAGAAAAATAGACTTTAAACTAAAAATGTTAAAAAGAAACAAGAAATGTTATTATATAATGATAAAGAAGCCAATACATCAAGAAGATATAACAATTATAAATATTTATGTGACCAACATTGGATCACCTAAATATATACATCAAAAACTAACAACACTAAAAGGAGAAATAAACAGTAATACAACAGTAGCTGGAAACCTTAATACCCTACTGTCAAGAATAGATAGATCATCCAGAAAGAGAATCAAGAAGGAAAAAGGAAATTTGAACACTATAGACCAAATGGGCCTAACAGACATATATAGAACATTTCATCCAACAACAGAATACATATTCTTGTTGTATAGAATATCTTCTAGGTTAGCCATTTGTTAAGCCACAAAACAAGTCACAAAGTCAAGAACTGAAGCCATATCAAGTATCTTCTCTGACCACAGTGACATGTAACTAGAAATCAGTAACAGGTAGAAAACTGGAAAATTCACAAATACCTGGAAATTGAACAACATTCTCCTAAACAACCAGTAGATCAAAGAAATGGGAAAATAAAAAGTTTCTTGAGACAAACAAAAATGGAAATACAACATACCAGAACTTATGGAATGCATCAAAACAGTTCTAAGAGGGAGTTTTATAGCAATGAAAGCCTACATTAAGAAACAAAAAAAAGATCTCAAATAAACAACCAATCTCTATACCTTGAGGCACTAGGAAAAGAGGAACAAACTGAGGCCAAATTAAGCAGAAAAAAGGAAATAATAAATATTAGAGCAGATAAAAGAGAGAACAGAAAAACAATAGAAAAGATTAACTAAACTAAGATAGGTCTTTGAAAAGATAAACAAAATTGACAAACCCTTAGCTAGACTAACCAAGGAGAAAAGAAAAAGGACCCAAATCAACAAAAATACAAATAAAAAAGGAGACATTACAACTGATACCACAGAATTCAAAGGATCATAAGAGGTTACTTTGCACAATCAACAAACTAGACAACCTAGAAGAAATGGAAAAATTCTTAGAAACTTTTAACTTACCAAAACTAGAAAACCTGAATTTACCAATTATTAGTAAGGAGGTTGAATCAATAATAAAAAACTCCCAACAAAGAGAATCAAGGACCAGATGGCTACTCTGGTGAATTTTACCAAACATTTAAAGAAAAATTAACACCAATCCTCAAACTCTTCCAAAACATCAAAGAGGAAATACTCCTAAACTCATTTTATAAGGCCAGCATTATCCTGATACCAAAACCAGAAAAAGACACTATTAGGAAACAAAACTACAAGCCAATATTCCTGATGAATATAGATGCAAAGATTCTCAATAAAATATGAGAAAACCAAATTCAGCAACACATTAAAAGGATCATTCACCATGATCAAGTAGGATGTATACCTGGGATGCAGGAGGTTTCAAATTGTGCAAACAAATGTGATATATCTCATTAATACAATGAAAGAAAAAAATTATATAATCATCTCAATAAGCACAAAACAAGCATTCAACAAAATTTAACATGCATTCATGATAAAAACTCTTAACAAATTATACATAGGAAGAACATGTCTCAACATAATAAAGACCATATATGACAAGCCCACAGCTAATATAACATTGTGAAATGATTATATTTTTACCACTCAGATCAGGAATAAGACTACGGTACTCACTCAAAACTCCTATACAACATAATACTGGAAGTCCTAGCTAGAGAAATTAGGCAAGAAAAGAAATAAAAGGCAACAGAATTGGAAAGAAAGAAGTAAAATTGTCTCTATTTGCAAATGACATTATTTTATATATAGAAAATCCAAAGAATTCAACTATAAAACTGTTATATCTAATCAATAAATTCAGCAAAGGTGCAGGATAGAAAATTAACATACAAAAATCAGTAGCATTTCTATCCACTAATAACAATTTTCTCAAAAAGAAAGAAATCAATACAATTTAAAATATTATCAAAAACAACAAAATACTTAGGAATAAGCTTAATTAAGGAGATGAGAGATTTCTACATTGAAAACTACAAGCAGGGTAGGTGGATGAATTAGGTGAAGGGGATAAAAAGGCACAAAATCCCAATCATAATATAAATGAGTCACAGAAATGAAAGTACAGCATCGAGAATATAGTTAATAATTCTGAAACATCATTCTACATTAACAGTACTACATTAGTTGGGGTGAGATTTTAATAATGCAGATAACTATTGAGTCACTATGTTTTATACTTGAAACCAATATAATATTGTATGTCAACTATATTTCAATAACAAAAAAACTTTAAAACATTGATGAAAGATTAAAGAGATTAAAAGATGAAAAATTTCAAGATGAAAGAAGACACCATTAAATGGAAAAATTACCTCATGTACAAGAATTCGAAGAATGAATAGTGTTAAAATGTCAGTACTACCAAAATTCATCTATAGATTCAATGTAATCCTGACCAAGATTGCAATGACTTTTTTTAAACAGAAGTAAAAAAAAAATACTCCTAAAATGTATAGAGAACGAAAAAAGACACTGAAGCCAAAGAAATCCTGAGAAAGAAGAACAAGGCAGGAGGCATCATTTCCTGATTTCAAACTACATTATAAAGCCATAGTTATCAAAACAGTATGGTACTGGCATTAAAAACAGACAAATAAACCAATGGAACAAAACTGAGAGCCCAGAATAAGCCCAAGCATACATGGTCAATTAATATTTGATAAGGGAGCCAAGAATATTCAATAGAGAAAAGACAGTTTCTCCAATAAATGGTGCTAGGATAATTGGATAGTCACTTGTACAAGAATGAAACTGGACTCATATCTTAGACCACTCAAAGAAATTAACTTAAAATGGATTAAAGAGTTTAAGACCTGAAACCATGAAACTTTTAGAAGAAAACAGAAATAAATCTCAACATGGATCTCGATAATGATTTTTTTTTGGATATGACACCTAAAGCGCAAACAACAAAATAAAAAATAAATAAGTGGGACTACATAAAACTAAAAGCTTCTGCACAGCAAAATAAACCATCTACAAAGTGAAAAGACAGCCTACAAAGTGGGAAAAATATTTGAAAAACATATATCTAATGAGGGTTTAATATCCAAAATACAAAAAGAACACATAAAACAATAACAAAAGAGCAAATAACCCAATTAAAGAATGGACAAAGGATCTGAATAGACATGTCTCCTAAGAAATATATGGAAGACCAACAGGTACATGAAAAGATGCTCAACATCACTAGTCATTTGGAAAATGCAATTCAAAACCACAATGAAATATCACCTCCAACTTACAAGAATGACCAACATTAAAAAGGCAAGAGATAACAAATGCTGGTATGGATGTGCAAAAGAGGGAACCCTGTGTACTGTTGGTGGGATTGTAAATTGGTACAGCCAGTATGGAAAACAGTATGGATGATCCTCAAAAATTTTAAAATAGAACTACCATGTGATCCTTCAATTCCACTTGTGGGAATATATCCAAAGGTAATGAAAACTAACTAAACAAAATATGTGCACCCCCATGTTTATAGCAGCATTATTTACAATGGCCAAGACATGGAAATAACATAAATGCCCTTTGATGGATGGATGGATATATAAGTTGTGGTATTCATATTCAATGAAATATTATTTAGCTATATGAAAATGACAACATGAATGGACCTTAAAGGCATTATGCTAGGTGAAATAAGTCAGGCAGTGAAAGACACATACTGTATGCTCATTTATATGTCAAATCTAGAAAAAAAATCTTAGAAAAAGAGATCAAACTACTTGGGTTACCAGAGGTGCAACTGGCAGTTGGGGGAATTAGAGAAAGGTGGTCAAAGGGTACAATCTTCTACTTATAAGGTAAATAAGTACTAGGGATGTAATGCATAACATGATGACTATAGCTAACACTGATATATGATATTAGTTGCTAAAATAGTAAATCCTGAGTTCTTATCAAAGGAGAATGCTATTCCTTTATTTTCTCCTTTCTTTTTTTTCTTTTGTATCTGTATAAGAAGATGGATGTTACTTCAACCTACTGTTGTAATCATTTCACAATATATGTAAATCAAACCATCATTCTGTACACTTGAAACTTATACAGCTCGTATGTCAATTATTTCTCAATAAAACTGGAAAAATTAAAAATAAAGTGTGAAAAAATAAGTAAGTACATGTGTCAGAATGTCCTCTCTGTAGTTCAAAGGTGTTGAAATGGTTTTGACAAGACATAAGTTCCTTTCCCACTGACTTCAAATCCATTGGTGGCAGCCACTGCAGAATGGTGTATACTGATACACCAGCTCTAGAAAAACTTTCATATTGGTTTTTCCTATTAAATAGAAATAGCCAACCAAATGGGGTGGTCACAGTTCAATCAGCCACTTAAACAATATGATATATTCCAAACATATTCATCGTTATCCTGACCTATTAATTACTCTTTTATAGAATTTCCACCATTTGTCTCTTCTGTCTCAGATTCTCTCATAACCATCTTGCCTACCATCTCCAAAGCCAGCCTCCCCTCCCAAACACAGAATCCTCACACTAACTGATATAAACTATGAACATAAGAACTTTCCATTCTGGAGAGAGCCATCATTGTGTATGGAGGTTGTAGAATCTGGACTCAATCCTGGTTCTGCCACTTATTTGTCATCTGTCTTTAAAACAGTAACTTCTCCATCTTCTAAGTTGTTGGAATAGAAACAAGATTTATGACTTTCTAAGGTTCCTCTCATCTTTCCAGTTTTGAGATTTTTCAAAGTATAATAGGGTCATCATGATGAAAAGATCACTGCCTCAGTAATCACCTTTTTAAAATATAAATCTGATCATGTCACCTTAACCCTTAGTATATTCATCTCCTTTATTCTTCATATCCAATCCACCCCTGAGACTTTCCAGTTTTGCTTCCTAAATATTTTCCAAATATGTACAATTATTTCTGCTAGCCTTGTTTGAACCACCATAATATTTATCTAGACAAATACAACTGTTTCCTCAGTAGTGTACATGTATCTACCTTCATCCCATATCTTTTCAATACTACAACCAGGGTAATCTTTTCAAAATGCAAATGTAATCATGTTGTCTCAAACCACCCATGCTTAAAACTCTCCATGGGTTTTCTATTGCCATTAGGATTCAAGGTAATTAATTAATGTAATCAATCAAAGCCCTTTATGGGCCAGCCTGGAACTTCTCCTTTCTAGGAACTCTTATTCTATTTATTCTACTATCTCTTATTTTGAGACTACTTTCTCTCCATCTACACACCCACTGTTCCCTTTCCACCCAGTACACTCTAGCCACACTGGTCTTATTTGGGTCCTTCCTACTCACCAGTCTTCCTCCATACTTAGTATCTTTGCACATACAATTCTGTCTCCATGGAATGCCTGTCCTTCCTCTCACATCCAATTAATGCCAACTCAACCTATGATTCATCTTAAGCATCATTTGCTCAAAGAAGCCTTCCCTAACTACATAGACGAAGTCAAATCTCCATATTATAGAATTTCATTAACCATATAAGTCTCATGTATAATACTTTTCACATTTGTAATTTCACATCTACTTCTTAAGGTATTTGATAAATATGTGTCTTCTATAGTAGTCAATGAATTTGAAGAGGACAGATCACTATTCCATCTCTAGTACCTAACACAATGCCTGCCACATAATGAGTTCTTGAATGAGATAGCCTGAATTATAGTCTAAGCTAGTATCTATTTTGCTATGTGATCCTTTGATTTTTTAAGAAATAAAACCCCCCAAACTTCAATTTTCTCATCTTTAAAATAAAAGTAATAATCTCTATATCATACAATTGTTTCTAACAGCCAAATAAATATATTCATAGACAAGATGCAAGACTTATTTTTGAAATTTCAATATATAACTCATATCTGTGAAGTGAATGAATAAAATTGGCAAAGCTAGTACTATTCCAAATTAGGTATAGATTGGCATTACACTATGTTATGGATAGAGTAACACCTCCAGAAAGATGTAGATGGCAGCCATACTAATGACTTCTTATATCTGGTTAAATACACTATTTATTTCCTAGGAGTTTGTGGCTATACATCTTAATGGAAAGAAATTAGCCTCTGTCAGTGATGCTAAAACCCTTCTCCTATAGCCCATACATCTCCCACAGCCTTCATCCCTCTTGTGCCTGTGAAATAATGGTCACATTCTAGTAGGAATGTTCAGAGTTGATAAATTAACCCTGGGAAATGATAACTTTGGAGATAGCTCTACAACCACAGATAGCCTTTGATTGGCTCATTCTATTATAGGGGAAAGAAAGAGGTACCTGTGCTATATTGTTAAAGTGGTAGAGTTAGAGGAAGAGAGAAGAGATTTTAAGTTTAAAACTTGCCACACTTTCCTTTTACAAGATATTTAGCATCTGCCACAAAAGACATTGACTGTAACTAAGATTTATACCAAGAAGTTATTGATTGCATCAGGAAGAAAGGAGAAATAAGGTAGTAATCTGTATGTCTTGTTGACCTCTGGATTCTTGGCATCTAACACAATGGCTAGCATGCAATGAGCCCTTAGTAAATATTTGTTGTAGGAATGAATGACATGAATAAATGCAAAAATAAATAATGAATGGAGCAACATCAGCAAATGAAACTAGAAGTATTGAACACATACAGTACTAACCACCAGAGACCACTTATTCTAACTCAGAGGGTTAGTTCTTACTTTCAGCCTCCATTTAATCCTTTACAATGTGCTAAGGTATAAAGGTGCTTCAGTATTTATATGAGGTCAAAAGGTCCCTTTGGTAATAGATGTAGCTAAGGCCAATGAATGTCAGTGAAAATTAGTGCCAAGTTTTAGTGAGCCTTCAAATGCCATTCCAAAGTGTATTTGCACTTGCTTCTTCTTTGGTCCCAAGAGCGCTATACATTCACCAGTGAGTCACACCTATTAAACATTTCCTGATTGTTTTGATGACCTAGTACATATCAAATGAGGTAGAATATCAATCTGGAAGATTCTCATAGGATCTCTAACTTGTTTTGATGAGTCCAGAAGAGAACAAATTTGAAATATATGCCCATGATCAGTGTAGTTGAAGAGAAGATCCAAAATTTCATTTTACCTTCATGGGGCTAATAGTAAATAAGACCATTATTGCTCGGTGTTTTTTCCATTTACCAAAAAAATTAATGAAGTATTTTTTAAGTGTACTGTCATATGTCACAATATAGGCTGCCATCAGATATGTATTTACAAATAATTTGTACATATAGTCACATATATGATTTGTATGTATTTATATGATATATACAAACATATTATATCATGCAAATGTATGATTAGGGCCACTCTTACTTGGAAAAAATGGAAGGAAAGATATTAACTAAACAATAATCATACTTAATGTGTTTGTTTGATGTTTGGTTTTTTGTTTATTTGGGCTTAAGATTCTTGACCAGTGTCCCTTAGAGAAAACGCTTAGTTAAATAGGAAGTTTTGCTCTTCACAAAGAGAGATAAAGGTCTGAAAATCTAACTCTTACATACTTTGCAATTAAAATAATGAAAAGGGGGAAAGGTTTGTCATATAGGAGGACAGCCAAACACAAATACAGTCTAAACTTTAAAGGGTTCCTGCTTGAAGAGTCACAGAGCTGTTGAGAGCAGAAAAGTAGAATCCATGTTCCTTTTTCGTATTGGACCATGAAGGGCAACATATAGTTGTTTCTAATGCCAACCATTCAAACTATAAAAAGGAGCACTATTTTAGAGTCCTTGAAATGACTTACAAAAAACCTTTGAAAAGATTAAGATGCTGGTAGAGCTATGCAAATATGTCACTTGAAATTTAAATTCTTAGAAATAACTGTTTGCTTTGCTTTCCATTCAGAGAAAAAAATACAATGTCTCCACCCATATTCAGAGTGTTATCTATTTAACCACCTGCTGAATGGTTAAAATGGTTTACCTGGCTTTTATCCTAGACTCTATGAATGGTATAGAAAAATCTTGAAAATGGAATCATTCTGATCTTCATTTCTTTATTGATAGCATTCTTAGATTTTTTTCCTCCACCTGTAGCCCTCTTTCAGTTCTACCACAAACCTCAGGATCTTGGCCACCTTTACTGTGTGTGTTATATATCTAGGGACTGATTATTATAACATGTTACAACCATGCACTCCATATTATATGTTGCTAGCAATATGGTTGACTGTGTGTGCAGAGAAATGCCTCCTGGTATAGAACACTGAGCTCACCTAACATGTTACAAACATATACTCTATAACATATGTTTCTGGCAATAGAGAAACTAGATGGGCAGAAAAAAATACCTCTTCATACAGAATACCTTAAAATGATATATATCTTTATATATCCCTTTTAAAAAACTTGTGATAAAATAAGAGATTCAATGGAAAAGTTAGAAATGACAAGAAAAAAAACGTAATAACAGAGGCCAACATGGATGGGACTTTTGCAATCATATTTGCACCACATGCCACTACGCTCCCCACACTGAGTTACAGCTGTTTGGCAAGAAGGGGACACATGAGCCAAGCTGAACTTATCGTTTTCTCCTCTGTAGACTTAAATCTAGGATCCAGAAATTGCAAGTCAATATTTTTATGTAGTTCTAAATTTGAGACTTGACATAGAAAAAAAAAACTAGTCTTTAGTATAAGAGAAAAACTAATCAGAAAAAGAATCAAGCAATAGACAGTACTTCCTGGCTTTATGGCAGCTTACTATTTCCTGATTCTAGCCTCTTTTGGAGGCCCAGATGCTGCCTGTATTAGTCTGCTTGGACTGCTATAACAAAGTACCAAAGACTGAGTGACTTTACATACATTTATTTTCTCACAGTTCTGGAGGCTAGAAGTCTGAGATGAAGGTGTTGACAGGGTGGTTTCTTCTGAGGCCTCTTTCCTTGGTTTGTGGATGGACCTTTTCTCCCTGTATCTTCAGTCTCCCCTCTGTGCATGTCTGTGTCCTAATTTCCTCTTCTAAGGACACCAGTCATTAGAGTTAGATTAGATACAGACACAGTTAGATTAGAGCTCACAGTTATGATCTCACTTGGTCTTAATCACCTCTTAAAGTCTCTATCTCTAAATACAGACATACCTCATTTTATTGCACTTAATCTTTATTCTACTTGACAAATATTGTGTTTTTTACAAAATGAAGGTTTGTAAAGTTTGGCAACCCTGTGTCATTCAAGTATATCGATGCCATTTTCTCAATAGCATTTGTTTACTTCATGTCTCTGCATCACATTTTTGTGATTCTCACAATATTTTAAATTCTTCATTATTATTATATTTAATATTGTGATTGCTGATAAATGATCTTTGATGCGACTACTGTAATTGTTTTAGGGTGCCAAGAACTGCACGCATATAATACGGCAAACTTAATAAATAAATATTGTGTATGTTCTGGCTGTTCCAACAACTGGCCTTTCACCTGTTTCTTTCCCTCTCCTCAGGCATCCTATTCCCTGAGTTACAACAATATTGAAATCAGGCCAATTAATAACCCTAAAATAGTTTCTAAATGTTCAAGGGGAAAGAAGAGTTGTACTTGGAATCAAAAGCTAGAAGTGATTAAGCTTAGTGAGGAAGACAGGTCAAAAGCCGAGATAGGCTGAAATCCAGGCCTCTTGCATCAAACAGCCAAGTTGCGAATGCAAAGGGAAAGTTCTTGAAATAAATTAAAAGTGACACTCCAGTGAACAAACAAATCATAAGAAAGTAATATGGCCTTATTGCTGATATGGAGAAAATTTAGTGGTCTGGAGAGAAGTTCAAAGCAGCCACAACATTGCCTTAAACCAAAGCCTAATCCAGAGCAAGGCCCTAACTCTCTTTAGTCCTATGAAGGCTAAGAAAGATGATGAAGCTGCAAAAGAAAAGTATGAAGCTAGCAGATGTTTAAGGAAAGAAGCTATGTCTGTAACATCAAAGTGCAAGGTGAAGCAACAAGTGCTGATGTAGAAGTTGCAGCAAGTTATCCAGAGGATCTAGTTAAGATAATTAATGAAGGTGGCTGCATGAAATAACAGATTTTCAATGTACATTGAACAGCCTTCTATTGGAAGAAGATACCATCTAGGACTTTCATAGCTTGAGAGGAGAAGGATCACTTCAAAGCTTCAAAGGACAGGTTATCTGTCTTATTAGGGAATAATGTTGTTGGTGACTTTAAGTTGAAGCCAATGCTCATTTACCATTCTGAACATCCTAGGGACCTTAAGAATTATACTAAATCTACTCTACCTATGCTCTACAAATGGAACAACAAAGCCTGGATGATAAGCACATCTGTTTACAACATAGTTTACTGAATATTTTAAGTCCAGTTTTAAGACCTACTACTCATAAAACAAGATTCCTTTTCACATATTGCTGTTCATTGACAATGCTCCTGATTACCCAAGAACTCTGATGAAGATGGACAAGGAAATTAATGTTGTTTTCATACCTCCTAACATATCCATTCTGCAGTGCATGGATCAAAGAATAATTTTGCCTTTCAAGTGTAATTAGTTAAGAAAGACCTTTTGTAAGGCTGTAGCTTCCTTGGTGGATCTGGGCAAAGTCAATTGAAAGCTTACTGGGAAGGAGTCACCATTCTAGATGCTGTTAAGAATATTCGTGATTCATGGGAAGAGGTCAAAATACTAACATTAGCAGAAGTTTGGAAAAAGTTGATTCCAACTTTCATGGATGGTTTTGAGGGGTTACAGATTTCAGTGGAGAAAATAACAATAGATATTGTGGAAATATCAAGAGAACTAGAAGTGGAGCCTGAAGATGTGACTCTACTCTTGCAATCTCATGATAAAACTTAAACAGATGAGGAGTTGCTTCTTATGGATGAGCAAACAAAGTGGTCTATTCAGATAGAATCTACTGGTGAAGGTGTTATGATTATTGAAACGACAACAAAGAATTCAGAATATTACACAAAGTTTCCTGATAAAGCAGTGGTAGGGTTTGAGAGGATTGAGTCCAATTTTGAAAGAAATTCTACTGTGCATAAAATGCTATCAAAAAGCTCACATACTACAGAGAAATAATTTGTAAAAGGAGAGTCAGTTGCTGCAGCAAACTTCATTGTTGTCTTATTTTAAGAAATTGCCACAGCTATCCCAACCTTCAGCAACCACCACCCTGATCAGTCAGATGCCATCAATATCAAGGAAAGACCCTCCACTAGCAAAAAGATGACAACTCAATGAAAGCTGATGATGGTTAACATTTTAAGCAATAAAGTATTTTTTAATTAAGGCATGTGCACATTTGTTCAGACATAAAGCTATTGAGCACTTAATAGACTACAGCATAGTGTAAACATGACTTTTATGTGCACTGGGAATTTAATAAATTCATTTGACTCATTTTATTGTGATATTCACTTATTGCATGACTGTGGAAACCCACAATATTCCTGAGGTATGCCTGCGTAGTAACATTCTGATGTACTGGGTATTAGAACTTCAACATATTCATTTTGAGGGGACACAACTCAGCCCATACCACTGCCCTTGGGTCTCACAAGACAAATTTATATCTGTGTAACCCATATAAAGCTAAATCTTTATATGGCTCAATCTCAATTAAGTGTTACAAAGACTATATAGAAATGCAAAATTAGTTTATGAAAATAAATGATAAAACTTAAATACTTTATGAGATGGGAGAAATGTTGTGAAGAGATTCCAAAGTTTACACACCATAAAATTTATTTAAAATCTTTCTCATTCATTTATCTCTTTAAAATCACAGTCATTATAATACAGTAGCTAACCCTAATATCTTTCCCTAATCTCTGGTTACTTCCTGATATTCCAAGTCATATCCAACACCTGTTAAATCTTGTCTTCTTCTCCCCTACCTTCTCCCATTCCTGATCTATTATTTTCTCATTCTATAATTAATTCTGTATTTTCCAATACAAATCATAAACCAATCTCGGATCCTTTCATTTCCACTCATCAGCAGCTACACACATTTGCCCCAATTATAATTACAACAAAGGCCTACTTACCTAGCCCAACTTATTTTCTGTTACCACACTGAAAGGATGCTATTATTCAATGTAAGGAAATTAGGTGTTTCACTGTATTCTTTCCCTATAGGCATTTATTTCTCCCTATTTCTTATATTTCTTCTATCTGACATTAAGCCTACCTGCATTTCTCAAATTCTAAAGAAAAGATTTCATACAAACATTTCTTCTCAAGGTTTAGAATGGCTTAGTGGCAGTGTGGAGCTATGACCATAACCACCCTCCAGGGGATCGAAGGAACAAACCAAGATTCTATCTGGCTAGTCTAAAAATGTCTGTGTACATATTATTTACAGTTAGGGCTGCCTATGTATGTGTGTGTGTGTGTGTGTGTACAGTTGCCAGATAATTCCAGGATATTAGGTAACAGATGCTAATAATACTCTCTACCCACTCAAAGCAAATCTCTCCTCCACTAACCCCAGTACAATTCCTAGAATTTCAACTGTCTGTCTTTCCATTGGCTTTAGTAACTGAAGGGCACAGGTCAAATGTAAATGTATGCCCTGGGAAGGGAAATAAATTAGTATACTTAGTAAAGAAAATGGCCTGAAGTGAATATAACAGTAGATAGCTCGATTTTAATGGGTAGAGGGTGTTGTGGCAGGCAAAAAGGTTTGGGGTTTTGGAGACTACCTAGGATAGTCAAGGCAACTAAAGAATGGAATAAAGACAGTGAGCACATGAGAAAGGTAATGGAGGAAATCAAGGATAGAAAGGTATTTAATATAAAATTACTCTCATACGTGCAATTCTCTTCCAATATAAACACCACAGCTGACAGTAAATATTATTGTAAAGTATGAGTCTTGGACATGGAGTGAAACACATGTATCTGGACCTTTATCTGGTATGCCAACCGACTAGCTCAAAAATAAAACTTTCATCTTCTTATTCAATGTGACTAAAAGCACTTGAACTTCTTTATTTTCTCATATGTACACCATGTTTTTCACATGTCATCTACTAACTATACTATTACTGAAATAGGGAGCCCTAAAGCTATAGCACTTAGCCTGTATTTGGCACTTTATGCTTAGGAATAATACAAATTGTATTTCCTTGTGTGTTCAAAATACACCCATTTAAAAAACACATTTTCCTATTCTTCACTACAATTCATTTTTTTCTTTGTGTCTCAGTATGGCTGTCTGCTTAGTATTGGCTGACTCCCTTCACATTTCTTTCAAACTTCGTATATTACTCTTTAAAACTCTAAATTTTGTTTGCTCCCCTCCAAAGAGAGTTCTTGAATTTGTATATATGATAAACACTGGACTATGTTGGACTGGAGAAACAGTGCCTTGGGGCATCTCTAGAAATCCATTGTAACCAGTTAGCATGACTTACTTATTTTCTGTATATTTTAATTTCCTGTGATGTCGTTCTTCCAAGGAGCTCAGAAAGGATTCAAAACTAACCTTCACAGCAGCCCTGGAAGTATGAAGAGCGGACAAGGGATAGAAAGAAAGTCTATCCATACAGTACTCAAAAGAAAAAAAAATCCCTCTGTCCAATAAAGTACAGAAAGACCAGTCTTGGAAACTCTTCAGGTTAAAGTAATAAGCTTCCAAAATGCAAGCTGGGAGCAATGTCCCCCACCAGGATTGGGAATGAGTGTAGGCACTCAGAAGTCATAAATAAATTAGTTTGTATTTCTCACAGAAAATCTCTGGAGACAAGAACTACAGCAGATAGCTTCTCAGAGGTGATATGGTCTTAAATACGCAGATATGACTGTCAGTGGCAACTTTTCCCAGGACAAGAAAAGATAGAGAAGATGACCTTGAAGAGGAATAGGGTTATGGCAATGGATCATTTCTGCAATTGGCAAGTCTCTGCCATAAGGTATCTGAAGATAGTGCCTGGAGTGTGGATATCTGTGTGGGCCAGTGCAGAGCAGCCAAGACTGAAGGTGGTAGTTTTAAGACAAATGAGAAGGGAAGAAACAAGTTTATCTATTTATAATGATGACTAAGCCAGCTCTCACTTCCCCTTAAAGACAGGCTTAGAGAGGGAGTGGAATACAGTGATGCAGAAGCCTAGACTACCTTTTTCCAAACATGTTCAAGCTCCTCTTTTTCATCCAATCATTGTGGAAAGAAAGAAGGAGAAAAAGAAAGAGAGCTGCCTGGTTAACAATGGAGATATTAAAATTATAAGTAATGTAAATATCATGCCCATAACTAACACTCATAGAGTGATTACAATGTACCAAGCACCGTGAAAAACTTTTACATGCATAACCTCATTTAATTTTCACAGCAACTTTACAGGGTAGGTATTATTAATATCCTTTTGTAACAAATGGGGAAATGGAGATTCAGAAGGGTTCAATAGCTTGCCAAGATTACAAAGCTAGTAAGCTGCAAAGCCAAGAAGCTAACTCCAGCCTGTATGACTCCAAAATCCTTACTATCAATCCCTGTACCACACTGCCTCTCTGTCTGAGGGACTAAAAGGGGGTCTTGTAGCTCTGACTGTATCACTGAAAATGTGTTCAGTCTAATAGCAAACCTGGGAGAGTGGGGCACTGGGGTTGTAGGGGAAGCTCTGAAAAGAGGATGGAAACCAACCAAAACACATTTGGCTAAAGATGAACTAATCCTTTCCTTAGCCTCCTTGGCCAATTTTTCCAAGAAAAAAACATGTTAATGGTAGAAATTAGCTAAAATAGATGGCACTGGGCATATGGTAAATGAGAGTCCCCAAGCAGCACCAGAAAACATCTCAGTAGAGAATATTTTACCAGGAGTGATTTATTTCTTTTGATACATTTCTTTCTGCATCAAAAATTATTTCTGTAGCATAACCATAATCTTTAAAACTGTTCAAAAACTGAAAACTTTTTGTTATGCCTTTCCAATCTCTGTCTACAGTAACTTTCCCCTTTTGGGGTCTGAAAACAAATGCATAGTCTCTTCTGCTGCCTCCAGTCCTGCACTGCCGTGGCCCATCTGTTTGCTTTTCCTGGCAGCAGTACCTTCTCTACATTCTTCCTGAATTCCTCTTTCTATTGAAACTTATCTACATTCTGTCCCATTTCCTTAGAGCCCAGAAATTATAACTATGAACTAATTTTGTGCTTAAGTGTTGATAATTTAAGTGCTTATCACTTGCAGATCACATTGGCATTTGTACTTCAGTAAGTTAGTAATGCTGATTACAAGCCCCAGGTAGAGCCAGTGAGGATACTTTGTGCAAGTACCACTGCCAACAAATCATTTGAATCACATCATCTAAGAACCTGGAATCTCTGATGATATGTAAAGCCAGTCTGGTGCTAGCCACATGGAGGCCGAGAGGCTAGTTCACTGTACCAGGTGTCTCACCAGCCCTGGCTGGGGCATGGAAGAGGCCAACCCCAAGGAAACATTGATTAGCTACTTACTCCTAATCACAAAGGAGAATGAAACCCTCCAGGCTGGAGAAAGTCTGGCTGCAACAGGTCCATTTATATGAGGGTTATCTATCTAAAAGCCTTTTTCATTATTGGAAAAGAATATGTTGAATAGACCAGCTGTCTTTCCTTGGTTTGTATCAATTCTAGCTCCTTTGGCAGCAAAAAGTAAAAGCAAATGAAAATGAATGAAGGTTAAAAAGAGAAATGGAGATTTAAGCCATAAAATATTACTGTATGTGGTTATTATCCCCTGTATGCTAATAATGCAAGCCAGCCCATTTTGCTAAATGGAAATAAAAGAAAAAAGTGTAGACAAACATGTCTAATATTCCTTGTTTTCTTTGTGATAAATAAAAATCAACAGTATGTACTTACCTTCCTCTTTTATGAGAATGTGAAATTGGACCTCACAAATTTAGACATGTCAAGTGGAATAAAAACAACTCTGCTAAACAGTTCATGGACAACTTCAGGGACCAAGAACTCAAAACAAAGTGTTTCTTTAAAATATGGTACTTTTTGGCCCTCTGTTCCTGTTTTTCTCTACAATCCCTTTATCTAATTCATTCCAAATTCTGCTCTATTACTTTATGCCCTGCTTAAAACCTTGCAGCATCTTCCAATGGACCTTGGGTTAAATTCAAACTCCTTAATATGATGCCTTATTCCATTCAGGCTGCTACAAAAAATGACATAGACTGAATGACTTACAAATGACAGAAATTTATTTCACACAGTTCTGGAAGTTGGGAAGTCCAAACTCAAGGTTTCTGTGGTTTTGGTGTCTGTTGAAGGCTGGCTTCCAGTTCACAGATGGCCATCTTTTTGCTGTGCCCTTATACGGTGGAAGGCAAAGAGAAGTCTCTGGGGTTTCTTTTATAAGGGTACTAACCTGATTCATGAGGGTTCCACTATCATGACCTAATCACCTACCAAAAGCCCCACCTCCAAGTAAGTCACACTGGAAATTAGATTCCAACATACGAATTTGGGGAGGACACTAACATTCAGTCCCTAGCATATAATTTGCATTACTTTGCATGATCTTGTCACTAAGTACCACTCTGCCCTCTCTCTCAACACAATTCACTTGGCACTCAAGTATCCAGCTCTACTGGACTTCTTTAATTTTCTTGCTGTATTCTTTCTTATCCTCATCTCTCAGATGCATCTGCTTCTCTCTAGTAAATACTCTATGATAAGCCCACATCATCTCTGCCCTGGATTTTGTTCAGTGGCCTCCCAACTGATCCTTACCTCTACCTTCCCCTACTCCAGTTCATTTTCCAAACTGCAGCCACAGTCACTTCCATCCTAACTGGTTTACTGTTACCTCTCTCAATATATTCTCCTAAGAATACAAATTTGCTTATGTCGCACACTTGATTAAGTTTCTTTAGGGGCATACCATTCTTTTCCAGATAAAAATTCAAACTCTTTAGCATCAAATGGGTTATCTATGACAAAATATTCTACCTGCCTTTTTAGCTGCATAGTTCCCTACCTCTTTACTTGCAATCATATTTGAATAACATAGCAGTACCTGAAGATCCCTCTAAATGATGCACCACCAAAGAAGCCTCATTTATAGGAAAACTAGATGTCCACCACTGAGATGTGATTCCAGAAGTTCCAGAAAGACTACCTCAAAATATGCTACACCATGCCCCCCTGTGCCTACTATATAGGTATTCAAAACTCCTTTAATAGAGATTCATTCCTCTGGTTTCTTAATGTATATGCAACTTATATGGTCAATTCAGCTATTACTGGTTATTACGCCTTTACGTACCTTCATTTATCTGATTCCTTTCCTTTATGAAAACTAGCCTTAAGTAATATATAAAGTGGGGACTTTATTAATATTAATAAATAATCCATTATATTTGTGTAAAATATAGTATATAATGAACTTTGTATCATCTTTTAAAATTCGTGAGTTTCTATGGTCTATATTTCATAAATGGAAGAGTTGAAGCTTTAATAAATTAAGTGGAGGGGGACTAATGAGGGAGAGCAGTACAGAAAGGAGAGATGAAAGGTCATCAGAGGATCT
>JAQQAC010016209.1:83051528-83137306 GCA_029783875.1 Phataginus tricuspis
ATTCTGCAGATGTTAATAAAGCAAAATTGCTTAGGAAAACAAAACTATTTCCCTGGAACCCAAATGGCTGCAGTAAGATATCAGGAGCACAAATCTTACCTATAACATCAAATCTATTATTAGGCACTTATCACATGGTCAGCAATGAAAAGTTACAGCAAGTGGCAAGTTTGTCACTAGATTCATTTGGCAAAACTCACTTCCAAGAATAAAATATAAAGTGCTTTGATTATCCCCCCAAATAAAACCTTTCCTGATTCAACAAAAGAAACGTTATAGACAAACCACTGCTGAGCTGCATTGAACAAGTGCATATGTAATAAAACAGTAAAAAGAGAGTAGAGAGAAAGATAAGAGAACAGGGCTCTCAGAGAATATACCTTTTATTAAAATTTTTGCTCAGAAGTATTACACAAATTATGAATATGAACAGTCTTTTTAAGTTTGGGGAAGATAAACAAGGCCAAATTTTTATTAAGGCATTCACAGATTAACCTTTACGTATGACTCATCACAAATGGAATTTCAACCCAGAGATTCAAAAACTGAAAATTGTGCTGTCCTATAAAATATATTAATGTTGTGTTAAAATTGTAATTGAAGCAAAGTATAGAAACAAGACTTATAAATATAGAACACACATAGAAAATAAAAAATCATAAGAATCTGTTCTGAAAGGAGGTCTGTCTTAGTGAAAGTAGATAGTTATGAAGTATTTGAAGAAAGAAACACTAACCGCTTTCAGTTCAATTCACAAATATCTAATATCAACTTTACCACCTTCAACTTATTCACTCAAATAATATTTATTAATTCCTTATTACTATGACACAAGTCCAGTTCTAGGTGATAGGACACAAAAGTAAGTAAAATGAAATCTGTTATCAAGAAGTTCACAATTGAGTTAGACAAATGATAGTTTCAACAATAACTGTTACAAAATGGAAAGAAAAATAACACAGTCTGTTATAGAGAGCACAGGGGAGGGGCAGCTTTGTGGGACAGCTCATGAAAGAATGATGCTACTAATAGGAATTGCAAAGAAAACAAACTTGGACATGTTTCAAACTCATTGCCGTGCTAGGCCCATATTAGCTGATTGCAGAAATCCTTGCTGCCTCAAAGAGCGCTCAATTAAAAGGAGGTACATAGAGTAAATGGTGGGGGTGCTGGGGACGGTTAGAGGTTTAGATTACAGGCAATTATATATGAAATGCTTACCACTTACTTCACCTCTTTCATGGTCTTGCAATTATCTTACTCCCTGTAGCCAAGAAATGCTAACAAAATTGATAATCCACAATTTTGAAGCACTTTGATTTCTAAGAGAACCAAAATATACCAAAGAAAAGATAGTAAAGCTATATATTTCTACTTTTATTTTTTAATCCCTGTTAGTTTGGTCACTAAATTTGCTTTACCCAGTGCTGGTAAGATTCCTATAAAACTTAAGAAAGTTGAGTTGTATATTCAGACTACATTATGGCTTCCCCTAAAATAATTTCTCTATGAGAATTTGGGCCTGAACTCTTAATCATAAATAAGTAGGGTGGATGATAAAAATTAAAGAAATGAAGAATTTCACAGCTAAATATAATCATTACTTGAAGTTAAAAGCCAGAAAAAGATGTTGAGACATTAAAAGAAAAAAAAACTTGAAAAGACAAGAAAATTAAAACAGGACCTCATAAAATTGTAGTATAGAACAATGACATATAATAAGCATAATTTTCACTAGGTTTTCATCTCAGGTAAGGACTGGTTCTTTCTACTACACCTAATCCTATAACTTCTGGTGTGCAGAGACACGCATCCAGAGGCATTTCCCCTTTAACACCTCACTTGATAATTTCACTTCTACTCAGAAGAATGTCAGAGGGCTTGGAAGATCAGGATTATAGTGCCAGCTCTCTATTTACAAACTGTGTGACCTTAGACTAATTACTTACCCTTTCTGAATCCCAGTATTTTCAATCTACAAAGTTAACAGTATTGTCTACATCACAAATGTGTGGACAGCATTCAATGAGACAACTAATATGAATGCACTTAGGAAACCCTGACATACTATGCAGAACAGAAGGTATTGGGTTATTTTCATGAAGGCTGTTGGCTCTAGCATCTAAGAAGTTTGCCTGTGCCCTGTAGAGTCAGACAGGATGAGTTAGGCAGGATGTATTATTCCTAAACAATATTGAAGGATACATACAAACAAATATACACACGCACACACATAGTATCACACTGAATTTATTATAACATATGATAAACTGCTTTTTTCCTATTGGAATATTCTCCCTGATAATAACTTGAAGATACATTAGCAACAGGGCTGACAATTTTTAATTTAGCATATGATGACAATAGTAATGCCACCTGGTATTCATTAGTGCTCGTTAGTATATGGTAATGACAATGCATTAAATAATATCTCCATAATGGAAGTGCCTTTAAACATCCCCCATCGGGCTGTCAGATCTAAGGATTCAAAGAGCTGAAGATTTGAGTCTCTCCCACCCTGGCTTTTAAACAATGAGTAGATTTTACATGATACTGTTATACAACTTCAAGGTGGGTAAGCTTTCAGATACAAATTCTCATAAGAATATTCACTTATTGTGAAGGCATATCTAAATCTTCCAAATAATACATAAATTTTCAGTGCTTTTCTACACCATACCATTGTTGAAGCCAGAGAAGTAACTCTAATGTGGAAGAATTCTGGGTTGCAGCAGAATGGTTGGCAGCTGTTTAACTGCAGGAAACTTTACTTCCGTATCTCTCAGATAACATCATTTGGTGATTGTGCATTGCACATTCACATTTAGACCAGGTCATAAATTGAGCATATTCAGCTTACCAAAGATTACCAATGTGCACAATGGACATTAGCCCTCCAAATAAAAATTGAGAGTGATTACCCAGCACCAAAAATCAGAATCCAGAGTTGGAAAGACAGCCAACTTGGCTAGAAACATCTGCTCTTGAAAAATACACCCTATCTCTTCTGGTTTATGCTCTATTTAGCCAAGTTGTAGCAAAAGCCACTAAAAGATATGAGAATAATTCTTTGTGGTGCCTAGGGTTGAATAAGTATTAATGTGATCACTTAGAATTATTTCAGCAATCAGGTAACCCAGCATGTGCTCCATTGTTCCATAACAGCATGTAAAGCATCAAAGGCCAAAACCTATGAATTATCCTACAATGTATATTCACTCTCAGAGCCCTGTTCAAGTCAAAAATGCATCAGAATCAAACCTTTTAAAAACAGCTTCCAAATATGGATCCTAACATATTTGTGTCATCCATTTTGCCTAATGCCTTCAGTATCACCAACTAAAGTGGCAATTATTGCTGATTTACCTGCTATTTTCTAATCATTAGAGTAGCACAAAGGAACAGAGGTGAGGTTCCCATGGGAACCATATGCTGGTATTTCTTGCCTTTCATAAAGTAGAATGCCATCAGAGTTGCATCATCAGCACTTGGCTATTCATCCAAGCAAGTGTAGTGGATGAATATGATACCAACATGATGTGAAATGACAAAACTGACCCACCAGCAACTAGACATGAACTCTGTGGGTTTTTTTGAGTTGAAGGGAATAGATAAATTGAGTCATATCTACTTTCTCATTCAGGCTGCTTAGTTACCAATGAATCAACTACTTTTATAAGGAGATTGGGCAGGGTAAGGGTAGAAGTTGACTGAGTCCTCCAAATATTTTATTGCCTAAATTTTGCCTTGAGAAACAGAAAATAAAACTTTCAATATAGGGTAATTCTGTATTATACTCTAGCACTAAAAAAAAAAGTACAGATGTCAATCTGAATGAAATTAGAGAAGAAACTCTAAAGTTTAGAGATGGTTGGTTAAAACAAACAAACAAAAAGCCTGCCCAACCAAAATTTCAATCATAATGTAAATTACTCATGTGGATGCAAGTAAAGCATAGAAAATATAGTCAATAGTTCTGTGACATCTTTCTGTGTTCACAGAGAATTACTGCACTAGTTGGGGTGAGGATTTAATAGTGAGGATAACTGTTGAATCACTATGCTGTATACATGAAACCAATATAATATTGTACATCAACTATACTTCAATGAAAATGAAAAAAAAAGAAATTGCTTGATGAAACAATATCTAAAACATTCATAAAATTTGCATAGTTTATGTTAATCCAAATGTCTTTTATTTCTGGCACAGACCTCTTGCTTTACAAAGCAAAACTGACGGCCCTAACTGCTGCATCTCTGGATCCATCATCATGTTTACATGGAAGCCACTCTTCCCATGGGCTGGTTCCAGCCAATAACAGTATGGCAGGAGTACAAATAGAGATCCATTACTGAAAGATACAAAACTCTCCCATTGGGTAATTTTAGCTCAAGCACTTCTATAATCCTGGCCAAAAGTCTCTTGAACTGTGCTGCAATCTTCCTGCCCAATCCATTTTCTTTTCCTCTTTCTTCACTGGTATATGATGCATCAAGATTGGAAGGTTCTCTCAATCTTATCAAGCTCCTTCCCCTTGACCTTCAAAGGCATTTTCCCTAAACTATTATATATCTAATCCCATCTCAGTGTCTTCTCAAAGGACCCTAACACAAATGATGCCAGGAAGGGTCCAATAAAATAGGCAGTAATAATACAGGCTTTGGAGACTGGTTCACTTAGCACTCAATGGGAAAAGAGAATGCTATCTTGAGTATTCTGTGGGAAACAAATAACCCCTGAAACGAAGTGGCATCCCGATTGATAAATTTCACTTGTGATGACCCAGGGAAATGTTCCAGTGGAGGAGATCTTTCAGGAACAATGATTCAAGGCATTTTAAAGATACGGGAAGAAGAATATGTCTATAAGAACAGTGGAGTAGACCGGTCATCAAGGATGACCTGAAGAAGGTTAATGAAAAATTGAAAGCTGTTAGCAAACAGGTAAAAGCTAGGGGTTAAAACCTCAGAACCTCTTTGGTAAATTAATAGAAGTGTTTATCTCCTGCAGTGGAAGAGCAAGCACTGTTGAGGAGCAGACACAGGATCTTATAGTCAGAGTCACAGAGCTCCAGAGCCAAAGGTTCAGCCACAGCAAACCCATTATGCTTAAATTTGGCTGTGGGTGGAAAAACCTGGGACCTCAAAATGCAGGGGACATCTGGATAAATATCCTTCGGAATGTTTACTCTATAGACTCCTAAATCCTCAGAACTTGCAGAGCTTTCTCACCCTTTCCTGTAAGAGTTAGCACTTCTGCTATGCTGGAAAATGCTGTAGAGGCCTCTCCCCTGTAATAGTACAGCATCTATTCCTTTTACCCTCCCATCTCATAGGAGCTATTCCCACCTACTCTCCTGGCTATGTATGTAACTAGGATTAAATATCAGGACAACCTATCTAGGGACCATCTAGGCCTGATAAGAGGAAAAAAGGAGATTATACCCTGATGGAGCTAAAGGAATTAGCTAGTTTGTGCCAGCAGTAGTTAGGGAAGTACTTCTGGGATTAGATTTTGAAGGTGCTTGATTATGGCTACCAGAATATAAGCCTGGATAAGCAAGAATTAATTGACTAAGTAGCACTTTCTGAGAACATGGGATTTAATACTCTTGCAAGGGCCCCAGAGGATGGGGCAAACTCACTTGCTTGTGTGCTACGTTCTTAGAAGCCTGGAGAAAGCAATGGCCTATGATGAATGAAATGTAAATGCTGAGGTATGGTAGCATATAATAGAGAAAAAAATATAAAGTCTCAGGGAGGTGGGGAGGCTCCAAGGACTGTATTATGAGAGACCAGAAGACTTAGACAAGGATAGTGTTCCACAGGAGGGCCTAGAGGACATACCATTCACTGAGGACATCAGGAATACACTGGTGAAAGGGATACCAATATCACTAAGAATTTAATGTTGGTTGTCCTTTGAAGACCAGAGATGATGGTAGGAGATGAGATCACAGAGCTAGGCTCACTAATATCTATGAGGATAATAGAGCTCTGATGTAGCAGAGGATGGGGGACAAGGTTTAACTGACAGAAGCCAGGAAGCCACAATTACAATTAACAACTAGTAATGTGAAGAGCCAGTCATGGGAGCTTTACCCACAGGGAGTTGTGAAGATGGTTGATAGAACATGGCATTTCTAGGAGCAATATAGACAAGCAACCCACAAGGGTATTGGTCAACATCTATATACAGACAAAGAAAAGTGGATGAGAAGGAGGCTAAGGGAGGTTGCCTCAATAAAAATTCATGATCTTTTGCTCAGTTTCCAGACATATTTTGGGAACTTTTCATCAGTTTAGGGCTATTCCTACTTAATCTTCCTTTCTTTACCATCTCCTTCATAGGTGTCAGGTCTGCAATGTGGTCTAAAGGTTCTCTGTGCCATCTTTGGCTCCCTTTCCTTTATCCTCACGCATTACCCCTAATAAATCTTTGTACACTGTATCCTGTCCTAGTTTCTGTTTCTGAAGGACCCAAAACAACTTCTCAGAGACTACACAGAACTGGTTTGTGGCTAAACTGTTGCCACAAATGGCAAAAAATGCCACGATTCTTTTCAGCTCCTCCCATCAACAGAAGGACTTTACGTCCCTACTGCTTGGATCTGAGCTGGCCTTGTTACTTGCTTTGGCCAAATGAGTGTAGCAGAAGTAATGTTTTAAGAATTCTGAGCCTGGAATTCAATATACTTTGCAAGCTTCTTCTTCATTCTGGTTACCCAGACACTACCACCATATGAACAAGCCTGAGGCCACAGATATTGTTTCTGTGGAACCCCTTAAGGAGAATATTCTAAGAAAATACACTGTGGGAAATTTAAAACCCAGTCAGATAACATCATAGTGCCTTAACCTAGTGGAATGTCTCCAACAGGAAAGATTTCAGGTATCATACCATATGACACTTCTGCGACACAGAAAATATAAGGCAGTGATACTCTGGGAATCTTTCAACCTAGTAGCATAATGGTGGCTACCTACTCAAAATGCACATAGACTCATCCATTACACCAGCAAAAATTAAATTTAAACTAATAATAATAATTCCATTTCCAGCTATGAATTTCAGGAGAAATATTTTACCAACACATCTGACAAGAAAAATTATAAACTATAAAAAACAGGATGAAATACCAAAACAAAAATTGTTTGGAGACATAGGCTGCTGCCCAGTCAACTAGGAACAAAGGGGTTAAGATCCCAGATATAAGCTCACCAAAATGAGGTTAACTGTATACATTGCTTCCATCATAAGGGCATTTGCCAACTTTTCATTAAGGCCAAGACAGAATGAGAAGCTTAACAGAAGGCGATGGCTAAGAGTCAAAGATGACAGCAGAGACTTCTGGTGATCTCATGGGCTGTGGAGACAAAATTGGAGTGTAAATTTTCCAGAGTAAATTCTGTAACATGTAACTGGAGGCCCAGAAGCAGAAGAAAGGGAGAATCAGACAGAAGTAATATTTGGCTGAAAATTTTCTAAAGCTGATAAAAGACCCATAGATTCAAGAAGTTTATTGAACCCTACATAATAGAAACACAAGGAAAATGACACCTAGGCATATGAGAGTAAAATTTTAGACCAGTAAATGCAGCCAGAGGTGGGAAGAGGGAGGATGGGCATATTACCTTCACGAGAGCAAATATTGCTCGTAACAACTGACTTCTCAACAAACACGCTGGATACCGTAATACAAAGCTTGTTCCCGGGGCAAGATAAACCTTGGTGCATGCAAAGCACAGAAGTAGGGCTAGTGTGACTGAAATATAAGACAGAGTGACTGGAAGAGAAACAATGAGGCTGGAAAAGGAGGCAGGAAGTAGATCATGCAAAGGTAGATCTGTGTTTTCTTGTACTGTGTTGTACCTATGTTGCATTGTACTTCACTGTAGTGCAGTGTATCATACGCATCCTGTCGTATTGTGCTGTATTCTAAGTATGCTGTTTATAGACTGGATGGAATGTGTGACATGGATGGGAAATATGGGAAGTAAAAGTAGGTAAGACACTGGAACAGAATGCCTTGCTAGAAATAAAACTTGTTTTCCTCTTTTCTGTCTTCCTCAGCTTTAAGGCTATAGTAGGAGTTTGATATAGATCTTGATCTAAATGTAATAAGAAGCCATTTAAGATATGGATTAAAGACGGTGGCGTGAGAGGTGAGACAGAGGCTTCCTCCTAAAGCCGAATATAATATGAAAATATAACTACTACAACTACTCTTGAAACAGCAACAGGAAAGAGGATGGCAACAAACTGCATACACCTGGAGACAAGAGCAGCCCTCACAGAAAAGGGTAACATACTAAAGCTGTGGTTCTGCGGGATCCAAGCCCTTCCCCCACCACAGCTCATCAGCAGGAGGAACAGGAATGGAGCAGGGAGGGACTAGAGAACTCGGTCTGCTGAATACCTAACTCTGGAGATCTGCTCTGGGAGCACAAACCTACATTTCATGGTGCTTGCATAATACTCTCATAATTAGGGGGTTGGAAAGCTAAGACAGGCAGAATTCCTGGAGAGACTGAGATTCCAGCTGCTTGTGGAAAGCAGGGATCCATATCCAGCTGCTCTGGGACAAAAGAAAGGCAGGCAGTCTGAGAGACTTCCTAACAAAGAAGCCCTTACCAAGAGGGCTGCTAAAGGGGCAAGGACAGCACAGAGCTTACTGCTCAGGAGAAAGGACAGGTAGACAAAATTGTCCGGGTGCACTCTGCCCAGCAGATTGGGAGTTTTCATGATCTTCAGGTGCTCCAGCTTCCTGGCTGCCTACACAGCTCCAAGAACCTCTTCTTTGACAGGCAGACTAGTGCACCTTTCTCCTGGCCAGCCCCACTGGGCTTGCAAACCGGGAAACCCTTCCCTGGTGTTAGACCAGCCAGAGGGAAGATCTGTCTACAGCAACTACAAACACAAAGCACAGAGGCTTATACCTGTGTGCTCGGCCCACTGCTTCAGGCAGTGGACACAGGCATAGCAGCCAGGAACCAGGAAACAGCACTTTCCTCCCCCAAGGCACCAATAAGACTCCCCTACAATCCCCGACATTGCTTCAGGAGCTGAGCAGCTCCAGAGAGTAGAGCTTCTGGGCATTTGTGTATACCTAGAGGGTGCCATACACAAATATGAAACGCCAAAGGAACCTGGTCCAGAGTAAAATTATGAATACCACTCCTGAGAAAGATTTAAATGATATGGACCTTATGACTCTGCCTGAAAGGGAGTTCAAAATAAAAATCATTAACATGCTCATGGAGGGATGGAAAGATATTCAATAACTCAGGAATTAATTCTGGTCAGAGATCCAATCATTGAAGAACACAATGGACGGTATTAAAAGCAGATTGGATACTATGGAGGAGATGATAAATGAAATAGAAACTAGAGAAAAGGAATACAAAGAAGCTGAGGCACAGAGAGAAAACAGGATCTCTATTCCTCAAAGTCAATCAAGGAATAGAGAAACACTACAGAATATGATACCTAATATATAAAGAATGGAGAAGGAAGAAAAAAGAGGAGGGAAACAAACAAACAAACAAACAAAAAAAGAACCATTAGATTGTGTTTGTAATAGCATATTAAGTGAGTTGTTAGACTTTTAGATAGTAGGGAAGTTAACATTGAACCTTTGGTAACCATGAATCTGAAGCCTGCAATGCCAATAAGTATATACTTATCCATAATCACCCTAAATGTAAAAGACTGAATGCACCAGTCAAAAGACATAGAGTCACTGAATGGATAAAAAAACAAGACCCATCTGTATGGTGCCTTCAAGAGACTCACTTTAAATCCAAAGACATACATAGACTCAAAGTGAAGGGATGGAGAAAGACATTTCATGCAACTAAAAGGGAGAAAAAAGCAGGAATTGCAGTACTTATATCAGACAAAATAAACTTCAAAACAAAGAAAGTCACACGAGACAAAGAAGGACATTACATAATGATAAAAGGGTCAATCCAACAAGAAGATATAACATTTATAACTATCTATGCACCCAACACAGGAGCTCCTACATATGGGAAACAAATACTAACAGAATTAAAGGGGGAAGCAGAATGCAATGCATTCATTGTAGGAGACTTCAATACACCACTCACCCTGAAGGACAGATCAACCAGACAGAAAATAAGTAAGGAGACAGAGGCACTGAACAACACATTAGAACAGATGGACCTAACAGACATCTACAGAAATCTACAACCAAAACAACAGAATACACATTCTTCTCAAGTGCACATGGAATATATTCAAGAACATATCATATACTAGGCCACAAAAAGAGCCTCAGTAAATTCAAAAAGATTGAAATTGTACTGAACAGCTTCTCAGACCACAAAGGAATGAAACTAGAAATGAATTACGCAAAGAAAATGAAAAATCTCACAAACACATGGAGGCTTAATAACATGCTCCTAAATAATCAATGGATCAATGACCAAATAAAAAGAGAGATCAAGCAATATATGGAGACAAATGACAACAATAATTCAACACCACAAAATCTGTGGGACGCACCGAAGGCCGTGCTAAGAGGGAAGTATATTGCAATACAGGCCTACCTCTGGAAAGAAGAAAATTCCCATATGAGCAGTCTAAACACACAATTAACGAAACTAGAAAAAGAAGAATAAATGAGATGCCAAGTCAGTAGAAGGAGGGACATAATAAAGATTAGAGCATAAATAAATAAAATCGAGGAGAATAAAACAATAGAAAGGATCAATGAAAGCAAGAGCTGGTTCTTCAAGAAAATAAACAAAATAGATAACCCCCTAGCAAGACTTATCAAGAAAAAAAGAGAGTCTACCTACATAAACAGAATCGGAAATGAGAAAGGAAAAATCACAACGGATACCACAGGAATACAAAGAATTATTAGAGAATACTATGAAAAATTATATGCTAACAAACTGGATAACCTAGAAGAAATGGACAATTTTCTAGAAAAATATAACCTTCCAAGGCTGACCCAAAAAGACACAGGCAATCTCAACAGACCAATTACCAGCAATGAAATTGAACTGGTAATCAAAAACGTACCTACGAACAAAATGCCTGGGAAAGATGGATTCACCACTGAATTTTATCAAACATTTAGTGAAGACCTAATACCCACCCTCCTTAAAGTTTTCCAAGGAGTAGAAGAAGAGGGAATACTTCCAAACTCATTCTATGAGGCCATGATCCCTCTAATAACAAATCCGGGCAAAGACACCACAAAAAAAGAAAACTACAGACCAATAGCCCTGATGAACATAGACGCAACAATACTCAACAAAATATTAGCAAACCAAATTCAAAAGTACATCAAAAGGATCATCCATCATGATCAAGTAGGATTTATTCCAGGGATGCAGGGATGGTGCAACATTCGAAAATCCATCAACATCATCCACCACATCAACAAAAAGATGGACAAAAACCACATGATCATCTCCATAGATGCTGAAAAAGCTTTTGACAAAAGTCAACATCCATTCATCATAAAAACTCTCAACAAAATGGGTATAGAGGGCAAGTACCTCAACATAATAAAAGCCATATATGACAAACCCACAGCCAACATTATAGTTAACAGTGAGAAGCTGAAAGCTTTTCCTTTAAGATCGGGAACAAGACAACGATGCCCACTGTCCCCACTTCTATTCGACATAGTACTGGAGGTCCTAGCCACAGCAATCAGACATCACAAAGAAATAAAAGGCATCCAGATTGGCATGGAAGAAGATAAACTGTCCCTGTTTGCAGATGACATGATATTGTACATAAAAAACCCTAAAGAATCTACTCCAAAACTACTAGATCTAATATCTTAATTCAGCAAAGTTGTGGGACACAAAATTCATGAGCAGAAATCTGTTGCATTCCTATACACTAACAATGACTTAGCAGAGAGAGAAATCAGGAAAAGACTTCCATTCAAAGTTGCATCAAAAAGAATAAAATACCTAGGAATAAATCTAACCAAGGAAGTGAAAGACCTGTACTCTGAAAAGTACAAGACATCATGAGAGAAATTAAAGAAGATACCAAAAAATGGAAACACATCCCATGCTCATGGATAGGAAGAATTAATATTGTCAAAACGGCCATCCTGCCTAAAGCAATCTATAGATTCAATGCAATTCCTATCAAAATACCAACAGCATTTTTCAATGAACTAGAGAAAGTCATTCTAAAATTCATATGGAACCACAAAATAACCCAAATAGCCAAAGCAATCCTGAGA
The DNA here is from genome assembly GCA_029783875.1 of Phataginus tricuspis. Classification (NCBI taxonomy): domain Eukaryota; kingdom Metazoa; phylum Chordata; class Mammalia; order Pholidota; family Manidae; genus Phataginus; species Phataginus tricuspis. Next base: position 83,063,776 of record JAQQAC010016209.1, read on the forward strand.
AGGAAGAATAAAGCTGGGGGGGATTATGCTCCCCAACTTCAAGCTTTACTACAAAGCAACAGTACTCAAGACAATTTGGTACTGGCACAAGAATAGACCCATAGACCAATGGAACAGACTACAGAGCCCTCATAGAAACCCAACCATATATGGTCAATTAATATATGATAAAGGAGCCATGCACATACATTGGGGAAATGACAGCCTCATCAACAGCTGGTGTTGGCAAAAATGGACAGTTACATGCAAGAGAATGAAACTGGATTATTGTTTAACCCCATACACAAAAGTAAACTCGAAATGGATCAAGGACCTGAATGTAAGTCATGAAACCATAAAACTCTTAGAAGACAACATAGGCAGAAATCTCCTGAATATAAGCATGAATGACTTCTTCCTGAATGCATCTCCTCAAGCAAGGGAAACAAAAGTAAAAATGAACTCATGGGACTACATCAAACAAAAAATTTTCTGTACAGCAAAGGACACCATCAACAGAACAAAAAGGCATCTTACAGTATGGGAGAATATATTTGTAAATGACATATCCGACAACCAGTTAACATCCAAAATACATAAAGAACTTACATGCCTCTACACCCAAAAAGAAAATAACCTGATTAAAAAATGGGCAGAGGATATGAAGAGACAGTTCTCCAAAGAAGAAATTCAGATGGCCAACAGGCACATGAAAAGATGCTTCACATCACTAATCATCAAGGAAATGCAAATTAAAACCACAATGAGATATCACCTCACACCAGTAAGGATGGCCAGTATCCAAAAGACTAAGAACAACAAATGCTGGCAAGGATGTAGAGAAAGGGAAACCCTCCTACACTGCTGGTGGGACTGTAAGCTGGTACAACCATTGTGGAAAGTAATATGGAGGTTCCTCACAAAACTAAAAATACAAATACCATTTGATCTGGGAATCCCACTCCTTGGAATTTACCCAAAGAATACAACTTCTCAGATTCAAAAAGACTTATGCACCCCTATGTTTATTGCAGTACTTTTTACAATAGCCAAGATATGGAAGCAGCCTAAGTGTCCATCAGTAGATGAATGGATAAAGAAGAGGTGGTATATATACACAATGGAATACTATTCAGCCTTAAGAAGGAAACAAATTCTGCTATTTGCAACAACAAGGATGGAGCTGGAGGATATTATGATCAGTGAAATAAGTCAGGTGGAGACAGACAAGTCCCAAATAATTTCCCTCATTTGTCGAGTGTAACAACGAAGCAAAACTCAAGGAACAAAATAGCAGCAGACTCAGAGACTCCAAGAAGGAACTAGTGGTTACCAAAGGGGAGGGGTGTGGGAGGGTGGGAGAAGGGGATTGTGGGATATTATGTTTAGTACACATGGTGTGTGGAACCACGGAGAAAACAGTGTAGCACAGAGAAGGCAAATAGTGAATCTGTGTCATCTTACTACACTGATGGACAGTGACTGAATTGGGGTATGAGTGGGGACTTAATAATATGGGCAAATGCAGTAACCACATTGTTTTTTCATGTGAAACCTTCATAAGAGTGTATATCAATAATACCTTCATTTAAAAAAATGGCAAATAAATAAATAAATAAATAAATAAATAAAATAAAAAAGAAGCCATTTAAGAGTTTCAACGTAATGAATGATTCTTGTTATGCCCAACAGTTCCCCTCTTGTCTGATTTCCAAACCTATCCTCATCCTGGTCCCCCTCATCTAATACATCTTGGTTGACCAATACTCCACATAAAATGTGATTCCTACAATAGAATACTACACTACAAATATAAGCTTACCAACTGCAGCATAGAGGGAGGACCATGGATTTCTTTAAAATTGACATTATACACCTATCAACAACACACACTCATTTTTGATTTGCTTTATTCAGGAGCCTCTACAAATGATATTTTCTTCCATTTCCAAAGATTTTATTTGACTTCTTTTTTGAAAACTCCAAACAGGATAGAAGGACCAATAATTTATCAACCCCAAATACCATACAGATTTTGCACTAGTTTCCTAAATGCCATCCCCCAGTGTTCTCTACTCCCACTTTCTATCCAAGCTCCTGCTGTTTCCCTGAGATTGAAATTTTGAATTTAGGCTTTGGTTAGAGAAACTCCAACCGGCTGACCTTGATTCATATGCAGATTCCGTTCCAAGGTTAGAGCTCTGTAAGCAGGATGGTTGCAAAAGCCTCACTGAAATAAGATTTTTAGGCATGTTTAATTTAAAACACTAAATATTTCATCTATAAAATGAGGATGGAAGAGCTCATATCTGAGCTTTTAGCTTCTTTTTCTCTTCCTGATATTTAAAAGCTGTGAATTTTAAGACCTCCAAGAAGCTAGCAGAGGACATGACATGGGAAAGTGCTTCAGTATTGATCCCTCCCACGGGACTGAAGACTAGTAAGGAAATGCTTATTCCAAAGATTTCAGTAGGAAGATGTCTACTGTCCAACCCTCTGCCCCACATCCTAGAGAGAAGGAAACACTGAGTCTATCAGTCAAGCTTTTTATAAAATTAACTTAAGGCATATTAGCTATGTACTACGGGTTAAGCACTGTGCTTGGTTCCAGGAATACCATAGAAAAGAAGCAGTTACTAAGATACCCTCCTAACTTTTGGAGGTCTCTCACATGATCAATCTTTGTATTTTAATTTCTTTTAATTGAAAATCTCTCCCTCTTTCTTTCCTTCCTTCCTTTCTTTTCCTCCCTCCCTCCCTTCCGCCCTTTCTCCCTTCCTCCCACCCTTCCTCCCTTCCTTCCTTCCTTCTTTCTTCCCTTCCTTCCTTCCTTTTTTCTCTCTCTGTCTCCATCTACCACACATATACACTCACACACATAGGCTTGTTTTGCTTTTTTCAACAAACATGGCCTCACTCCAAGTCCTGAAGAAAATGCCTTACAATCTTAGTATGAACAGGAAATATCCCATTTATGTATGCTCCCCAAATACACCAATCTCAACAGTACCTTAAGACTATGGTGAACACTCAACCACATTTGTGCTTTAATAATAACCTTTTAGGAATGACAATTTTAGGGCTGATAGGTAGTACCATAATGGATTATTAGACACTGCTAGCCATCACTGTTGCTTTCAGTGTTTTCATGGCTTGGTAGGGGCTTTGCTTTCATTTTTCTCTATATTTTTTCTTTCTGAGCCACAATTTTACAACTGACAAAACAAAATGCTTCAAGGGTTTGAAATTAATAATGAGTGGAAAACATGATTGAGTTATTGTGCTCAACCTATAGTCACACAGATCTATAAAACTCATTTATTTTATACAACACTGCTTCTGGAATTTTAACTCCTCTTATCACAGGACAGCCAAGTTTATGGTAGCCAGCTGTTTACTGATGACAGAAAATTCTAACCTGGTAACTGCACTCCTCAAAGTGTTTTTGTAGACTGATGCTTTTTAAAGTGTTTGAAGTGAGTCTGTGGCTTTCTGTGCCTCAATTATTTATGTTGATGGATCCAGGAGATTAGTATCTGCCTTACTAAGGAGCCATAGTACCCCTTCCATGATATGCCTATTGGTACAGATTTGTATCAACGCTGCATGCTGAACACCTTACTTAGCCTTTTCCGATTCTCCTGAAAGGAAAAACATCTGCTTTTATCTTTCATATGGCAGAATTAATACTAAGTATTTGTCTGAGGCCAGTTTGAAGGTATAATTGTAATGTCTACCAATTAAGGAGTACCCAGTGATAAACAAGCACTATGCTAGGTCCTTTATATGGACATTCACATGTTAATCACCAAAACAGCTCTATGAGGTAAGTAGGCTCAAAGAGATTATATTTCTTTTCCAAGATATTTGTTGCCAGAGGCTGAGGGTAGGGGAAATGGAGATTTTGGTAAAAGGGTATGAACTTTTAGCTATGGGGTGAATAAGGTCTGAGAATCTACTATAAACCAAAGTGACTATAGTTCATAACACTATGTTATTAATGATCACTATTAATTGAAATTTGCTAAGAGAGTAAAACTTTAAAGTTATTACCAAAAATAAAAAGATAACTATGTGAGGAACAGGAAAAAAAAGATAGTAGAGCTACAGATTGCAAAGGTGAAATTCAAGTCTGCAGTCATTACCTACAGCCCAGCCCCTATGTGGAAACCAAGCTATTCTCAGACAGTCCTGCTGAAATACAGAGAATTATTAACCTAATAACATCTTGAATGTCAACATTTGTTAAAGTGGCCTACTAATGATGCAAAGTTCAGGTTATCAGGAATGGTGAGCAACACAGTAAAACACATTTAATGATACCTGAAATAACTAAGATTTGATAACTTTTCCCAAGTTAATTAGTTGAGCCAAGATCAGCAAATGATTTTCTTTTTAAGCAAGGGCTTTTTGGTCAGCTTATCTGAAGTTAGAAACAACTGTACTGAAAGCTTTAAATAGTCCTTGATATTTCATCATATTAGGACAAGGCCCTTGGCTTCCTTTGCAGATAAGATATGCATATCTTCAAGTAGGCCAGCTTCTGAATATAAACAATAAAAGGTTTTCATATGGGTTAACATATAAGAATAATTATCTGGACTAAACCAAAGAATATTACGTTAACACTGTGTATTAACAATTGTTGAACCTCACGATAAAATTTGCATAAAGAAAAAATCCATAATTTTTATTACTGATGTTACTGTTAGGGAGCTCATTAATACCTTAAGACACCAAGGTCATACACCAGCTCTGAGGACAAAGTAAAAGACCTAGTATAACCTAATAGTTAATGAGTTGTAATTGTATGGAAGACACTGCCTCATTTAATCTTCACAACAACCCTGTAAGGCAGGTGCTATTACTATCCATGTTTTGAAGTTAAGGAAACACATGTAAGGAAAAATATATATATAAATAAAGTTAAGTAATGTACCCAAAATTACACAGTTGATAAATATCAGAACCAGAATTTGAACTCAAATACAAACATCTCAAAATAAAGAAGAAAAATAGAATAAATGTGTGTAGAATGCAGAGAAAACTTGAGTTTAATACTCTTAGGACAATTTAAAATGGTAAAACATACAGAGATTGATATTTGTTTGGAAACTAAGTTGTCCCATGGCACATGTATTAACTTGGACTATAAGTCCATTTGTATTCCAAGTGTCTATCCCAGTGGATACATAATAGGCATTCAAAAAATATTTATTGAGACTAAGATAATATGTATATGAATTATACTTCAATTACAAAAAACCTAGAATAAGAACTTTGTACCTATGAATCACAATGTTAAAGCAAGATTTCTAAAATTAAACTTTCAAACTTTGATAACTATAGATTCATAAAGTTGCAAGAAATAACACAGAGATGTTGCCAAACCTTCTCCTGGTTTCACCCAGTAGTAACATCCTACGAAACTATTGTATTATATCACACTAGAAAATTGACATTTATATTGTCAAGACACAGAAAAGTTTCCTCACTACAGAGATCCCTTCTTTTCCCCTTTAATAGCTATGCCCACTGCCCTTTCTTGCTCCTTCAATCCTTAACCTCTGGAATTCACTAACCTGTTCTCCACCTCTATGATTTTGCCATTTAAAGAATGGTATATAGAGGGGACATTCTCAAGATTATGCCTTGAGTAGGGTGGTGGAACATATGTATTTTGAAAATAGAGGAAATACAACTATTCCTAAAATAGTGACCAGAAGATACAGTACACCAGCCAGGCTACATCTACATCTGCGAGAACTCAACATCTCATGGGAAAGGGTAAGATACAACACCATAAACTGGCAGGACCTGAGCACTCCCCCAACCCCAGCTCACTGGTGAGAGGAAAAGAATCAGAGTGGGGAGGGAGTGGAAGCACAGGACTTCTAAATAACCAGTCCTAGTAATCTGCACCAGGAGCACAGACACACATTGCAGGGTGTACTGGATATTAGAGGAACGGAAAAGCAAAATCCAAAACTAAGCCTGAGAACAGTTTCCCACAGCTGGCTGCCCTTGGACAAACGAAAAGCAGGTGCTTTAAAAGTCTTAAAGGGACAAGGTTTTAACAGGTGGACAAAATCGTCCTGGCACACTCAGCCCAGCAGGCTGGAATCTTAAGGAACTTCAGGTGCTCTAACCCCCTGGGTGGCAACACAGCTCCAAAGCTTCTCATGGTGATCAGCAGCCTGCTGTTCATTCCCTCCCACTGGCACTGCAAGCAAACTGGCTGACCTGCCATTGCTGTGGAAGAGCTGGGGAGCAGCCCCAACAACAGTAACCACACAGAGGCTTCTCCCTGCCCATGGCTAACTGGCCCAGACCCAGAGGCTACTCCCTTTGTGCGGTTGCCAGGCAAAGGAATAAGACACCGGCACAGAGTCCAGGAAGCATGAAGGGGTTCCGTTCTCATGGCAGAACACATACTACTCACCTGTGACCCCAGAAAATGCCCTAGGCCATCTCGAGGGCTGACCTGCCCACGGAAGCTCAGGGGACTAACCCAGGGGCTGCTCCCTGTGTGCACTGGCCCAGCACAGGCAGCAGAGACTGGTGCAGAGTTCGAGAAGCATGAAGGAGCTCTGGTCTTGTGGCAGAGCACACAGAGCACTCCTGAAACCTCTGCCAGTGCCCTAGGCCATCCAAAAGGCCACCCGCCCATGGCACCACAGGGGATTAACCCAGAGGTTGCTCCCTATGTGCAGTTGACAGGCACAGGCCATGGAGATGGGCAAGGCAACCGGCAAGCAGGAAGGGACTTTGTTCTCTCAGCTGACACACGTGCCACTTGCCAGCAACCACTCCCATCACCATGAAAAGGCAGAACAACCTTCTTCATTCCAAAATCCCTCAAACATCAGAGAGAGGGTATGGTGAGACTGAAACCACCAAACTTCCTGAAAAAGAATTCAAAATAAAAGTCATAAGCATGCTGATGGAGCTACAGAGAAATATTCTAGAGCTGAGGGAATAATTCTGGAGGGAAGATAACAGAAATGAAACAAACAATGGAAAGATTTAAGAGCATACTGGATGAAATGGAAGAGACTGTTAATGGAATAGAATTCAGAGAACAGGAATGCAAAGAAGTTGAGGCAGAGAGACATAAAAGGATCTCTAGGAATGAAAGAATATTAACAGAACTGTGTGACCAATCCAAAAGGAACAATATTTGCATTTTAGGGCTACAAGAAGAAGAACAGAGAAAAAAAGGGTTAGTAAGTGTCTTTGAAGAAATAATTGCAGAAAACTTCCCCAATCTGTGGAAGGAAATAGTCTCTCAGACCATGGAAGTCCACAGATCTCCCAACACAAGGTACCCAAGGAGGACAACACCAAGACATATAATAATTAAAATGGAAAAGATCAAAGACAAGGACAGAGTATTAAAAGCAGCCAGAGAGAGAAAAAAGATCACCTACAAAGGAAAACCCATCAGGCTATCATCAGACTTCTCACCAGAAACCTTACAGGCCAGAAGGGAATGGAATAATATATTCAGTGCAATGAAACAGAAGGGCCTCGAACAAAGAATACTCTATCCAGTAAGATTATCATTTAAATTTGAAGGAGGAATTAAACAATTCCCAGATAAGAAAAAGTTGAGGGAATTTACCTCCCACAAACCATCTCTACAGTGTATTTTAAAGGACTGCTCTACATGGAACTATGCCTAAGGCTAAACAGCTGTCACTAGAGAAAATAAAAACACAGCAAAGAAAGTAGACCAACCAAATACTAACAAATAAATGCAAAATAAAATCACCTATCCACAAAATCAGTCAAGAGAAACACAAAGAGTACAGAATAAAACAGCTAACATATAAATAGTGGAGGAGGAAAAAAAAGAAGGGAGAGCAATAAAGAATCATCAGACTGTGTTCATAACAGTGTAATAAATGAGTTAAGTTAGACAGACAGTAAAAAAGCTGCCCTTGAACCTTTGGTAATCACGAATCCAAAGCCTGCAATGGCAATAAGTACATATCTATCGATAATCACCTTAAATGTGAATGGACTGAATGCACCAGTCAAAAGACACAGAATTACAGGATGCATAAAAAAGCAAGATCCACCTATGTGCTCCCTACAAGAGATTCATTTCAAACCCAAAGACATACAAAGAGTAAGTGAAGGGATGGAGATATTTCATGCAACTAGTAGGGAGAATAAAGCAAGCATTCAAGTACTTGTATCAGACAAAATAGACTTCAAAACAAAGAAAGTAAGAAGAGACAAAGAAGAACATTACATAATGATAAATGGGTCAGCCCAACAAGAGGATATAACCATTATAAATATCTATGCACTCAACACAGGAGCACTGACGTATCTGAAGCAAATACTAACAGAATTAAATGGGGAAATAGAATACAATGCATTCATTTTGGGAGACTTCAACACTCCACTCACTCCAAAGGACAGATCAACAAGACAGAAAATAAATAAGGAGACAGAGCCACTGAACGACACATTACAACAGATGGACCTAATAGACATCTATAGAACACTCCACCCAAAAGTAGCAGAATACACATTCTTTTCAAGTGCACATGGAACATTTTCAAGAATAGAACTCGCACTAGGCCACAAAAAGAACCTCAGTAAATTCAAAAAGATTGAAACTGTACCATTCAACTTCTCAGATCATAAAGGTATGAAACTAGAAATAAATTATACAAAGAAAACAAGAACATTTACAAGCACATGGAGGCTTAAGAACATGCTCCTAAATAATCAATGGATCAATGACCAAATTAAAACAGAAATCAAGCAATATGTGAAGACAAATGAAAACAATAGCACAATGCTCCAACTTCTGTGGGATACAGCGAAGGCAGTTCTAAAAGGAAAGTATATAGCAATCTAGGCCTGTTTAAAAAAGGAAGATCAACCCCAAATTAATAATCCAAAGTCACAATTACTGAAACTTGAAAAAGAAGAACAAATGAGGCTCAAAGTCAGCAGAAGGAGGGATATAATAAAGATCAGAGAAGAAATAAATGAAATTGAGAAGTATAAAACAATAGAAAGAATCAATGAAACCAGAGGGTGATTCTTTGAGAAAATATACAAAATAGATAAACCCCTAACCAGATTTATCAAGAAAAAAAGAGAGTGCACACAAATAACCATAATCAGAAATGAGAGAGGAAAAATCATTATGGACACCATGTAAATACAAAGAATTATTAGAGAATACTATGAAAAATTACGCGCTAACAAACTGGATAACCTAGAGGAAATGGATAACCTTCTAGAAAAATACAACCTTCTAAGACTGACCAAACAAGAAACAGAAAATCTAAACAGACCAATAACCAGCAATGAAATAGAATCAGTAATCAAGAAACTACGCAAGAATAAAACCCCTGGACCAGATGAATTCACTGCTGAATTTTATTGGACATTTAGAGAAGACATAATACCCATTCTCCTTAAAGTTTTCCAAAAAATAGAAGAGGAGGGAATACTTCCAAACTCATTCTATGAAGCAAGCATCACTCTAATACCAAAACCAGTCATAGACACAAAAAAAACAGAAAACTGCAGACCAATATCCTTGATGAACATAGATATAAAAATACTCAACAAAATATTAGGAAACCGAATTCAAAAATACATCAAGAGGATCATACAGCATGATCAAGTGGGATTCATCCCAGGGATGCAAGAATGGTACAACATTCAAAAATCCAACAGCATCATCCACCACATCAACAAAAAGAAGGACAAAAACCACATGATCATCTCCATAGATGCTGAAAAAGCATTTGACAAAATTCAACATCCATTCATGATAAAAACTCTCAACAAAGTGGGTATGGAGGTCAAGTACCTCAACATAATAAAGGCCATATATGACAAACTCACAGCCAACATTATACTTAACAGCAGGAATCTGAAAGCTTTTTCTTTAAGATTGAGAACAAGACAAGGATGCCCATTCTTCCCACTTCTATTCAACATAGTGCTGGATGTCCTAGCCACAGCCATCAGACAACACAAAGAAATAAAAGGCATCCAGATTGGCAAGGAAGAAGCCAAACTGTCACTGTTTGCAGATGACATGATATTGTACATAAAAATCCCTAAAAAATCCACTCCAAAACTACTAGAACTAATATCTGAATTCAGCAAAGTTGTAGGATTCAAAATTAATACACAGAAATCTGTTGCATTCCTATACACTAGCAATGAACTAGCAGAAACAGAAATCAGGAAAACAATTCCATTCACAACTGCATCAAAATAATAAACTATTTAGGAATAAACCTAACCAAAGAAGTGAAAGACCTATACTCTGAAAACTATAAGACACTTCTGAGAAAACTTAAAGAAAATACCAATAAATGAAAAAACATCCCATGTTCATGGATAGGAAAATTTAATTGTCAAAATGGCCATCCTGCCTAAAGCAATCTACAGATTCAATGCAATTCCTATCAAAATACCAACAGCATTCTTCATTGAACTACAGAAAATCATTCTAAAATTCATATGGAACCACAAAAGACCCTGATCCTGAGAAGCAATCCTGAGAAGGAAGAATGAAGCTGAGGGGATTATGCTCCCCAACTTCAAGCTTTACTACAAAGCCACAGTACTCAAGACAATTTGGTACAGGCACAAGGACAGACCCATAGACCAGTGGAAAAGAATAGAGAGCCCAGATATAAACCCCAGCATATATGGTCAATTAATATATGATAAAGGAGCCATGGATATACAATGAAGAAATGACAGCCTCTTCAACAGCTGGTGTTGGCAAAACTGGACAGCTACATGTAAGAGAATGAAACTGTATTACTGCCTAACTCCATACACAAAAGTAAAACTCAAAAATGGATCAAAGACCTGAATGTAAGTCATGACACTATAAAACTCTTAGGAGAAAACAGAGACAAACTCTCTTGTACATAAACATGAGCAACTTCTTCATGAACATACCTCTCTGGACAAGGAAAACAAAAGCAAAAATGAACAAATGGGACTATATCGAACTAGAAAGATTATTTACAGCAAAGAACACCATCAGTAGAACCAAAAGGCATCTTACAGCATGGGAGAATATATTCATAAATGACATATCCAATAAAGGGTTGACATCCAAAATACATAAAGAGCTCACGTACCTCAACAAGCAAAAAGCAAATAAGCCAATTAAAAAATGGACAGAGATGCTGAACAGACACTTTTCCAAAGAAGAAATCCAGATGGCCAACAGGCACATGAAAAGATGCTCCACATCACTAATCATCATAGAAATGCAAATTCAAACCACAATGAGATATCACCTCACACCAGTTAGGATGGCCAACATCCAAAACACAAACAACAAAAAATGTTGTCGATGATGTGGAGAAAGGGGAACCCTCCTACACTGCTGTTGGGAATGTAAATTTGTTTAGCCACTGTGGAAAGCAGTATGGATGTTCCTCAAAAAACTCAAAATAGAAATACCATTGGACCCAGGAATTCCACTCCTAGGAATTTACCCCAAGAATGCAGCAGCCCAGTTTCAAAAAGACAGATGCACCCCTATGTTTATTGCAGCACTATTTACAATAGCCAAGAAATGGAAGCAACCTAAGTGTCCATTAGTAGATGAATGGATAAAGAAGATGTGGTACATATACACAATGGAATATTATTCAGCCATAAGAAGAAAACAAATCCTACCTTTTGCAACAACATGGATGGAGCTAGAGGGTATTATGCTCAGTGAAATAAGCCAGGTGGAGAAAGACAAGTATCAAATGATTTCACTCATCTATGGAGCATAAGAACAAAGCAAAAACTGAAGGAACAAAATAGCAGCAGACTCACAGAACCCAAGAATTAACTAACAATTACCAAAGGGAAAGGGACTGGGGAAGATGGGTGGCAAGGGAGGGATAAGCGGGGGAAAGGGACATTACGATTAGCACAAATAATGTAGCGGGGGCACGGGGAAAGCAGTGTATCACAGAGAAGACAAGTAGTGATTCTATAGCATCTTACTATGCTGAAGGACAGTGACTGTAATGGGGTATGTGGTGGGGACTTGATAATGGGGGTAGTTTAGTAACCATAATGTTGCTCATTTAATTGTATATTAATGATACCAAAATTTAAAAAAAGGGATATTATATAAAGAAAGATACATGGTATCTAACCTTTTGTAATTGGACTTTTTTCACTCAACATAATATTATGGAGACTCATCAAGGTCATTAAACATATCAATAGTGTGTTTCTCTTTGTGGTTGAGTCATGTTCAATGGTATGGATGTACCACACTCTTTTGCTTAACCATTCACCCACTGAAACACATCTGGGTTGCTTTGTTTTTGTCTATTAAGAATAAATGTTTTATAAATATTTGTAAAAATATTTTTTTAAAGGAATGCCTGATTACATTAATAAATTAACAAATGCCCTAGTGATTTTCAAAAACTGATACTTGGGCTTTTATGGGGACATCCTTCAAACTCTTGTTCACAGGTTTTAGCAGAATAATTGACAGAAACACTAATGAGGATTTAGAGGAATTTGTAGGTATACTATGCAAGTTTTGAAGACTTTTAGTCAAGATGTCAAAGATAAATACTGAAAACCATCTATTAAATTCATGAATTTGTGAGGCAGGCCTATAGCTGCTAAATGAGCCTGCAGCCTTCTTTGCCAGATTTCATTTCTGTGGTGGACAGCTTATTCCAGCTTTAGTTTAGAGATGAGATGACCTTCCTAACTCTAACTATTGATTAAGATATTAAGGACAAACCCTTATGTTCAGCTAAAAATAGCATCATTATTTCATAAAGCTTGTTTTTTTCTTTTAGATGTGAGGAAAAATATAGCATAAACTGAACATTTACTGCAGAGAGATTTTCTCCTCATTATTCAAGGATAAAATGAGACTAGGATGACGGGGTCAGCTATTCTCTAGCAACATAAAGCAATTTCTTTAAGTAGATCAGAATAGGCAGGAAGTATTCTGCAGCCTTTGCTAGGCATACAATCATATCTCTGGCTCAAGGCATATTGTCTGAGTATAGGTAGCAATGCCACAAACCTCATTTGTTTTGAGGAATCAATAGGGGACACAGATAATTCAGTAACGTAAAATCAGTCTCTTTTCAATTTCATACAATATGCATCCCAAACTGACTGCCATGTATACAAATCTAGAGAAAAAGGAAAACATTTATTTTCAAACCAGCTGGTCCTGAATGCCTACTTCCTTTCTGGAGGTGCTGGGTATACTCATTCTAGAAAAATCTTACTCCACTGCTGCCCACGGCCAGCTGAAATAAAGAGATACATTTACTTGGACATGAATTATTGGAAAAGAACCATGTGAAAACCTCTGTGAAATTAACACGAGAGCCACAGATTTGAAGGCCAAAGCAAAAGAGAGCCATTAAATGAGCTGAAGTTGTGGGAGGCCTTCTTTAAACAAATTTCCACCACACACACATAACAGGGCTGTTCCCTAAATCAAACCACTTCATGTTCTGCTTGCTTTGTCCAGTTTTGTGGTCTGCTATAAAAGAAATCATGCAAATAAAATTTGATTTAGGTATTTAATTTATTGTTGCAGTCCAAAACATCACACTAGGGTTGGTACTGTCTAAAGCAATTCACAGAGGCCATCTTCTCAACAACTCAAAACTTCCCAATGCCCAGGAATGGCACCTAGGTTTCCAGATTTTAAGAAAGGCACTGCATTTCTTATGTTCAAACTCATCTAGCAGGTCACACTGTCATTGTCCCATCAGCAAAAATAAAACACCTCTCAAATACTTGTCCCTTTTCATTTTAACTGTTCTTCAACCTCTGGTGGACACACTGTCTTTGTGGCTTTACCCCAGTCTGCGCATCAAGTGTGTTATTATTCTAAGTGCCTAAATACCTCTTCATATGCAGATTTTTCTTAATGTGGAGAAATAGTCTGATAGGAAAACTCAATGCTTTTTCTTATTAAGACTTGCATGTGGAAGGATTCCTCAATTATGAATTAGAGAGTTCCCATAAAATTAAAAATGGATCACTATGCTCTAAAATATCAAACTCATCAAATACACACATGACACAAAAAAGCACAGTCTCTTTGTACATTAAAGGTTCAGACATCCCCTTGACAGAGGCTGGTCTTTGGATACTCTATAAATATTCCTGCTTCTTCACTTTGGTATCACTGCTTAATTAACATTTATCAAGCAATTTAATTCTATTTTCCCCAGATTACCTCCTCTCATCTTTTCATTTACCCCAGTAACCCAGTCTTGAAACCTCGAAGTCATCCTTTATTCCCCCCCTTTCTTCCCTCTATAACTGTTCTCCAAATGGCAGCAATTCTTTCATTGTGATATATCCCTGGCTTCCTTTCCAAATTAACTACCCCTCTGGAACAGACCCCTTTCATCTTCTGCCTAGACTACAATAACACTTATTCTGTCTCTAGTTTCTCTCCAATCCAAACCACATTCTGGATTACTAAAAAGTTAATTGTCCTAAAATTGCAGTGTGTGAATGCTATTCCCCTCTTCATAAACATTTAGTCGACCCCATATTCCAACGGATAAATTGTTAGTCGGAGTTAGGCCCACCACAACTTTACCTCTCTCTATTCTCCTACACCTACGTCCACTCCAGGTAAAACAAGTCAGAAAGGAACTGTCATTTATTTAATGTACCAGATATTATGTGAGGCACTTTACATATATTTCATGTAATCCTCACACCAACTTTATGAAGGAAATACTTTTATCGGTATTTTGATGAAGAGGACACTGAGACTCAGATACGTGAAGGTCAAACAGTATGTCCGTGAATGATCTAGGATTTTAACCAACAGCTATCAGTCTGATTCTAATTATCAGTGCTGTTTTCATGGCACCTGCCATCTAATCTTTTGGTTTATTTTTTTCCAAAAAAGGCCATGAACATTTCATCTCTGCTCTTTTATCCACACTGATTTCCCTGTCAGGAATGCCCTCTCCACCTCTGTCCAGCCCTCGCTCCAAACATACACTCGCCCATGTATATTTTATCATTCCTTTGAAGTCCAGCATGTTTGAGATCATGCTTGTTCAATTCATTTTGTCCTAACATACGCCACTTATCATTATTATTTATTCTTTCATGAATGTGTTATTCTTCTAAATGGATTGTAAGCTCCTTATGGTCATAAAATTTTCCCATGTACTTATGCCTCTAACACATATTAAACACTTAATAAACTTTTGCAGCTGTTGGTGATGGTAATGGTAATGATTATGCTTAATTTTATAGTTTCCTTCATTCAGTTTTCCTAATATAATCCTAAAGTAAGTCTTGGCGACCTTACCCATATATAACATAAAAATCCAAGGCCAGTCCTTATAAATGAAAAATAACACCCTCATCAGAGATTTAGCAAGGATTGCTATGTCCCCACATGTTCCTAGCAGTTGAGGAGGCACATAGACAATGTGCATCAAAAATTTACTGAATGGTTCATTTATGTCAAAAATGCAAAGTAGGAAAATACCAGAGTTTGCTATACTGGGTATTTAAATTCTAGAGTGTGTCTGAAAGCTGAGGCTTTGTTATCATTATTAGTATACTGAAAAAATAATAAACAGTTGAAACAATCAAGCTGCAAAATCACAAAGGTTAAAATTGAGACGTAGTCTAACCATATATCATAACCATTATTCCACTTAAAGGAGTAAAGTAGAAGTGATGATGAGATTAATTAGAATTTGACATCATTCCTTAGAGAAGAGGAAAAGCTTGTTAGGATGCTGACATTGTTTCCTTTAGACGAAGTAAATATTTTTATATTTGTATATGTTTTATATTTTGCATCTTCAATTAAAAATCTATGTGGTAAGATATATGAAAATAAATAACTTTCAATATGTGAATTCTATATGATCAATTCATCAAGTATCTATAATCTAATAAAAGAACCTTTTAACAATTTGTTAGAATGGAAAGAGCACTGAATGAGGAGTCAGAGACATGGATTCTAATGTCAACTCTAGCTGTGTGATTTAAGAAAAATTGTTACATCATTCCAGAAGTTAATTTTGTGTCTAGATAATGTAAAATGGTCCCTGGGACAATTTCCAGTTCTGGTATTCTAAGATTCTGTTTCATGGTACCAGGATTCTCTCATACCATTAAGGAAAGGGTAAAATAAGGAAGTATATGTGACTTCAAATAGTCAAAATCATACACACACGCGCGCACATAAAGCAATAGTTACAGAGAGATAGATACAGGCTTTTCTAGATATACAAATTGCTATATCCTGAACCCCTGTCCCAAGCACAAAGGATGCTATTTGACCATTTACCTCCTTATCTAAATCAAAACTCTGCTCAAGAATCATTTCCTCTATGATAACAATCCCTGACATTAATTACTCTAATCACTCCAGCAATCTTTCAGTATTTCAGCATAGGAAGTTGATAATACAAAGATATTACAATGGATTGCCAAACAGTGTTTGCCTCAAGTGCCACATGCCCCATAGATGGGAACTATTGTCTTTTCTTTTCCGTGGGAATGCACAGTTGAGAGAGCATAGCCTTTCAATAACTTTAGGGAATTGAATATCAAACAACATATTCAAATGCTGGAAGAAAATATAAGCAAACATATATTTGACCTAAAAATAAGGAAGCACTTTCTATGCATAAAAGCAGTGAAAAATAATAATACAGGAAAAAAAGGATTGATTTGACATTGTAAGAAATTCAGAGAGCAAAATAAGATTATCTACAAAAGAAAAATAACATTATTGTCTATCATATTTACAAATAATTGTTTCATGAAAATAGTTAACAATGGCAAGGAAATAAGAAAGCCAACATGAAGATGGGAAGGTAAATTGGTAAAAACCTTTCTGAAACTTGATCATATGGTGTTAGCAGCCTTAAAACTATTTTATCCTTGGCTCTAGTAATTTTATTCTTAGAAACACATCCTATAAAATAATTAGGTGCCTCAGAATAGAGAGTTCAGAAATAAACTCATGCTTATATGGGCAATTAATCTATGACACAGGAGGCAAAAATATATAGTGGGGAAAAGATGGTCTTTTTCAATAAATGGTGTTGGGAACACTGGACAGCTACATGCAAAATAATGAATCTGGACCTCTTTGTTACACCATATACAAAAACAAACTCAAAATGATTAAAGACCAAATGTAAGACATGAAACCATAAAACTCCTAAAAGAAAACATAGCAAATAAACTCTTTAACATTGATCTTGGCAATACTTTTGGTATCTGTCCCCTCAGGCAAGGGAAACAAAAGCAAAAATAAACTGGGACTACCTCTAACTGAAAACCTTTTGCACAGTGAAAAACAAAACATCAAGAAAATGAAAGACAACCTACTGAATGGGGAACTATATTTACAAATTATTTATCTGATAAGGGGTTAGTATACAAAATATATAAAGAACTCACACAACTCAATATCAATAAAACAAACAATATAATAAAAAAAATGGTCAGAGACAAAGATCAGTCACACTTGCAGGCAGGCAGAAAAGTGACCCCACCCACAGCCCATGAACAGCAACTGCTGCTGCACCACAAAGGAGAACCAGAACAGGCGAGCAGAGTCTTGAGCTTCTGGGCACCACAGGATGCCTTCTTCAAAAAGCCATTACTTTCTACACCAGGAAGCATAGCATATCTATCTAATACAAAGGAACACAGAAAATCTGACAAAATAAGGAGGCAGAGGAATATGTTCCAAACAAAAGAACAAAATAAGACACCTGAAAGAGGGCTAAATGAAACAGAGATCACCAATTATCTTGATAAAGAATTCAAGGTAACACTCATAAGTATACTCACTGACCTGGGGAAAAGAATAGATAATCTCAGTACAAACATTAACAAAGAGAAAGAAGTCGTGAAAAAGAGCCCCTTAGAGCTGAAGAATACAATAACTGAAACCAAAAGTACAATGGCAGGAATGAGCAGTAGACTGCTGGAAGTAGAGGACAGAATAAATGAGATGAAAATTAGAGAACAGGAAAACAACCAAGCTGAAAACAGAGAGAAAAAATAAGTCCTAAAATGAGAGTCTGCTAAAAGAGCTGTGTGACATCTCCAAATGAAACAATATTCATATAATAGGGGTTCCAGAAGGAGAAGAGAGAGGCAAAGAAGTAGAAAGTCTCTTTGAAGAAATAAGAGCTGAAAACTTCCCCAATCTGGGGAAGAAAATTGACACTCAGGTTCTGGAAGCACAGAGAACTTCTAACAAAAGGAACCCCAGGAGGACACCATCAAGACATACACTAATTAAAATGGCAAAGACTAAATATAAAGAGAGATTCTTAAAAGCAGAAAGAGAGAGAGGCAGTCACCTAAAAGGCAAACTCCATAAGGCTATCAGCAGATTTCTCAGCAGGTACTTCACAGGCCAGAAGTAAGTGACATCATATATTTCATGTATTGAAAAGGAAGAACCTAAAAACAAGAATTCTCTACCTAGCAAGGTTATCATTCAGAACTGAAGGAGCAATTTGGTAAAGGGAAACAAAATAAAAAATGAACAAGTGGGACTACCTCAAACTAAAAATCTTCTGTACAGAAAAGGACACCATCAGCAGAACCAAAAGGCAACTTACAATATGGGAGAATATATTCATAAACTATTTATCCAATAAGGGATTAACATCCAAAATATAAAAATAGCTCATATACCTCACCACCAAAAAAACAAATAACCTGCTTAAAAAATAGGCAGAGGACCTCAACAGAAATGTCTCCAAAGAATAAATACAGAAGGCCAACAGGCACACGAAAAGATGTTCCGTATTACTAATCATCAGGGAAATGCAAATCAAAACAATGAGATATGACCTCACCCCAGTCAGAATGGCCACTATCCAAAAGAAATAACAAGTGTTGGTGAGGATGTGGAGAAATGGGAACCATCCTACACTATTAGTGGGAATGTACATTGGTAAAACCACTGTGGAAAGAAATATGTAGGTGCCTCAAAAAACTAAAAATAGAAATACCATTTGGCCCAGTATTTCCACTTCTAGGAGCTTACCAAAAGAAAACAAATCTGTGATCAGAAAAGATATATGTACCCCTATGTTTATCACAGCATTATTTACAATAGTCAAGATATGGAATCAACTTAAGTGTCCATTAATAGATGAATGGGTAAAAAAGATGTGGTACATATACAACAATGGAATATTATTCAGCTTTAAAAAGAAAAAATCCTGTCATTTGCAACAGCACAGATGGATCTAGAGAATGGTATGCTCAGTGAAATAAGCCAGGTAGAGAAGGACAAATACCATATGATTTTGCTTATTTGTGGAATATAAAAACAAAGGAAAACAGAATGAACAAAACAACAATAGACTCATAGACACCGAGAAGTGACTAGTGGTTACCATGCGTTGGGTCACAGGTGTTGGGGTTGGAGAGAAGAGTAAGGGGGATAAAGGGCATAGAAATTCTCAATCATAATGTAAGTTGGTCATGGGGATAATAGTAACTCATGGAGAATATAGTCAGATTCTGTAACATCTTTTTATGTTGACAGAAAGTAACTGCATTACAGGGGATAAGGATTTAATAATATGGGTAAATGCTGAACCACAGTGTTGTATATTTGAAACCAATATAAGACTGTATATCAACAATACTTTAATAAAAAAAGATTTAAGAATTTAAAGGGAGAGTTCCGGGAAGATGGCTGCGTGAGCAGGGCAGCGGAAATCTCGTCCCAGAACCATATATATCTAAGAAAATACAGCAAATACAACTATTCCTAAAAGAGAGACCAGAAGATATAGGACAGTGCACAGCCTGCATCTGCACCTGAGAGGACTCAGCATGCCACGGGTTGGGTAAGATACAGAGCCGCATTCCGGCAGGACCCAAGCACTCCCCCACCCCGGCGCACTGGCGGGAGGAGAGGATTCAGACCCAGGAGGGAGTGGAAGTACAGGCCCGCGAAATAACCAGCCTTGGTGATCTGCGCCAGGAGCGCTGACACACATCGCGCAGTGTATCAGATATTGGAGAGGCAGAAGGTGCAGGTTTTGAGCTGGGAATACACCCAAGTCCTTACAGCAGGCTCCCCAGGACAAAAGACAAGCATGCACTTTTTTTGGCCGTCTTAAAGAGGCAAGGGCCCAGGATCGTCCCAGCACACTTGGCCCAGCAGGCTGTGTGTCCTGAGGAATTTCGGACCCCTTGGCTGGTGACTGGGAATAAGTAGCCACACTGAAACTTCACATAGAGACAAAAAGCCCGTTCCCACCCCGGCCAGAACTACAAAGGGCCTGGCGGAGCGAGCTGCACAGCCACAGCTGTGGAATAGTGGAGCAACAGCGCCACCTACAGCATCCTCACAGAACCTACTCCCGGTGGGCGTTTTTTCTTTTTTCTTGTCTTTTCTCTTCTTTCTTACCTTTCTTTCTTTTTTTCTCTTTTCTTTCTCTTACTTCTTTTTTTTGTTTTTGTTTTTGTTTTTTGTTTTTTAAAGTCTTAAAGAGCCCAGCTGACATACATGACAATGACCAGCAAACACTTCTATCACCATGAAAAGACAGAGGAATATGGTACAGACAAAGATCACCCAGACACAGACAACACCAGAGAGGGAACCTGAAGGGAGGGAAATGCACAATCTTCCTGAAAAAGAATTCAGAATAAAAGTCATAACCATTCTGATGGATCTACAGAGAAATATACAAAAGCTGAGGGAGGAAGTGAGGGAAGTCAGGAAAGAAAATGCAGAAATGAGACAAGCCATAGACGGGCTTAGCAGCAGACTGGATGAAATGCAAGAGACTGTTAATGGAATAGAAATCAGAGAACAGGAATAAAGAGCGGCGGAGGCAGAGAGAGATAAAAGGATCTCTAGGAATGAAAAAATATTAAGAGAACTGTGTGAAAAATCCAAATGGAACAATATTTGCATTAAAGGAGTATCAGAGGAAGAAGAGAGAGAAAAAGGGATAGAAAGTGTCTTTGAAGAAATAATTGCTGAAAAGTTCCCCATCCCGGGGAAGGAAATAGTCTCACAGTCCACAGAAGCCCACATATCTCCCAACACCAGGGATACAAGGAAGGCAACACCAAGACACATAATAATTAAAATGGCAAAGATCAAAGATAAGGACAGAGTATTAAAGGCAGCTAGAGAGAGAGAAAAGATCACCTACAAAGGAAAACCCATCAGGCTATCATCAGACTTCTCAACAGAAACCTTACAGGATAGAAGAGAATGGAATGATATATTTAATGTAATGAAACAGAAGGACCTAGAACCAAGAATATTGTATCCCGCACAATTATTATTTAAATATGAGGCAGGGATTAAACAATTTCCAGACAAGCGAAAGCTGAAAGAATTTGCCTCCCATAAACAACCTCTAAAGGATATCTTAAAGGAACTGTTCTAGAGGGAATCACTCCTAAGGATAAAAAGATGCCATCAGAGAAAATAAAATCATAGCAAAGAAAGCAGACCATCCAAATACTAACTAAAGGCAAAGAATAAAACACCTAGTATATAAAGAATGGAGGAGGAAGAATAAGAAGGAAGAGAAATAAAGAAACATCAGACTGTGTTTACAATAACTTAACAAGAAAGTTAAGTTAGATTGTTAGATAGTAAAGAAGCAACCCTTGAACCTTTGGTAACCACAAATCTAAAGCCAGCAATGGCAATAAGTACTTATCTATCCATAATCACCCTAAACGTAAATGGACTGAATGCACCAATCAAAAGACACAGAGTAACAGAATGGATAAAAAAGCAAGACCCATCTATATGCTGCCTACAAGAAACTCACCTCAAACCCAAAGATATACACCGACTAAAAGTGAAGGAATGGAAAAAGATATTTCATACAAACAACAAGGAGAAAAAAGCAGGTGTTGCAGTACTTGTATCAGACAAAATAGACTTCAAAATGAAGAAAGTAGCAAGAGATAAAGAAGGACATTACATAATGATAAAGGGGTCAATCCAACAAGAACATATAACCATTATAAATATATATGCACCCATTACAGGAGCACAGGCATATGTGAAACAAATACTAACAGAATTAAAAGATGAAATAGACAGCAATGCATTCATTTTACGTGACTTCAACACACCACTCACTCCAAAGGACAGATCAACCAGACAGCGAATAAGTAAAGACACAGAGGCACTGAACAACACACTAGAACAGATGGACCTAACAGACATCTACAGAACTCTACACCCAAAAGCAACAGGATACACATTCTTCACAAGTGAACATGGAAAAATTTCCAGGATAGACCACATACTAGGCCACTCAGTAAAGTAAAGACTATTGAAATTCTACCAACCAATTTCTCAGATCACAAGTTATAAAGCGAGAAATAAATTTTAGAAACAAAACAAAAAGGCTCACAAATACATGGAGACTTAACAACATTCTCCTAATTAATCAATGGGTTAATTACCAAATCAAAACAGAAATCAAAGAATATATGGAGTCTAATGACAACAACAACACAAAGCCACAACTTCTGTGGGACACAGCAAAGGCAGTTCTAAGAGGAAAGTATATTGCAATCCAGGCCTAGTTAAAGAAGGAAGAACATTCCCAAATGAATAGCCTAAAGACACAATTACTGAAATTGGAAAAAGAAGAACAAATGAGACCCAAAGTCACCAGAAGGAGGGACATAATAAAAATCAGAGAAGAAATAAATAAAATTGAGAAGAATAAACACTAGAAAAAATCAATGAAACCAAGAACTGGTTCTTTGAAAAAATAAACAAAATAGATAAACCCCTAGCCAGACTTATTAGGAGAAAAAGATAATCTACACACATAAACAGAATCAGAAATGAGAAAGGAAAAATAACAACAGACCCCACAGAAATACAAAGAATTCTAAGAGAATATTATGAGAATCTATGTGCTAACAAGCTGGAAAACCTAGAAGAAATGGACAACTTCTTAGAAAAATAAAACCTTCCAAAACTGACCAAAGAAGCAACAGAAAAACTAAAAAGACCAATCACCAGCAATGAAATTGAAGCAGTAATCAAAAAACTACCCAAGAACAAAACCCCTGGACCAGATGGATTCACCTCTGAATTCTACCAGACGTATAGAGAAAAAATAACACCCATTCTCCTTATAGTTTTTGAAAAATAGAAGAGTAGGGAATACTTCAAAACTAATTCTATGAGGCCAACATCACTCTAATACCAAAACCTGGCAAAGACCTCATCAAAAAGGAAATTACAGACCAATATCCCTGATGAACGTAGATGCAAAAATACTCAACAAAATATTAGCAAACCGAATTCAAAAATACATGAAGAGGATCATACACCATGATCAAGTGGTATTCATCCCAGGGATGCAAGGATGGTACAACATTCGAAAATCCATCAACATCATCCACCACATCAATAAAAAGAAGAACAAAAACCACATGGTCATCTCCATAGATGCTGAAAAAGCATTTGACAAAATTCAGCATCCATTCATTAAAACTCTCAACAAAATGGGTATAGAGGGCAAGTACCTCAATATAAGAAAGGCTATATATGACAAACCCACAGCTAACATCATACTTAACAGTAAGAAGCTGAAAGCTTTTCATCTAAGATCAGGAACAAGACATGGATGCCCACTCTCTCCACTGTTATTCAACATAATACTGGAGGTCCTAGCCACAGCAAACAGACAAAACAAAGAAATACGAGACATTCAGATTGGTAAAGAACAAGTCAAATTGTCACTATTTGCAGATGACCTGATACTGTACATAAAAAACCCTAAAGACTCCAATCCAAACTACTAGAACTAATATCTGAATTCAGCAAAGTTGCAGGATACAAAATTAACACACAGGAATCTGTTGCTTTCCTATACACTAATGATGAACTAACAGAAAGAGAAATCATAAAAACAATTCCATTCACAACTGCATTAAAAAGAATAAAATACCTAGGAAGAAACCTAACAAAGGAAGTGAAAGATCTATACTCTGAAAACTACAAAACACTCCTACGAGAAATTAAATAAGACACTAACAAATGGAAATTCATCCCATTCTCTTGGCTAGGTAGAATAAATATTGTCAAAATGGATATACTACCTAAAGCAATCTATAGATTCAATGCAATCCCTATCAAAATACCCACAGCTTTCTTCAATGAACTGGAACAAATAATTCTAAAAGTCGTATGGAACCACAAAAACCCCAAATAGCCAAAGCCGTCCTCAGAAGGAGTAATAAAACTGGGGGAATTATGCTCCCTGACTTCAAGCTCTACTACAAAGCCACAGTAATCAAGACAATTTGGTATTGGCACAAAAACAGACCCAAAGACCAGTGGAAGAGAGTAGAAAATCCAAATATTAACCCAAACATATACAGTCAATTAATATTTGATAAAGGAGCCTTGGATATACAATGGGGATATGACAGCCTCTTCAGCAGCTGGTGTTGGAAAAACTGGACAGCTACATGTAAGAGAATGAAACTGAACTACTGTCTAACCCCTTACACAAAAGTCAACTCAAAATGGATCAAAGACCTGAATGTAAGTCATGAAACCATAAAACTCTTAGAAAAAAACAGGCAAAAATCTCTTGAACATAAACATGAGCGACTTCTTCATGAACATATCTCCCCGGGCAAGGGAAACAAAAGCAAAAATGAACAAGTGGGACTATATCAAGCTGAAAAGCTTCTGTACAGCAAGGGACACCATCAGTAGAACAAAAAGACATCCTACAGTATGGGAGAATATATTCATAAATGACATATCTGATAAAGGGTTGACATCCAAAATATATAAAGAACTCACGCACCTTAACAAACAAAAAGCAAATAATCCAAGTAAGAAATGGGCAGAGGACATGAATAGACACTTCTCTAAAGAAGAAATTCAGATGGCCAAGAGGCACATGAAAAGATGCTCCACATCACTAATCATCAGAGAAATGCAGATTAAAACCACAATGAGATATCACCTCATACCAGTGAGGATGGCCAACATCCAAAACACAAACAACAACAAATGTTGGCGAGGATGTGGAGAAAAGGGAACCCTCCTACACTGCTGGTGGGAATGCAAATTAGTTCAACCATTGTGGAAAGCAGTATGGAGGTTCCTCAAAAAACTCAAATAGAAATACCATTTGACCCAGGAATTCCACTCCTAGGAATTTACCCTAAGACTGCAGTAGCCAAGTTTAAAAAAGACATATGCACCCCTATGTTTATCGCAGCACTATTTACAATAGCCAAGAAATGGAAGCAACCTAAGTGTCCATCAGTAGATGAA
This sequence comes from Phataginus tricuspis, assembly GCA_029783875.1. Classification (NCBI taxonomy): domain Eukaryota; kingdom Metazoa; phylum Chordata; class Mammalia; order Pholidota; family Manidae; genus Phataginus; species Phataginus tricuspis. The sequence goes on from JAQQAC010016209.1 coordinate 83,089,094, forward strand.
TGGATTAAGAAGATGTGGTACATATACACAATGGAATATTATTCAGCCATAAGAAGAAAACAAATCCTACCATTTGCAACAACATGGATGGAGTTAGAGGGTATTATGCTCAGTGAAATAAGCCAAGCCGAAAAAGACAAGTATGAAATGATTTCACTCATATGTGGAGTATAAGAACAAAGAAAAAACTGAAGGAACAAAACAGCAGCAGACTCACACATCTCAACAATGGACTAATAGTTACCAAAGAGAAAGGGACTGGGGAGGATGGTTGGGAAGGGAGGGATAAGGTGGAAAAAGGGGCATTACAATTAGTAGATATACTGTTGGGTGGGCACGGGGAGAGCTGTACAACTCAGAGAAGACATATAGGGACTCTATAGCATCTCACTACGCTGATGGACAGTGATTGTAATGGTGTTGGTGGGGGGGGACCTAATAAAGGGGGTAGTTTAATCACCATAATATTTCACATGTAATTGTAGATTAATGATACCAAAATAAACTATAAAAAAAAGAATTTAAAAGGAGATTAAAAGTTTCCCAGAGTAATGAAGGTTAAAACCTTCACCATTACTAAACCAGCATTACAGAATATGTTCAAGGGATATCTGTAGATGGCAATGTTCTTAAGCCTAAATATTTTTCATCAGTGAAAATAAATCCACAGTAAAGACAGTAGACCAATTACTTACTAAGCAATATTAGGTTAAATAACGAAGGTAATAAAATCAACTATACACGAAATCAGGTGATACACAAGGGATGTAGATTATGATATACTTAAAGTATGGAGGAGGAAGAATAAATATGTAGTTTTTCTAGATTGTGTTCAAAATAGAGTGACTATTAACTTAATACCGACTGTTACATATTTAGGAAACTTTCTATGAACATAATGGTAACCACAAACTTAAAGCCTATAATAGATACAAAAATTTTTTTAAAGAAATCCAAACATAACACTAATGAAAACCATCAAATAAAAAGAGATGAGTATAAGGGAGGAAGAAAGGAACAGAGAGGAAGTACAAGAACAACCAGAAAAGAATTAATAATATAGCAATAAGTATATACCAATCAATAATTAATTACCTTAATTGTAAATGGACTGACTGCATCAATCAAAAGACATAGAGTGGCAGAATGGATAAAAAAACAAGACCCATCTATTTGCTGCCTGCAAGAGACTCATTCCATACCTTAACATAGACAAAGACTGAAATTGAAGGGACAGAAAGAGACATTCCATGCAAATAATAGGGACAAAAAAGCAGCAGTAGCAGTATTTATATGAGACAAAATTGATTTCAAAACAAAGAAAGTAATAAGAGACAAAGAAGACCATTATATAATGATAAAGGGGTCAGTCCAAGAAGAGGATATAACCATTACAAATATCTGTACAACCTACATAGAAGCACCTAAATACATAAAACAAATACTAACAAAATTAAAGGGGGAAATAGATTGCAACACACCCATTTTAGGAGACTTTAAACCCCACTTACATCAATGGACAGATCATCCAGACAGAAAATAAGGAAACAGAGGCTTTGAATGACACATTAGAACAGATGGACTTAACAGATATGTACAGAACATTCCACCTAAAAGCAGCAGGATACATATTTTTCTCAAGAGCACATGGAACATTCCCCAAAACAGATCACACATTTGGACACAAAGAAAGCCTCAATAAATTCAAAAAGATTAAAATTGTATCAAACATCATTTCAGATCACAATGGTATGAAACTAGAAATCAATTACATGAAGAAAAACAAAAATAAAATAAACCCATGAACACATGAAGGTGAAATGTGCTTCTAAATAACCAATGGATCAATGAACAAATCAGAGGAAATCAAACAATACATGGAGACAAATGAAAATGGAAACCCAATCGATCAAAATATGTGAATGCAGCAAAAGTGCTTCTAAGAGGGAAGTACAAAGCAATACAGGCCTACCTAAAGAAGCAAGAACAATCCCAAATAAACAGTCTAAACTCACAACTAAAGAAACTAGAAAAAGAAGAGCCAAGAAAACCCAAAGTCAGTAGAAGGATGGACATAATAAAGATTAGAACATAAATAAATAATATAGAGACTAATATAACAATAGAAAAAACATCAATGAAATGAAGACCTGGTTCCTTGAGAAGATAAACAAAATAGACAAACCTCTAGCCTGACTTATCAAGGAATAAAAAGAGAGAGGAAACAAACTCAGAAACAAAAAAGGAGAAGTTACAACTGATGCCACACAAATTCAAAGAATTATTAGAGAATAGTATGAAAAATTGTATGCAATAAACTGGAAAACCTAGAAGAAATGGGCAAATTCTTAGAAAAGTACAATCTCCTAAGACTGACCCAGGAAGACACAGAAAATCTGAGTAGACCAATTACCAGTAACAGAATTCTTCACAACTGGATTATATCAAATATTCAAAGAATAGCTAATACCCATCCTTCTTAAAGTATTCCAAAAAGTGGAAGAGGAGGGAATACTTCCAAACTCATTCTATGAGGCCAGCATCACTCTAGTACCAAACCAGAGACACCACAGAAAAGAAAATTATAGACCAATATCCCAGATGAACGTAGATGCAAACATCCTCAACAAAATATTAATGAACTGAGTTAAAATATACAAAAGGGAACATCCATTATGATCAAGTGGGATTTATTCCAGAGATACAAGGATGGTACGATATTCATAAGTCAATCAATGTGATACATCATATTAACAAAAGGAAGGATAAAAATCACATGATCATATCAATAAATGCAGAAAAAGCATTTGACAAAATTCAACATCCACTCATGATAAAATCTCTCAACAAAATGGGTGTAGAGGGAACATACCTCAACCTAATAAAGGTCATATACAATAAACACATAGCTAATATCATACTCAATGGTGAAAAGCTGACAGTGTTTCCTATAAGATCAGAAACAAAACAAGGATGCCCACTCTCACCACTTTTATTCAGCAGAGTACTGGAAGTCCTAGCCACAACAATCAGAAAAGATAAAAGGCATCCAAATTGGTAAGGAAAAGGTAAAACTGTTAGTATTTGCAGATGACATGATACTATATATAGAAAACCCTAAAGACTCCACCAAAAAACTATTAGAATAACTGGATTCAGTAAAGCAGCAATATACAGAAATCTGTTGCATTCCTGTATACTAATAATGAACTAGCAGAAAGAAAAATTAGGAAAACAATTCCATTTACAATTGCATCAAAAAGAATATAATACCTAGGAATAAACCTAACCAATGAAAGACCTGTACTCTGAAAACTGTAAGACAATGATGAGAGAAATTAAAGACACAAGTAAAAGGAAATCAATCTCATGCTCAAGGATAGGAATAATGAATATTGTCCAAATGACTATCCTGTCCAAAGCAATTTACATATTCAATGCAATCCCTATCAAAATACCAATGGCATTTTTCAATGAACTAGAGCAAATAATCCTAAAATTCCTATGGAACCACAAAAGGCCCTCAATGTCATTTTTTATAAAAATCAAGAACCCTATGAGGCAATATTTCAAATTTCCTTAAGATATGAAATTCTATGATTTTGTTAAGCAGAATGAAAGACAGTATATAACAAATTGCCTAAGCAATCCTTAGAGAGAAGAATAAAGCCGGGGACATTATGCTCCCTGACTTCAAACTATACTACAAGGCTACAGTAATCAAAACAGTATGATACTGGCACAGGAGCAGACCCATAGATCAAAGGAACAGAATAAAGAGCGCAGAGATAAACCCGTGGATATGTGGTCAATTAATATATGATAAAAGAGCCATGAACATACAATATGATAAAGATAGTCTATTCAATAAATGGTGTTCAGAACACTGGACAGCTACATGCAGGAGAATGAAATTGGATTAATGTCTAACTCTTTATACAAAAGAAAACTTGAAATAATTAAAGAAGTAAATATAAGACATGAAACCATAAAACTCTTAGAAGAAAACCTAGGCAAAAATATTTTGAACATAAGCATGAGCAGTTTTTTTCTGGATACATCTACCTGAGCATGGGAAACAAAAGCAAAAATGAACAAGTGAGATTTACATCAAACTGAAGTTTTCATACAGCAAAGGATACCATCAGTAAAAGAAAAAAGCAACCTACAGTATGGGAGAATATGTTCATTTATGATTTATCTTATAAGGGATTAACATCCAAAATATATAAAGAACTCATGCAATTCAACACCAAAAAACAAATAACTCAATTAAAAAATGGGCAGAACACTTGAAAAGACATTTTTGCCAAGAAAAATACAAATGACCAAGAGGCACATGAAAAGATAATACATATTGCTAAATCATCAGGGAAATGCAAATCAAAAACCACGAGTTGGCATCTCACACCAGTTAGAATGGCCACTATCAAAAAGACAAGAAATAACAAGTGTTTGTGAGGATGTAGAGAAAAGGGAACAAACACTCGTGAAGTCTTGTTGGGAATGTAAACTGTTGCAGCTGCTCTGGAAAACAGTATGAAGTTTCCTCAAAAAATTAAAATATAACTACCATGCAACCCAGCAATTCCACTTCTAGGTATTTATCTGAAGAAAATAAAAAACACTAATTCAAAAAGACATGCACCCCTATGTTCATTGCAACAATATTCAAAAGCCCAAATATGGATGCAACCTAAATGTTCATTACTAGATGAATTTATAAAACAGACCTAGTATACACACACACACACACATACACACACATTAGAATATTACTCAGCCATAAAAAAAATGAATCTTTCCATTTGTGACAACATGGATAGACCTGAAAGTCATTATGCTAAGTGAAATAAGTCAAAGACAAAGGCAGCAGGACAACTGTCCAGTTGCTTGATTACTACAAAGCCTGGATCTCTGTGTCATACAGTAAAGGTGAAGAAAATGGTCTTTCTTCCTGTATTAGAGTGACTAAGACTACTGGTTCAGAGACTCTCAGATTGCAGACAACTTCTTTGTCTTTAAAGTTACTATAATTTCACTTTTGTTCCAGCAATCATTTTTCAGTCTCACTTTTCCAAATTTTCTTCAGCTCCTATTAGTTGTTTCTTTATTAGAATTTTGTAGGAATTTGGAGAGGCATCTTAAATTCCACTTAATCAGTGTCGTTTTAAACTCAAAGTGTCCATGGAAATTATTAGAATATTTTTCCCATGACCAGAGGACAGAATAATTATAGATATGTTGATAGAAAAGATAGATTTTTTTAATTAGCCTGATGGGGCAAGGATGTATCACCTCCAGTTACACTGACCATTACTAAAACAGGAGGCATTTCTCATTATTACTTGCTTGTTTGGGTCAAACACACTGTTCTGTCTCTAAGGGTGGTACCTGTTTTGGGAGAAAGGAAAGGCAAAGACAGTCCTCCATTTCCATTGTCAGAGCTCTTATTTCCATAATTTAAGAGGTTGGTCTCTTGATTTATTCCAAATTCAGGTTGATATTTGTAAATCAAGTTAGCAAAACACCTAGGCACCACATCATCTGATTCTAGGACATGGGGCAATAATTAGACAGAAAAAAATACAGGTAATTGTATTCTTGGCTTTGAATGTTTATACCAACTCACTCCTTGCTCTCCAACCTGCCTTATTACAGCAGAGTTGAAAATCTTACACCTCAGTATAATTAGGCCAAACCAAAATGAAATCAGTCAGGGCAAGGAAAAAGCTATAAAAACAGGAAAAAAAAAGTCATTCTAAGTAGATTGTTACTCACTTTCAAATAAATAATGAGAAATAAAGAAGAGAAAGAAAACAATAAAAGTTCTTTGGATTGGGAAAAAATGTCAGATGCTCATTCCAAATATTAAAGCAATCAGTTTTTACCCTGTGCCATGTACCTGTATCCTCTCTCTCCAAATGACGTTATTTGGTTGCATGCTTTTTGAAAAGGAATAGTTTTGCTTAATCAAAATATTTAATAAGAGTAGTATGTTAAATATTATAGACATTTCACAATAATACTATTACACAAGATATGGTTCAACTTCCTTGAAAAATAGAATCAAAACCAAAATTCAGGAAAACAGCCAGGCTTTGAAATACAATTACAGCTACCATGATTACTTCAGAGCAAGATGCCCTTTGGGACTGTAACTAAATCCTAAGGGTCTCAGTGATTCTTCCTGAAGGGATAGGATGCTACAGAGAGCAATAATAAGGTACTAGGATACAACAGAGAAAAAGCAGAAATAGGCCTGAATCCAACATTACCAAAGTAAAAATCCTTACCAAGGGTTTTTGTCACAATAGAAGACTTGTAGAAAATCTGTTTTGTTTTTTAAAATGAATTAGGTCTAAACAGTCTCTTGACACATTCCTTTTAAGTCAAATTCACAAAAAGTCTTCACCCCAGTTGCAATTTAATGAAATAGTTGTCAAAACCCTGGATCCCCTAACCTATTGTGAATCATGAAAAAAGTCAAAATCAACTTGCCCTCATTCATGTTAACAGAATAGAGGAAAAATTAATTCCAAATGTTTCTGCTACTACTATGCTAACAAGCCAGTGAATTATCTGAGTTGATTTTAGCCCCTCTAGGATAAATATTAATGGTAATCAAAATAACAAAAATTAATAATGAATTCTGATCACATAAACCACACTTTAATGCACTAGAAGAAAGTGTATGTGTGTGTGCATGTGTATGTGTGAGTAAAACACTGATATTAAACAAAGAATGTCTTGTGGGAGATTTCAAATGGTGATTTCTCTGCAAGTCAGTGAGAGGCTATAGGTTAATATCCATTCATACAAACTCCTCAATACTTTCCATAATAACAGATCTGTACTCTAAACACCAAACGCATTTGACTTATTATTATATATCGAAAGCACACACTGTGGGATGCCAGAGTTTGAAGGATAACAAGCAAAGGCATGATCATATTTCTTCCTAATGACTTCATCCCCAGGAATATTCGTAGTTCACTGTAGCTTACATCACTGTGAGGCTTTTAGTAACTCACACACTATGAGGTATCCTGTTCCTTTTAGCACCATCTGCCATCAGTAAACATGGAATACACCAAAACTATCCATTCAAGATGATTTTCCTACTAGCAGTCCACACTTCATTATCATGTCCCTCTGTCAAGAAAGAAATTGATTCTGAGACTCCCGTTATTGGCCATTTAAATCTATGACTTGGACAATAGAAGAGAATACACATTGTATTGTACTTTCTGCTTGCTCAGTTCTGTACGGGTAAAGCATACCTATCTCTTTTGAACTGTAAATGACCTCAGGCATCCTGAGACTGGATTAGGACCCGAAAATAAAAATCTCACCTAGGGTAAGTTTTCAGAGTGGCATACCAAAAGAAGAAAAATGTGCTGCCAAACACACCTTTCTTCCCTGTCTCCTGATCATCCATTATCCCTCAGATTTTTCCATTCCTGTTTGCTTGCCTACTTTCCCCATTTCAATTTTACTTTAGATGTGTAATGTTTGATGGGCCATGTTTTTAAGTTCTCTGTATAGTGCCTTAAGCTTTTAGGGAGGAAAGCTCTATATAAATCTAACAATAAATAAATAATAAATAAGAGAATAACTGGCTATGTGTGAGTGGGGCTTAAAAAGATCTATGGGGCATGGTGATAAATGGAGGCTGAAAATAAGTCAACAATGTAGTATTGCTGTTAGTAAAGCCAACCTAGTGCTGGAAGGCACAATTGAAAATGGACTTGTATTGCAACCAAGTCCTAAAGGTACCTTGAAAATGAGTCTGTAGCTAGAAGGTGACAGCTAATGGTGTGATAACCAGTGGCTTAGCATCTTAACACCATTATTACATTTTTTTGTACCAAAGAAATTAGGCACCTCCAATATGAGTCATAGAAACTTACTGATATTGAAATCACTGAATCTGTGATTCAGAAGAAAGATGACTGGAAAATTTAACATAAACTGAATACCTTCTATGTACCAGAAGCTTTATATCCATCATTTCATTTAATTCTCACAACAGTCCTATGAGGTAGGTATTATTATCCTCACTGAATAAATAAAAAAACTGCGATGCAAATAAGAATAATGAAATCATTAAAATCACATAACAAGCAAATAACTGAGACAGAATTCAATCTATAATGTGTGTAACTTCAAGCCTATAATTTTTTATCTCACCATGAGAACTTAAGAGCACTTTATTTGAATTCCAGCAACAAAATTCCCCTTCCTGAAGAAATGCTCTGGGTTGGTGAAGTAAAAATTCCTGAAAATCTGCTATTCCATGAAAGTACCAGAACACTGGCAAAAGTTGTCAACTATTTCAGAATAATGGAAATTAACCAAAGGTTTTCAATAATCCAAGAAGTGTTTATTAGAGAAATGTGGCTGAATGTCAGTAAAAACAGTGAATTTTATGGGATTTCAATTTGTTCTATCCCCATTCTTCCCAGCTCTGCAGTAACCTTGAAAACTGACAGCCTCATAATGACTGAAACTGTGAAAAACAACAGCTCATCAGATGCTGAAGCGGTAAAATAGATTTGAAACTCCTAAAAATCCTAACCCAAAATAATTGTCACACTTTGACCTAGCTGGAGACTCACTTCAAAGTTCCATTCTCAAAGATTGCCTTTATTTGATGTGACTCAGAACTCACTCTGTGGAAAACAGCCCTACTTCTAGGGTGTTTGTCAAAAACAATCAGCAGCAATTGTTTAACATTACAGATGATTGAGGTGGAAATATTAGCTGGGGGTAACAAAAGTCTGACAAAAAATACTAAAAAGGAAAAGTGGGGAATGAAATGTCACTGGGACTTTGATAAACCTCCAATATATGCTTATGAAACCAGAAAGCCATATGTATGTTTAGGGCAGTTGCAATCCCAGGAAAGACATGAAAAGGCCCGACCTAATCTATCATATCTGCCTAATATTGGTGTTCTGTTCAAGCAAGGGGCATGCCCCCGAACACATATAGAGCCTCTTGGCAATGGCAGAGAGTCATAGTAGTTCAAGACATTAAGGAAATCTCTGTCCAGTAATCAGCTGACAACTAAAATAACCAACAAGAGGCTTCAGTGGCCATACATGAAAAAGAATACTCACCTTACAGAATTCACTCAGAAAAGTAATAAAACTAACAAACAACAGCAATAAAAACCCTGGAGCATGGGTGAATCAGATTCTCAGAGTTGCCACATTTTATATTTTAAATGACTAGTTTTTAATGAAAAGTTATGAGACCCACAAAGAAACAGGAAGGTATGGTTAAAATAACAGCCTCTTCAGCAGCTGGTGTTCACAAAACTGGACAGCTACATCAAGAGAACGAAACTGGATTATTGTTTAACCCCACATACAAAAGTAAACTCGAAATGGATCAAGGACCTGAATGTAAGTCATGAAACCATAAAACTCCTAGAAGACAACATAGGTGAAAATCTCCTGAGTATAAGCATGAGCAACTTCTTCCTGAACGCATGTCCTCGTGCAAGGGAAACAAAAGCAAAAATGAACTCATGGGACTACATCAAACTAAAAATTTTCTGTACGACAAAGGATACCATCAAGAGAACAAAAAGGCATCCTAGAGTATAGGAGAATATATTTGTAAATGACATATTCAACAAGGGGTTAACATCCAAAATATATAAAGAACTTACATGCCTCAACACCCAAAAAGCAAATAACCCAATTATAAAATGGGCAGAAGATATGAAGAGACAGTTCTCCAAAGAAGAAATTCAGATGGCCAACAGGCACATGAAAAGATGCTCCACATCACTAATCATCAGGGAAATGCAAATTAAAACCACAATGAGATATCACCTCACACCAGTAAGGATGGCCAACATCCAAAAGACTAAGAACAACAAATGCTGGCAAGGATGCGGAGAAAGGGAAACCCTCCTACACTGCTGACAGGAATGTAAGCTAGTTCAACCATTGTGGAAAGCAATATAGAAGTTCCTCAAAAAACTAAAAATAGAAATACCATTTGACCTGGGAATCCCACTCCTTGGAATTTACCCAAAGAATGCAATTTCTCAGATTCAAAAAGACATATGCACCCCTATGTTTATTACAGCACTTTTCACAGTAGCCAAGATATGGAAGCAACCTAAGTGTCCATAAGTAGATGAATGGATAAAGAAGAGGTGGTACATATACACAATGGAATAGTATTCAGCCATATAAAAGAAACAAATCCTACCATTTGCAACAACATGGATGGAGCTGGAGGATATTATGCTCAGTGACATTAGCCAGGTGGAGAAAGACAAGTACCAAATGATTTCCCTCATTTGTGGAGTATAACAATGAAGCAAAACTGAAGGAACAAAATAGCAGCAGACTCAGAGACTCCAAGAAGGACCTAGTGGTTACCAAAGGGGAGGAGTGTGTGAAGGCGAGTGGGGAGGGTGGAAGAAGAGGGTTGAGGGGTATTATGTTTAGTACATATGGTGTGGTGGATCAAGGGGAAAACAGTGTAGCACAGAGAAGGCAAATAGTGAATGTGTGGTATCTTACTATACTGATGGACAGTGACTCCATTGCGGTATGGGTGGGGACTTGGTAATATGGGTAAATGTAGTAACCACATTGTTTTTTCATGTGAAACCTTCATAAGAGTGTATATCAGTAATACCTTAATAAAAAAAAGAAGCAATTATTATACAGTGAAATAATGTCATTTATATTTTAGCTATATAAATAATCAAAATATGTACCAACTAACAAGACCACAGAGGAAACTGCTCCTTGAAGGAAGTTATGGGTAAGACACATGCAAATGACTGGGAAGTTTTAAAGAGATGCCACTTTCTTGAATGATAATTAAGAACCATTGAGACTGGCAAGAGGGTGCAGTTCAGCAAAACATTTGCAAATCATTTCATAGAGAGGATACTGCATGTGCTCTAACACAAGATTTACAAAAAATTTGAGCGTCTATTTTCCTACTTGATCATTAACATAGGCCTGGAAAATAAGTAAGGAAATTATGATTGAAATTTTTTACAGCCAAGAATACCAAGGCTCAGGTTAAGATAGAGAAAGCAACCTCCTTACAAATTGCAAAATGAAGTCTCAGCCCAGGTCTTCCTCTACTTCTTCAATAGAAAAAAAAAATTATATAACCTATAAGAGCAGAGTCGGAAAGGTAAAGATGAAAGTTGTTTTAGACTAAGAAAAGGACTTTTTGGTTCTTTTTTTGTGGTGTTTTGGAACAAGATAAAGAAACAGGATAGACCTTCTACTGCATCAGGTTAGAAAGTTCTGCACTGCTCCTGTCCAGTCCATCAACAGTAATGATTTTCCAAAATAAAAAGATAAAATAAACTTCTTTAAGAGAAAATTGTAGTCCTTAAAAAGAACACCTAGTTGTTCTAAAGAAATTTAAATCTTCTGGCCCTGGAGCTTTATATCTGAGGGTACCGAGTGACTATGAAACTTACATATAATAAAAATTACTATTGTTAACTTTGAGAAATCAGGGAGACCTGGATAGATATATGCTGTAAATATGGAAACAGGCAACTATCCTAACTTTCAGGATGTACAAGAAGGCATATGTGAAGTATGATAAACTATAAGCTTGATGTTTCTTCCTGGCAAGACTCTAAAATAGATTATTAAATGAACACTTTGTTGGCACTTAGCAAAGGAAGCTGTGATAATTGAGAGCCAACATGGATTCACTGAGAACAGGTCATGCCAACTCTAAACAACCTCGTTTCCTTTTTACAAACATTTTTCTGAGTATAAAAATAATACATATATATTTCATAAAATGTAAAACTCTAAGTAAGAACAATAAAATATCTCACAATTTATCCTTACCCCCAACTAAAGGTAACCACTTATTAATATTTTGGTATACTCAAAAAATTTTTTAAATTATATATTTTCACATGGTTGATATATTACAAATGTACATTTAGTATCCTTTCCTTAACATTATTTCACTCAGTATTCATCTAATAAATATGTGCTTAATGCCTTTTCTATGGTAAGTAATATGCTCAAATCAGAAATTAATAATTGAATGATATGCTATTGTATATGTGTCATTATTCATTCAACTCTTCCCTTTTGTTTTTTTAAAAAATAATTTCCTATTTTTTTGCTACCATAAGCAGTTCTATAATAAAAAACCTGGTGATAAGGCCTTTTCTGATTTTTTAATAAGTCCTTGGGATAGTTTCTAAGAAGCATCATTATAAAACCAAGGAAGAGATCCTCTAAGAAGAGGAATAAAACAAGGATGTACATTCCTGCTACTTCTATTTGACCTAGTCCTGGAAGTCCTAGCCAGAGCAATTAGGCAAGTAAAACAAATAAAAGTCATCCAGACTGGAAAGGAAGAAATCAATTGTCACTATTTGCATATGATACGATCCATGTAGAAAACCCTGAAGACTCCCCCAGAAAACTGTTAGAAATAAAAAACTAGTTCCATAAAGTTTCAGGATACAAAACCAACATACAAAAATCAGTCCCATTTCTATACACCGAAAATGAACTACCCAAAGAGGAAATTAAGAGAACAATTGCATTTGCAATAGTATTAAAAAGAAAAAAAAAGTAGTTAGGAGTAAATTTAACCAAGGAGGTAAAAGATCTGTACACTGAAAACTATAAAACATTGATAAAAGAAATTAAGGGAGACACAAATAAATGGAAACATCCTGTGTTCATAGATTGGAAGAATTAATACTGTTAAAATATCCATAATACTCAAAATTATATACAGATTTAATGCTGTCTGCATCAAAATCTCAATAGCATATTTTACAGAAATAGAAAAAAAGTCATAAAATTCATATGTAGCCAGAATAACCAAAATGATCTTTTTTTAAAAAAAAAAAGAACAAAACTGGAGGCATCATACCTCCAGATTTCAAGATATAATAAAGCTACAGTAATAAAATAGTATGGTCTTGGCATAAAGGCAGACATATAGACCAATGGAACAGAATAGAGAAACAAGAAATGAACCCACACATATATAGTCAACTAATCTTTGACAAAGATATCAAATATACACAATGGGCATAAAATAGTTTAATAAATGGTATTGGGAAAACTGGAAATCCACATGTAAAAAAAATTATATTGGACCCCTCCCTTACACTGTACACAAAATAAACAAAAAATGGATTAAAGACTTAAACATAAGACCTAAAACTGTAAAACTTCTGGAAAAAAAAACATAGGGGAAATGCTTCTTAACATCGATCTTGGCAATGATTTCCAGAATATAACACCAAAATCACAGGCAACAAAAGCAAAAATAGACAAGTGGAGCTACATCAAACTAAAAAGATTGTGCAAAGCAAAGGAAACAATCAACAGAATGAAAAGACAATCTACAAATGGGAAAATATTTGCAAACCATGTATCTGATAATAGGTTGATGTCTAAAATACATAGGTAATTCCTACAATTCAATAGCAACAAAACAAATGAACAAACAAAATGAATAACCCACATGAAAAATGGGCAAAGGGCTTAAATAGGCATGTCTCCAAAGACATAAAGATAGCCAACAGGCATATGAAAAGATGCTCAACATTATGAATTACGAGGGAAGTGCAAATCAAAACCACGAGTTACCACCTCAACCCCTTTAGGATGGCTGTTTAAAACAAAAACAAAAGTGTTGGCAAGAATGTGGAGAAACTGAAACAATTGTACACTGTTGGTGGGAATGTAAAATGGTGCATCAGCAATGGAAAACACTATGGAAGTTCTTAAAAAAGTTAAAAACAGAACTATATTAACCAGCAATCCCACTTCTGGGTATATATCTAAAATAATTGAAACCAGGATCTTGAAGAGATACCTTTCCTGTACTCTCATGTTCATTGCAGCATTATTCACAATTGTCAAGATATGGAAAGAATGCAAGTGTCCTTTGACAGATGAATAGATAAAGAAAATATGGTATTTTTTTATAGAGTAGTGGAATATTACCTTGCCTTTAAGAAGAAGGAAATATGCCATTTGCAACAGCATGAATAAAGCATAAATGAATGCTAAGTGAAATAATCCAGTCACAGAAAGACAAAATACTGCATGATTCACTTATATGAAGTGTCTAAAGTAGTCAAACTCAGAGAATCAAAGAAAACAATCATGGTTGCCAGGAGCTGGAGAATGGGGGAACTGGGGAGTTGTTGGTCAATGAGTGTAAAGTTTCAGTTTTGCTAGATGAATAAATTCTAGAGATCTGCGCCTATAGTTAACAATATAATATTGTGCATTTCAAAATTTGTTAAGACATTCGATCTCATGTTGTCTTCTTACCACAAGATAAAAGGGACAAAAAAAATTTTGAGAGATGTTGGATATATCTTTTATTGTAATTGTGATGATACTATCACAGGTGTTTGAATGTGTCCAAATTCATTAAATTATATGCATTAAATATGTGCAGCAGCTCTTTGTATATCAATTGTACCTCAATAATGCTGTTAAATAATAAATTCAAGGGATATGTGCATTTAAATACCCTTGATACATATTGCCAATTGTTGCCCATAAAACTACTAGCAATTCCTAGTTCCACCAGTGTAAGTGGGCTTCCACCTCACTGAACCCTTGCCAATACTGAGCGTTTATCTCTTGGACAAACTGATTGCTTAAAACAAATAATATACCCATTTCAAAAATTGCAGTTCTTTGAACAGCAGTGAAATTATATGTCTTTTTAAATTTAATTATTTTATTAATTCTTCTTCTTTGATAGGTCTGCTCATGCTGTTCGACCATTTTTATTGGGTCTTGATATTTTCTTATTGATTTGTCTAAGTTCATGAAATGAAAATGAAAGTACTACTTTTCCAGTCATATTTGTTGTAAATATTTGCTCAGTTACTGTTTTTATTCTGTTTCTATATTTTTGGTACATGGAAGGTTAAAAAATTTGTGGTCAAATCTATTGGTCCTTCCATTTATTTTTTCCCATTGCCTTTATGCTTTTAAAGTTCTTCCTCATTCTTCAAAGATCAGGAAAAAGCTATTTTTGTCTCTTTGTTATTTCATTTTTTTGTTCTTAATTTCCTTTTTAAATAGAATTACTAGGCTGGTAGATCACAGATGTGCTTTAGAAAGTTTATCCGGATTTCCAGAGGGCATTTGTGCAAGTCCTCGATATTTGCTACCTCACTGGCTTCTTACCCTGTGCCTACAATTATGTTCAATTTGTCTCTATTCTGAAAGCCAAAACTTTAAAAAGAGAACTTTCCTAAAATGTTCTCCTTTGACTTCCAAGGCAACATCATTCTCTCTGGATTCTCCTCATTTCTCTTTTAACCATTCCTTTTCTATTGGTATTTGACTCCTTTTTTGGCCTCTTAAATTCTAGTGTTCTCCTAAGCTCTTTCCTTAGCTGTCTACATAACCTCTCTTAAGGACTCCATCATGGCCATACTTTCAACTATCATCTATATGTCGCTGATGTCCAAATTAATATCTATAGTTCAATTTTCTCATATCTTTATGTATATTTTGGACATCCATCTGACTGTCCTATTTGAGAACCTGGATGGATGGCCTTTCACATTCTGCAGTCAACTCTTCTTTCCATAATTATGACCTTTTATTTGTGACTCAGTCCACCTTTCAGAACTTACACACCTTACATTTCTCTCACATTTCATTATCAACATTTCCAGGATATACTTAGTCTGTTCTTAACACCATATTTTGGATGACTTTTCTCCTTGCCTTGGTGACCATGCTTTTCACAAACTCCTACTTGTACATTCAAGATCCTGCTCAAATGCCAGTTATCCAATTATGTCTTCTCTACTTTTGTCAGACAGTTATTCTAGTCTCCATATTCCCAGAGCACTTTGCTCTTACTTGTCACCACAATGTATTTTAATTTATCTGATTAAATTTCTGTCTTCTTTGACTGAATGTAGGCTCATAAAGTGTAGGGTACATGCCATTTTTGTCCTCATAGTCCCAGTGCCTAGAATCTTGCCTATATAAAGTGGCTCAGTAAGTACCTATTGAACGAATGATATACTTGTGGACAAGGTAATGAAATTCAAGCTGGATTTTATTAGGTAAATGACTGGTTCTCGGCCTCAGATACTCTAAATAATGTATGTAACTTTCAAGAGACATACTTTGGTCCCATTATCCAGAGATTCTTATCCAGTATAGAACCTCTGTATTTGTATGTTTTAAAATGCCATATGTTATTCTGATGAAGCACAAAGGTTGAATACCTCTAACATAGAGTCATGCATATACTCACAGATACTCTTTAATAATTGATGACAACCTGGAGAAATATCTTTTTAGTATCATGAAGGGATTTCATCTTGGCACTATCCCATTCAACATTTTATTCAGTGATTTGGATTAGATCATATAGTGACATATTTATCCAATTTGCAAATAATCAAAATGGAAGAGGGGTTAATAATTAACTTTTAATGGGAACTTATTTTATGCAAGGCATTATGCGATATTTATATAAATTGTCAATTATCTCACTTAATCCTAACAATCACATTTCACAGATGAGGAGACTGAGTTTTAGGAAAATTATTTGCCATGGCACACATTTAGTACTAGAAACAACACTCAAATCCAGATGTGTCAGATATCCAAAACAGAGTATAAAGCCAAGATAAAAAGCCACCTCAGCAGACTAGAAGAATCAAATGATGTAAATGAAAAAAAAATCAACAGGAGTCGGAAGCAGTCTTAGGTTCATAAAATCAACTTCACACATTTAAAAGGAAAGAAAAAATTAAAGATGAAAATCCAGTGCTGGGGAAGCAATTATGTTTATATGTTGCTAGTGGCTATCATCAATTGATTAAAGTCATTATGGTAGGTGATTTGGTCCAGGATATTTTAAGAAACACTAAAATATTCATATATAAATATTTTGCCATTTAGCACAACCCATTTTTTTTGTTTAGAAAATAAAACGTGTGTGTGTGTGTGTGTGCATGTGTGTATGAAAAAGATGTACACTAAACTGTCAACAGTGATTTCCTGTGCACTGTGGCTCTAGAGGTGAAGGAAATAATTTTTTTCAACTCATGTACAATAAAAATATAAAGGATGAATTATGGGGATTTTCGCTTTTGTGTGTGTGCTTTCTAACTTTCAAATTCATAATATTTTCCTAAATATTTTACAATGTTTGTACTATATGATCCAGTAATCCACTCACTCAGAACTTACCTTAAAGAAATAATTCAAAAGAAGAAAAGAGTATATTACAAAGATACTCAAAATGATGCCCTTTTTAAAAACAAAATACTATGAACAACCTAAAACTCTAATAATAATGTAATGGTGACGTTGCTTCCCCAGCACTGGATTTTCATCTTTAATTTTTTCTTTCCTTTTAAATGTGTGCAGTTGATTTTATGAACCTAAGACTGCTTCCAATTCCTGTTGATTTTTTTTCCATTTACATCATTTGATTCTTCTATTTAGAAAATAAAATGTGTGTGTGTGTGCATGTGTGTATGAACTAGGACACCTCAACATGATGGACTGTTTTCATAAATTAAAAATACAGCAGGACCACAATGTAGCATCATGAAAATTATTCAGAAAATGACATGTACTAATAACAGAAAAATAATGTCACATATATACCCTGGTTAAGACTATACAGAATACAAACACACATGGATGAAATTTAGAAGGGACAAAGTAAAGAATAGTAAGAGTATGGGCTCTTCAGTCAAATGTCCTGGGCCTCAAGCTCACCTTCGCCAGTTGTGTGATTTTAGACAAGCCACTTAACCTCTTTGTGATCAGCTTCCTAATCTATAAAGTGAGGATCATACCCATCAAATGAGGTAATTTAAGAATTTAATAAGAAGATGCATATAAAGGATTTAGAACAATGTGTGGCACTTAATAATACTCACAGTGTGCCTACTGTCTTTGGGTTTTTATATATTAACATGTTTATGCTGTAAAACGACCATATAAGGTAGATACCATTTTTATCTTCATTTTGCAGATAAAGAACCAAGGAACAAAAACATTAAACAACTTGCTGTAGTCACATTATTAGTAAGTAAGTACAGGCAGAAATAACACTCAGGGCAAGCCTGACTCAAGAATCCATACCCTTAACCATTATGACAGACTCAGATACGTGCAAATGAATACTTGAAAATGATACCATCTTTTAATGTAGTAAAATTTAAACAAGGATATTTAAGTGTTCTCTCAAACTGTTTAAATAATTATTTTAAAATTAAAGGAAAGCTATACATATCAAAGATGTACCTTGAAATTAAGAAATAAATCTATAAACTGGAAAAATATAACTTAATCCTAGCTAAATTTTTTAACATAAAATTTATCCCAATACTTTAAAAAATAATTTGCAGTCTTTTTCTGTACCACATGTTTTTGGGTAATGAATTATATCTATGTGCTGTCCAAACTGAAGAAGCATTCCTTCTTGTCCTTAGCTTTCCTTACTTACACTTTTAAGGCATTTAAAAAGTTGACAAGAAAATCTGGTCTCACTTTACCATCTTATTTAGATTTGTCATGTCCCATCTCAGACTTTGCCATTTCAGGAGAATATTTTTAAAACCTTTTGTGAAAACTTGCTTTTGTCTTCTTGCACAATTTGACTTTAGACATGCA
Organism: Phataginus tricuspis; assembly: GCA_029783875.1. Lineage (NCBI taxonomy): Eukaryota > Metazoa > Chordata > Mammalia > Pholidota > Manidae > Phataginus > Phataginus tricuspis. The sequence goes on from JAQQAC010016209.1 coordinate 83,107,768, forward strand.
GTTTACCAAATGCCATCCCCGCACTATCTTTTTGCACATCTGGTGATACAACTTTCAAATTTAACATATGAAGAGAGCTCTCTTTAATCAATTGTGTTCTTTAAATTTCTGTTGTAATTCTCTAGGGCACACTACCCAATTATTTTATTCATTCTGAAACACTTAGCTTTAACTCTCACCTACAAATCTTTCATTTTATTGAATTCTAGCAAGTAGGATCTATGGGATTACTTCACTATTAAAAATCACAATCCTCAGAGTTAACAGGTGGAATCAAGTCTACCGGTCAAGAAGAAAAAGGTCATCACAAAATCCACTACCAAGCAATACCACCTGGTCTTCACACCTGTGTACCGGTGTTTAATTGCTTCCTCTTTCCCTCCAGATTGAAAATCTGAGGCAGGTGATTTTCTGTCCTTTTATTTTTTCTCTAATTTTTAAAAATATGTAAGTGGCAATTTGTTTACATATTTGCTACTTGCTTGCTGGCCTTCCAGTTCTACTGTACCTACACTATAACATACAACTACCACCTGGCTCTACCCTTCCATATTTGTCCCCCACCTTGCTCCCCAAAACTCTAATAACTTTTGGAGGCAGGTACAGTGACATTACAGAGGTTAGTGAGAACAGAGTGGACCCACGCTCTTGTTTCAGGTCACAACTTGAGTATTTTTTTCTCTGTGGGGCTTTCCTTCCCTCTCTGACAGGTCAGGTTCCACAATCACATGCTCTCATGACACCTTACACCTCTCCTTTACAGTATTTTCATTCTTTTGATTTTACATAGTTGTGTAATCCTATGATTAATGCCTACCTCCTCCACTAAATTGAAAGTTTCATGGGGGAAGACCACATGGGTGTTTTTCTTTGCCATTGAATGACAGCACCTAACAGTCGCTGGAACATAGTTTGTGCTTAATGAATGTTTGTTGAACAAATGGTGAATAAATCAGTGAATGAATGACCATATACTTCTCATATGTAGAGATTCAGACAGAGTACTGCCTCTACATAAATACTCTATATCCCAGAATGGCATCCAATCACAGAAGCAGGTTTACCTCAGAATTTGCCAAGGCTAGAAGCCAAGCTCAAGCCATGAGGTAGCCAAACAATTTAAGCTAGCATAGGAATACATGAAGCATAGTGACATATACATAGTTTGAATTTAAGAATCCTTGTTGAATCACTGACTTGGCAGACAGTGAAGAGTTATTTGAATATTATGCAAAGTGAAATAAATTAAGAAAATGTGTAGAACAAATTCTTCTTTTCTGAAGGAGTTTTAAAAAGTGGAAATGGGAAAAAAATGGCCTATGTCCAGACTTGGAATTGAGGAAGACTAAAGCAAGAAGTGGTATTGGCAAAATGACTTTTCTTCTCCATATAATTGAATTTTAGCAATTTGGGGTTGGTCTAAGTGGAAAAATGCTTTGGAGAATTGACATTTCGAGATGGGATTCCTTCCTCTCCATACACCCATCTCAGGGTACTACATCCAATGTTGGAGTACACATTTGAAGGAGATATAAAGAACTTGAATAGCATCTGGAAAAGAGTGACAAGTACAACTAAAATAAAATATATTCAAACAATATCTAGAGAGGGAGTGAAATTCTTCAGCCCAAAGAAGAGAGTTCTAAGGGTGGTTTCATAATGGTTTCCAAGGTTTTAGGTTTTTTTCCCCAGAAAAGTAACAATTCACCATATTTACTACGGCAACTTAGAAGTAGCTACCATTACCAGACATTTGACAAGTTTGTTCAACATAAGAAAAAGAATTCCCTGACGGTAAGGATTATTAATTACAGAAATGGGTGATTCACGGGAGTCAGGACTCTCCTTCACCAAGGATTTTCAAGAAAAGAGATCAGCTCCTCATAAGGTGGAGGTTTTTGTGGTGTTACTTAAAGGGAAGGACAGGGCTGACAAGTGGTCTACATGGCCTCTCAAGTTCTTTCTAGTTATGGATATCTATGAGTAGCCAGCAAAAGAATATAGCACATTAAAACTCTTAACCTGACAAAACTATCATGGTGTTTTTATGAAATGCCAGATACTACCTCTCAGCAGCAGTCAGTAGAAGCAAACATTTGTTGCATCTTGATAAGGGGTAGAAGTCATACTTAATTATACATTCTATAAAGTATGGAGGTATTGTATTCAAGCATTAAAGAAATGGTACTGAACATGAGCTCAACAGACTGAGCCTAAAATGTGTGGGCCATTTCCACAACCTGGCCATGGTGCAAACATGAGAGAGAATATGTGATATATCTGCTAAATATATCACATTCAACAAGGTGGAATAACTGAACTGATAGGTTGCAAAAGAAAAATAACCATAGGTCTGCTGTTCAACACTGATTCAACAGAGACTCAATGGCTGATTGTACAAACCATCACCAAAGAAAAGAAAATCAGAAAAAATTCCAGATGGTCTCCATAATGTAGTGTTGATGGGTTTTTCATGCAGCCCTGGATTCACATATATAATTTGTTTCAGTAAATACTAAGGTTCTGCCCATGTGAACTGTAGACAGCACATAGTCCTTAGTATTCATAGTGAAGATGTTGTAATGTGTTAACTTCACTATATAAAAACCTACTGTTCTGAGTTCAATTGCAAAAAATAGATTTAATAACATAGCACAGAAAGGATATGTGTGTATAGTCATATGTATGTATATATTTATATATGTACATATACAGAAAATTCATGAATTGCTTTTTCATAATTTTATACACAGTCAGCAAACAATACATGTAATCAAACAGAAAAAGACTGAATGAACGATTCTTAAGGTACTCATGGAAGGTCAGCAAACTAAAAGTACCAGTTCTGGGGAAACCATACAGCTAATCATCTTTAATTTTAAAGTATTACTCCATTCATAACTTTACTCAAAGGGTCACATAAAAATCTTTGCAATCCTGTGTTTGGAAACTTTCCATTTGCTTATCTTTGGTCCTTTGACTATGAAACACCTCATCTTGATGAAGCTAAAGACTGCGGGCAGACCAACAGCTGTAAATAACAAAAAGTTTTTTAAAGCTCTGAATCTTATTTTAAGCTCTATCAACAATGCACCACATGCATCTATAGTACAAAATTCCCTCCAAAAGACAGTAATCCTCAGGAACATGTAGATGTATTTTATTGCCTCATTACTTCTAGATAGCTGATTTAAAAAGAGACTTTTCAAAGAGGGTGGTCTGTGGATGAAAATTATATGGGGAATTTAGAGGTTAAGGGTAAATTTTCTGGATTTTAGATTTGCTTTTATTCTGACAGGAGCACCCACTTCCCCGTACCTCTGACTTCTTAATCTGGAAGAACTTCTGCACCTTTATTAAGAATTTGTATTTGAGATCCCAACAACCTAGATCCCTTCAGAAGCTCTATGTGTAGCCAATTAGGCCCAAGTCAAAGAGGTACCAAACTGTGGGAGTAGACCTGTGACCACTCCTCACCAGAACAACCCTAAACTTATTTAAAACTCTGGGGTCCTCTCCAAGAATAAGAAGTAGCCCTGTGAAGCTCTTATCTTAGTGTATACAGTCCTCTGAAAGCATAAAAAAAATATGGTTTCCAATATCATTTATCTTCCACATATAGAGTAATTAATACACTTAGAGAAACCATTAGCAATATTAAAGCAAGAAATGTAAACCTCTCATCTACATTTTTGAAGAGATTGTTTTCAACAGTGAAAGATACAAAGGTTGGTTTAATTTAGATATTGCATTATTCAGTCTCTGCTATCCTTTGTTGGAAGGAGAGCAACTTAAATCAAACCAAGATTTCTCTAAGAACTCCTCATAGAAGAGACATATGTACACAATGCTTGCAAAGGCAAATTTAGCTTACTGTATTCTAGAAATGCAGCTCAGCATATCAAAGACAAATTGCTCTAGTAAGCTAATGTTATAGATCAAAATATGTGAAAGAGGAACTAGAGGGGAGGATGCCAGGTTACTAAATTTATAAGTGTATAACTCAGTGAGATTTTTCCCAATTCTCACTAGATGTTCAGGTTAGTATTGAATGGTCCTGGAGGCTCTGATTACCTTTGCACAGATTGTGTTCCAGCTGTCTTCCAATATTTGAACACTCAGGTCTTGGTCCCATGCTGTGTAAACAGCCTCCCACGTATTCTGTATACCAGGAGTAATTTATGAATCTATAAAGGCAATCACAGTGCATGCAAGAAAGGGTTATATAAAGCTTTAAGTTTGAAAGAAGTAGCTCCAGTAAACTCAGTAGTAAGTTAAAACATCACTATGATGTTTGAGCTGATTTACAAATCCCACAGATCTCTGTTTGATAATCTATACCCTTTGTGAAGTTGGAAGAGGAAACAAAAGCCTTGATGACATAGTCTCTACATAAATCTCAAACTTCTGCAATTCCTTTACCTTGCTGCCTCATATTCATTAAAGTGCTTTGCAATTTGGGAATCTAAGACAAGCAGTAAGGAAATATGGGCACTGTAAGAGTCAGCCTGCACCAACCAGGTGGAGCATTGGATGAAACCTCCTTTGCAATTTGTTCTCAATTGTACATCTGAAGGCTTTCCCTCAAAACTGACCTTAAAGGCCCAAATGAAATGGTTACATTCTTGAAAAGAAACATCCCTGACATTGCTCAGACTGTCCTTTGGGGATTGTGGCCAGCCTTTTCCTTACCTGGGCCTTCTCTCACTCAGCTCTATCTTCATCCTCCTGTCATCGATAGCACCTCAGCTCTTTCTTCCTATATGTGATCTGCTTTTGACAGGGAAAGATTTCACCTTGCATACCTGAAACCCTTTTTCTCTTTTGCCTCTGCATCTTTTCCCCTCCTTTTCTCCTCCAGTCCTACTTTAAGCTCTTTCTATTACCACCACTTATAAGTCTCTTCTGAAAGCATTTCCTTCTTCTGCTCTTATTCTGAATACTGCACTCCACCAAGGCTCCTGTGTTTGCTCTCATTTTACAATTTGCAAGATCAATATTCTGGGAACTCTTTCTACATGAGCAGATTACTATCAATTCAGACATACTGTCACAACCTGTAGCATTCTGACTGGGAATTGGGTCTGAGCTACTTCCATGGATGAGAAAAAGAGAATGTAATATGCTTTTCTACTCAATTTTCTTTTTGCCAAAGAAAGAAGTGGAACTTTTCAGAAAATCAGCACAAACATGTCAACTGCTTTTAAACTACTCTTAAAAGATAATAGACAATTCAGAGTAAGATGCTTAACTCATCAATTATAATTATTCTCAGTCATTGTATAATTGTTTAAAAATATCACATTGAATGTGTGGAGTTGGATTTCTACTTTAGGTTTAAACATGGTTGTGGTATAACTAGTCAATGTGGCATCAAAAGTTGAGATAGACTGCTCTTCTCTTTGATCACTTTGGGATAAAATATTCTTGTTTCAGCAGAGATTATTCTGATATCCACTACTTTTATTAAACTTTTTTGATGCTATTAGACAATTTTGTACTTAGAACTATTCTTTCTTGCAAGGGTAATATAAAGTGTTATGCCTACATTCTGCTATTACTTACCATATTTGAAAGTTGGCTATAAAGCATGCTGTTATTATTTTGAATCATGCTAACACATATAATACTGTCCACTATTTTCATAACCCCAATTCCCAAAGAAGTCTGGTCTACCCTGACCTCTACTGTCTCTTTTACTTTTACTCCCTAATCCAATGTTCTACCAATATATTTCACTTACCATCTTAATTATGGGTTTCCTAATGTCACTCTTCCACTGCTAAATAAAGCTGAGAAATCTAATCTGAGATTTTACCAATATAGCGTTCCAAAAAGTTTGACTCTATTGTTAAATCACCACAAATTCAAGTTTGCCTCAATCTCCACTGAAAACTAGATGATTACATATGCCTTGAGATCATTCCCAAGATGTCAATCCTTTCCATTCTTAGTAAATTTGAGGTCACTTGCCTAAATGTCTGATGTAGCAGGTAGTCTTTGCTTGATTGCCTTTTCATTGTACTGTAATTAAACAATCATTTCCCCCTTCTAGGTACCTACAATATCTCTTCTTCCTCTTTATCCTTTACAGTCTGGAAAGAAATTAATATATCCTCAGTTTTCCCATTCTCCCATACCTCACCTTCATATGTGCCTTTTAGTGTTCCTTTTTCCAATCCCCTCCTTGCAGCAACTGACCCTGAATCTAGATTTTTCTGTCTCCTATTTGATTAAAAACATATCACAATGCCAAAATTATTCCTAGGGGAGGCTAATCCTATCCTCTCTCTCTCTCTCCCCCCTCACACCCTTGTCTCAAACAGATCCTATCCTTAAATTTGAGTCTACAAATAGTCACCTTGCCTTACTCCATTTGAGACTCTTTTTTTCTCCTAGATCCTGCAAGTAGTAGAAATACACACACATTTCAACAACCATTACCTAGAAATTTCATCATCTTTTCTATGTATTTGCCACAGAATACATACCATTAATTAATATTTTACACATTATTACATATAAACAAACTGAGATGTGACTCAAAGTCACAGTTATGACATATACAAAGTTTATGTCTATGTTCTATTCCTTTTGAAAACCTCTTTACTATTTTATTTTTAAAAACAACCTTTTTATTTTGGAATAGTTTTAGATATACCGAAAAATGACAAAAGCAGTGCAGAGAATTCCTGTTTACTCTTCACCCAGTCTCCCCTGTTATCAGCATCTCATATAACCACGCTCTATTTGTTACAACTAAGGAAATAACACTGGCACATTACTATTAACCAAATTTGAGACTTCATTCAGATTTCATGAGTTTTTCATTAATGTCCTTTATCTTTGTGGAGATCCATCACATTTAATAATTAAGTCTCTAGTTCCCATTAATCTGTGACAGTTTTCACTCTGCTTGCTTTTCTTCATGACCTTGACAGTTTTGAGGAGTACTTGTCAGGTATTTCATAGTATGTCATCAGTGTGGAGTTTTCTGATATTTTTATCATGATTAGACTGAGGTTATGGTTTGGGGAGTAAGATCATATAGGTGAAGTGCCATTCCATCCCATCATATAAAGGGTACTTGTGATCAACATATCTTATGACCAATGATGTTAGCCTCAATTACCTGGCTTAGACAGTAGGCAATGTGTACCAGGTTTCTCTTGTACAAAATTATTTTCCCCTTTTTCCATATACTCTTCTTTGGTAAACTAAATTTATTATCTTTTAGTAAAATTAAATAAGTAAGACCTATTCATAGTTCAGTTCCAGATTGGCACAATCAAGTCACTAAATCAAGCCCTCACTCAAGGGAGTAGAATTAAGCTCCACCTCCTGGAAGGGAAGTTATCTACATAAACTATGGATAGGAGATTTGTCTGCTCTTTACTTATTCACTTATGTATTTATTTATTTATTCAACAATTTATTCAAATCATTTTGGACTCATGTATATTTATACTTAGGATTATATCCAATACTATGTGATTTATTTTCTTGAACAAAGTATTCTGGTTTTGGCCCTTTCAGTTGGCTCCTGTGACCTTTTGACATACTCCCATCATTTTGTTTTTTGGATTACTTCATTAATTTATGGCACTCAGGCTATGTCACGTTTATCTCATATATCCCATGCTGCAGCCCTGAGATTAGCTCTTTCTTCAAGGAGCCCAAAGTCCTTTTATTACAGAATAGTATTGAAAACCAAGATCTTGCCTACCATTATTTTGCCCCTTTCCTCAGATAATCCCTGTCCTAGGACTAGCCAGCTCCTCATAAGCCCAGTACTTTCATGTTGCTTCTGTGTTAACCCCATCTCTCTCAGTTCTGTTGGAAAAGTGGGCCCTCCCAGCTTTAGCCTTAACATTCTTATAAGCAATTGGAGTACTGCTTTACCTAAAAGTAGTAACAAAAGGCCTCAAGGGAAAGCAAGAAAGACTGGAAATAGAAGTAACACATTCCTGGGCTAAAACACAATTTATAACCAAAGAAAAGGTTCAGAGATAAACAAACACCCCCTATGGAAGAATTTTTATTACTTTATAAAACACCTCTCACAAGACAAATGCAACAAAAATAAGTTAAATCTGAGGACTCAACTCACAAAGACTCGTATCAGCCAAAGTATTCAAATGATATGTATGTGAAAACTGATAAGCATAAAATTTTTAGATTTTCACATATTGGCAGAAATATTTTCAGAATATCCTTGTCAAACCTTTTTTTTAACCTCCTAAAATTATGGACATTTTTGAAAGACCAGATGGTCAGTAATTTGTGGTTTAAAAATAGGTATAACAGGTGTCAGTGCCATGAGTACTGAGTCATGAATTAATAGTTATCCTGAATTCCTTCAAGAGGTATACCTATTGAACAAGCCCATTAAGATGTAATCACTATAGATTTAATAAAAGAGAACCAAAAACTCATCAAAATACTTTTTTAAAAAGTGACTTCCTTAAAAAAGGCTATTTTGAATGTGAAAATTACACCCCTTATATGGAAAATTCAAGTTTCTCTATGCTATCCAACATGCTTGGTTTTGAAACAAAGGAAGATTATTTTGGAAAGGATATATTCTCCTTTCTGAAAATATTTTGCTCAGACAATCTCTGTAAGGGTGCTAACAAATATTTACTAACCTATACACTGTATAAGAGCTTAAATGAGCTTTGATTTGTATTTGTGCCAAGTATCTTCACAAATCCTAGAAATTTAATATTACTTGTCTAACCATAAGGAGTAAAAACAAAAGAAGTCAGACATATGCATAGCTCAATTCCAGATTGGCACAATCAGTATTTGTTTGTTAAAGAAGTCACAAAGGTAAAATTTAAAGTTATTTAAAATAAAACAGTGCTTTTTCCTCTTCAGTCTTCCTGTAGATGAAGCAGACTTGAATTAAAAAGGGATTTTACTTCAAACCTTATGTTTCAGGCCAAGAAATAAAGATGACAAGGTACCCCCCTGCTAGGAACCAGAGAGGAAATTAGAGGCTTTTTATAAGGACAAAGGAAAGGGAACTTTTGGAAAATCTTATCTGTATTTGTTATGTCCTTTTCTTAAACTAAATAATGTTAAGTTTAAGATGAGTTTCTCATTTCCTCTTTGAAACTACATGATGAACAAGAGATGCATAAAACACAGCATGTGTTGCAAATGGCATGCTGTAAACTAATCCAGGTCAGAAAAATTGAGACAAAAAGAATGATCATGCTTTCATTGAAACCTTCTCTCTGGAAGACTGACTAAAATTATGAACAGCATTTTCTCTTGGAAGAAGAACCATTTTTTTGCTTTGATACGAATACTGACTAACTGAAATTGCAAAAAAAAAAGTATATAACATGAAGAAAACAGCCATACTGGCAGAACAAAAAGAACTAAACTTAGGCAGGAAGGCAAGCAAAGAAAGAGGAACAAACCGAGTCTCAGAAAGGATATCTTCTGCCACAGGTGGAAGAATGAACCCAAAGGAATGATGGCTTCAGGAATCAAAGGAAATGACTGTGAAAAGCAATCCCAATTGGAACTGGGTACCTACTGACAGATAAACAGGGGAGAGGATCCAAGAGATAAAAATATGATTTATTTTTAATCTTGGTAGCTTGAGAATAAGGTGGACATCTTTGTTAAGGCTATAAAAATTGAAGAGAAAAACATCTGACAACTCCAAGGATGAAATTAACCTTTATATTTAACTGCTCACATTATACCTGCCCAGATAAATACCCAATAATGTGTTGCATATTATAAATTCCACTGGTATTGATATTCCAATTTTATACTTATTTTTTATATTTGTTGGTGTCATTTAGAGTTCCTAATGTATCCAAAAAGTCCATTTTAAAATAAGCCTTAGAGGCAAAATAAGTGTAGATAGAAGATGTCATTTCCCCAGAATTAACATTCACACAGTTCAGATATTCTAAGGCGTCCTGATAAGAATGGAAAACTATCTGTTAAATAAAACATTATACTCAGGAAATGTCAGCATGGGCAATGTTATTCATTTCAGGAACACCTACATGAATGCCTTAGTTTTCTTCTATTGCCTTTCTCAATTCCCTCCCTTATATACACCACAAGTATTTGGAAGTTCATTCTTTCCACCCTGAATCCAAATGTTTTTTTCCTAAAAGCTATTTTTGAATACACAAATTATATATATAATATCCAATTACAAAGATGTGTCCATTTGCAGACACAAACCCATCTGAAAATAAATTGAACAAATCTGAACTTACTCCTAATTCAGTAGAATTACTTCTATTTATGTGGTAAGGTTAATTTTTTTAATTTTGGCAAATATTTTTAAATGTTTATTTTAAACTAGGGTATTCATACATAATCAGAAATTCTCAAAGCTCCATAATGTTTATAAACTTATCTATGTAATGAATATGTACAATCCTGAACATATATTACAGCCAGTGCTCAATAATTGATTAATGGCTAATGTTAGCCAAAGAGACTTACTAATATCCAGTGTAATCTGAAAGTCATGAAATAAATCTTTCCCTTTGATGTAAAAATCAGCCCAATTTATTGGATCAATTATGAAAAGTATCACTATAAAAATACACTATGGAGGGTTTTTTTCTGTTGGTTGAGCTTTTATTAAATATAAGAGAGCCATCCAGGTATTGGTAGAGTTTAACCTTGGCTGAGTATTATCTATGATGCTTTCTGTATAAAATAGCATATATATATCTGCCTATCTCTTGCTACACACATTCACCCACACAGAAAGTGGAGTGATATAATTAAAAAAATACACTCAAATAGAAAGAAAAATACTATTGCTGTGCTCAAATTTGACCCCATTAGATGTGTGCTCTTAGACAAATCAGTTAATCTCCCTGAAACTCAAATCCCTCCTTTTTTTGAAAACCACATTATTGAGGTATGATTTTTTACATAATAAGTAAGAAGCTGCACATATTTAATGTACACAACTCAATGAGTTTGGGGTAAGTATACATCTGTCAAGTGATTACTATCATCAAAGCCATAGACATATCCATCACCTTTGAAAGTTTACTCCCATCCCCTGTATTATTTTTTTATAATTATTTTCTAATAACACCTAACATGAGATCTACAATCTTAGCAATATTTAAGTATACATTATTGTTAGCTATAGACACTATGCAGTATATATGTCTTAACTTATTTATCTTGCATAACAAACTTTGTACCCTTTGACTAACACTACCCATTTCCCTCCCACCAGCTTCTGGCAACCACCATTCTATTCTCTGTTTCTATGAGTTTGACAATTAGATTCCACATATAAATCATGGAATCATACAATGTTTGCCTTTCTGTGTCTGGATTATTTCACTTAGCATAATGTCCTCTAGGTTCATCTATGTTGTCACAGAGGGATTTCCTTTTTATTAAGGCTGAATAACATTCCATTGCATATATACCATATTTTCTTTATCCATTCATCCATTTTTTGGCTATTGTGAATGATAATGCAATGAACATAGGAATGGAGGTATTTCTTCAGAGCCTGATTTCAATTCCAAAATAACCAAAAGTAAGATTGATAGATCATATGATAGCTCTATTTTTAAATCTATGAATTTTTGGAGGAACGTCCATACAGGTTTCCATAATGGCTGTATGAATTTACATTCCTACAAACCGTATACAAAGGTTCCCTTTTCTACATGCTTGTCAACAATTGTTATCTTTTGTCATTTTGGTAATAACCATACTAAAGGATGTGACATTATATTTCATTGTAGTTTGGATTTGCAATTCCCTGATGATCAGTGATGTTGAGCACTTTTTCATATATCTCCTGTCCATTTGTTTGCCTTCTTTGGAGAGGTGTCTATTCAGGTCCTCTGCCCAATTTTTAATTGGAGTATCTGGTTTATTGCTGTCAAGCTGTAGGAGTACCTTATATATTTTAGATACTAACCACTTATTAGATATATGGTTTGCAAATATTTTCTTCCATTAAGTAGGCTGCCTTTTCACTTTATTGATTTTTCCTTTGCCATGAAGAACTTACTGGTTTGATGCAATCCCACTTGTTTATTTTTGCTTGTGTTATGCAGGCATGTCTCAGAGATATTGTGGGTTTGGTTCCAGAACACAATAAAGCAAATGTTGTGATAAAGCAAATAAAATGAACTTATTTGTTTCAAGTGCATATGAAACTTATGTTCACACTATCCTACAGTCTATTAAGTATGCAGTGGCATTATTTCTAAAAAAAACAATGCACTTATCTTAATTAAAAATACTTTACTGATGAGATTGCTAACCAACATCTGGACTTTCAGTGAATTGCCATCTTTTTGCTGGTGGAGGATCTTGCCTTGATGTTGATGGCTGCTGACTGATCAGGGTAGTTGTTGCTGTTGGGATAGCTGTAGCAATTTCTCAAAATAAGACAACGATGAAGTTTTCTGCATTAATTGACTCTTCCTTTCATGAAGGATTTCTCTGTATCATGTGCTTCTATTTGATAGCATTTTACCCATGGTAGAACTTTCAAAATTGGAGTCTCAATTCTCCCAAAGCTTGCTCTGCTTTATCAACTAAGTTTATTTAATATTCTATATCCTTTGTTATTTTAACAATCTTCATAGCATCTTCACTAAGAGTAGATACCATCTCAAGAGACCACTTTCTTTGCTCATCCATAAGAAGTAACTTCTTTTTGTTTGTTTTTTTTATTTTTATAGTCCTATATGTGTATACTTTATTATAATCCAAAACACTGATATTTAACAGACTTTTTAGTTACACATTGGGAAAATATGTTTTGATTCTCTCCACTTCTTTTCATTGTTTCCACCTTAATACAAGACACCCTCATTTCTAATTTGGATTACTGCAGTTATCTGGTCACTCATTATCCCTGAGGAAGTAACTTCTTATCCATTAAAGTTTTATCATGAGGTTGCAGCAATTCAGGCATATCTCAGGCTCTACTTCTAATCTCAATTCTCTTGCTCTTTCCACCACAGCTGCAGTTACTTCCTCCACTGAAGTCTGTAAACCCCTCAAATTCACCCATGAGGGTTGGAATCAACTTCTTCCAACTTCTGTTAATGTTGATATTTTGACCACTCCCCATGAATCATTAATGTTCTTGATGGCATTTAGAATGGTGAATCCTTTCCAGAAGGTTTTCAATCGACTTTGCCCAGATCCACCATAACAATCACTACCTATAGCAGTTATAACACTACAAAATGTATTTCTTAGGTAATCAGATGTGAAAGACAAAATTATTCTTTGACCCATGACATTCAGAATAGATGTTGTGTTATTATCCATAAAAATAACATTAATCTCATTATACATCTCCATCAGTGCTCTTGGGTAACCAGGTGCATTGTCAATGAGCAGTAGTATTTTGAAAGGAATCTTGTTTTCTGAGCAGTAGGTCTCAACAGTGGGCTTAAAATATTCAGTAAACCATGTTGTAAACAAATGTGCTTATCATCCAGGCTTTTCTGTAAACTCAGATAGTGTAGATTTAGCATAATTCTTACAGGCCTTAGGATGTTCAGAATGGTAAATGAGCATTGGCTTCAACTTAAAGTCATCAGCTGCATTAACTCTGAGAGTTAGCCTGTCCTTTGAAACTTTGAAGCCAGGCATTGACTTCTCTCAAGCTATGACTGTCTTAAATGGCATCTTCTTCTAACAGAAGGCTGTTCCATCCACACTGAAAACACATTGTTTAGTATAACAATCTTGATTAATTATCTTCGCTAGATCCTCTGGATAACTTTCTGCAGCTCCTACATCATCACTTGCTGCTTCACCTTGCACTTTTATGTTATAGAGATGGCTTCTTTCCTTACACATCATGAACCAAGCTCTGTTAGCTCAAACTCTTCTTCTGCAGCTTCCTCACCTCTCTCAGCCTTCAGAGAATTGAAGAGAGTTAAGGCCTTGCTCTGGATTAGGTTTTGACTTAAGGGCACATTGTGACTGGTTTGATCTTCCATCCAGACCACTAAAATCTTCTCCCTATCAGCAATAAGGCTGTTTCACTTTTTTATCATATGCATGTTCACTGGAGTGTCACTTTTAATTTCCTTCAAGAACTTTTTATTTGCATTCATAACTTGACTGTTTGGTGTAAGAGGCCTAGATTTTAGCATATCTTACCTTTTGACATGCCTTCCTCACTAAGCTTAATCATCCCTAGTTTTTTATTTAAAGTAACAGACATGCAACTCTTCCTTTCACTTGGACAGTTAGAGGCCATGTAGGGTTATTAACTGGCCTAATTTCAGTATTATTATATTTCAGGAAATAGGGAAGCCCAAGGAAAGGAAGAGAGATGGAGCAATGACTGGTTAATGGATCAGACTGAACACATACATTTATCAATTAAGTTTGCCATCACATATGGCTGTTTCACACTGCCCGAAAATAATTACAATAATAACATCAATGATCATTGATCACAGATCACTTTAAAAAATATAATAATAATGAAAAAGTTTGAAATATTGTGAAAGTTACCAAAATGTGATGCAGAGGCACAAAGTGAGCAAATGTTGTTTGAAAAATGATACATATAGACTTGCTCAGTGTAGGGTTGCCACATACCTTTAATTTGTAAAAAATGCAGATCTATGAAGCACAATAAAGCACAATAAAATGATGTATGCCTCTATTTACTTTTTGTGTAACATCCAAAAGAATAATTGCCAAGACCAATGTCAATGAATATGTTTTCTTCTAAGAGTTTTACAGTTGTAGGTTTTATGTTTATGTCTTTAAACTGTGAGTTGATTTTTCTGAATGGTGTACAATATGGGTTGAATTTTTTTTATTTTTCATGTGACTAACCAGTTTTCTCAGCATCATCTATTGAAGCATCTAACCTTTCCTCATTTTGTAGTCTTGACATCCTTGTGGGAGAATAGTTGGCTATATATAAATGTGTTGTTTCTGGGCTCCCTATTTTGTCCCATTGACCTACATGTCTGTTTTTATGCCAGTACCGTAATGTTTGATTACTCTAGCTTTTCAATATAATTTGAAATTAGGAGGTGTGTTGCTTCTAGCTTTGTTCTCCCTACTCAAGATTTCTTTTGCTGTTCAGAGTCTTTTGTAATTCCATATGAATTTGTTTTTCTATTTCTGTGAAAAGTGACATTGAAATTTTGATAAGGATTGAGCTGAATCTGTATTTTACTTTGGGTTATATGGACATTTTAACAATATCAGTTCTTCTAATTCATTAATATAGCATATCTTTCCATTTATTTGTGTCTTATTCAATTTCTTTCATCAGTGTTTTATAGGTTTCAATGTATAGATCTTTTACCTCCTTGGTTTATTCCTTTTTATCCTTTTTGATGTTATTGTAAATGGGATTGTTTTCTTAATTTCTTTTTCTGATAGTTCATTGTTAGTGCATAAAAAATGCAACATAATTTTGTATTGATTTTGTAATCTGCAACTTCATTGAATATTTGTTAGTTCAAACACATCTTTGGTGCAGTCTTTAAGGTTTTTCATATATGTCATCTGCAAAGACAATTTTTACTTTTCCTTTCTGATTTGGGTATCTTTTCTTTTTCTTGCCTAATTGCTCTGGCTAGAACTTCCAGAAGTGTTGTATTGAAGTGTTGAGATTTGGGTGTCTTTTCTTTTACTTGCATAATTGCTCTGGCTAGAACTTCCAGCAGTGTTATATTGAAGTGTTGAGAGTGGACATCCTTGTCTTTTTCCTGATCTTGGAGGAAAAGCTTCATTTTTTCACTGTTGTGTATGATAGGTATGGGCTTATCATGAATGCCCTTCATTATGTTGTGATACAGCCCTTCTCTAATTTGTTAAGAATTTTTATCACAAACAGATGTTGAATTTTGTGATGCTTTTTCTGCATCTACCAAGATGAACCTGTGATTATTGTACTTCATTCTATTAATATGGTGTATCACATTTATTGATTTGTATATGTTGAGCCATCCTTGTATCCCAGGGATAAATCCTATATGATCATAGTCTATAATCCTTTTAATTTGCTGGTGAATTTGGTTTGCTAAAATTTTGTTGAAGAGTTCTGTGTCTATGTTCATTAGGACTATTGACCTATTACTTTATTTTCTTGTGTTCTGCTCTGGCTTTGGTATTGGGGTAATGCTGAATTCATAAAATAAGTTGGGAAATGCTCCCACCTTTTTAATTTTTTGGAAGCATTTGTGAAGGATTAGTACTAATTCCTCTTTTAAGGTTAGGTAGAATTCACCAGTGAAAACATCTTTTCCTCTGCTTTTTTCTGATGGCAAGTTTGATTATTGATTCATTCACTTTTCTCATTATTGGTTTACTTAGAGTTTCTATTTGTTCATAATTCAGTCTTGATAGGTTATATATTTCTAGAAACATATCTATTTCTTGTAGATTGTTCAGTTTATTGGCACATAATTATTCAGAGTTCTCTCTTACAGTTGTTTCTACTTTTTTTGATATCTGCTTTTCAATTTATAATTTTATTTATACGAGTCTTCTCTCTCTTTTTTTAGTTAATCCAGTATTGGTTTGGCAATTTTGTTAATCTTTTCAAAAAACCAATGCTTAGTTTTGTTGATCTTTCTATTGTTTTTCTAGTATCTACTTCATTTATTTATGGTCTGATATTTATTATTTCTTTTATTCTACAAACCTTGTGCTTATTTTATTCTTTTTTTCCTAGTACCTTGAGGTGTAGAGATAGGTTGTTTATTTGAGATCTTTTCTCTTAATATAAGTATCTCTAAAAAAAAATTCCCCCAAACTGCTTTTGCTTCATCCCATAAGTTTTGGTATGTTGTGTTTCCATTTGCATTTGCTCAAGACACTGTTGATTTACCTGTTGTTTTATTCTTTGATTAATTGGTTGTTCAAGAGTGTGTTGTTTACTTTCCACACATTTGTGAATTTTCCAATTTTCCTCCTGTTATCCATTTCTAGTTTCATTCCACTGTGGTTGGAGAAGACATTTAATATGATTTCAACCATCTTAAATTTGTAAGACTTGTCTTATGGCCTAATATGTGATCTACACTAGAGAATGTTCCTTGTGTACTTAAGAAGAATATGTATTCTGCTGCTGTTGGGTAGAATGTTCTGTAAATGTTTGTTATGTCCATTTGGTCTACAGTGTTGTTCAAGTCTTTTGTTTCCTTATTGATTTTTCTGTCTGGATTATTCATTGATAAAAGTGGTGTATTGAAGTGCTCAGCTATTATTGTGCTTCTCTCTATTTTTCCCTTCAGTTCTGCTAATATTTGCTTTATATATTTATACACTTAGATTTTCTGACATTGGATTTATATATACATATATGTATAATTGTTATATCCTCTTGATGAATTGGTGCCTTTACCACTATATATGACCTTTTTGTCTCTTGTAACAATTTTGGACCTAATATCTATTTTGTCCCATATAAGTATAGGTAGTCTTGCTCTCTTTGGATTACCACACTGCATGGGATATCTTACTCCATCCCTTCAATTTCAGCCTATGTGTGTCCTTAATGCTAATGTGAGTCTCTTCTAGGCAACATTTAGTTGGATATATTTTTTATCCATTTATCCATTTTATGTCTTTTCATTGGAGAATTGAATCCATTTACATTTAAAGTAATTGCTAGTAGATAAGGATTGACTCTTGCCATTTTTTTCATTGTTTTCTGACTGCTTTATTGTTCCTTTTGTCCTCTCTTCCTCTCCTGCTGTCTTTCTTTGTGATTTGATTTTTTAGTGGTATGCTTTGATTCCTTTCCCTTTAGCTTTTATGTATCTATTATAGGTTTTGCATATAAAACTTCTTATAACCCTTATTTGTAAAATGGGGAGTCTGGACTAGTTGATTTCTCAAAAATTCTTTTTTTTAATATTTCAGTTATTTTTTATTATATGCATATGGTATTATTAATAGTTAATTTTCAGTTCATTAGGCGATTTGTTCAATCCAGGAATGACTTAGGTTTGAATAGAGAGCATCAGTTG
This sequence comes from Phataginus tricuspis, assembly GCA_029783875.1. Lineage (NCBI taxonomy): Eukaryota > Metazoa > Chordata > Mammalia > Pholidota > Manidae > Phataginus > Phataginus tricuspis. The sequence goes on from JAQQAC010016209.1 coordinate 83,125,770, forward strand.
ATAAATGATATAGGAAGTTGTGGAATGATGAGGAAAATGTTAGGTAGGATCCAGAGGTACTTCAATGCAGCATACCCAAAATAGAATTCATCTTCTTCTTGCCCAGAATTGTCTCCCTCCATTTTATTCCTCCACATAAGTTTCAGAATATCTTCATAAAATACAAATACTTGTCACTCCCCTTAAATGTTTAAATATAAGTGGTTTACCATGTCTGTCATGATAAAGTCCAAACAATTTAGCAGTGGATATGAAGTCCTACATTTTCTAGTCCCTGTCTACCATTCCAGTCATAATATAACTCTCATCAATTTGCTATGTCCTATATTAAAGTCATATCAAATTAACCTTTACATATACTCCTCTCTCTTTTTCACTCTTATTCTGTCTCTTCTATGTCTTTACACAACTTGTAGCTGACCCAAAGTGAAGTAAGCCTCATTAAGACAGAATACTTTAATGGAGGCTTCTTATTGGATTTTGCCCAATCCAAGCAACTAAATTCTTAATAGTCAGTTAGAGTATGCCCAGAATAGGCATATTGACTTGAAAGTATCTAAAAAGGCATTTCAATGTAGAACCTTATTTGGGTAACAAAAGTTTTACTGACAATGTCAATTCACTGTCTTTAATGAAAAGTAAATACAATATAGTCTGAATGGACAAATATCAACATCCATTAAGAATAGAGAGTAGGTTTGGGTATCAGATTTCAATTTACCTCACTAAAGAAAAGCTAATAATCCTTATAAAGGTTTAAAGCAGTTAATGGACTAGTTTTAGTCTAGCCTGGTCTCTTTTGTGTATTCAACATTAATCTCATCCCGCACAATTTGTTCTCTGGAATAGCTCCTCATTGCTGCAATTTCTAATTACAAATCATAGAAATGTCTTGTAATTTGCTTAAAGTCTTTAAATACTTGATTTATCCATCAATTTCACACAAAGACTTTGCTTCCTTCCAATATGACATTCAGTTTGCAGTTGATTTCAGCAGCTCTCTGAATCTTTAATGTAAAGGCTGTATATGCGTGTACGTTCTCATGAGTAGCAGGATTTTCTCTGATGTATTGACATCAAACATGGATTGTGACAGTAAGAGCATTCTAAGCTCCTTTGTGATATAAACTGGGCCTTGAAGAATAGGTGGGACTAAAAGCCATGAGGAAGAAGAAAGAGGTAAACATAAGAATATCTGTACAGCATTTAAAATTTGATATGTCCAACCCACACATAGACCAATTAAATCAGAATCACTAGGGGTAACACTTTAATTTAAATTATTAAATTTAAATTTAAGTACATTTTTAACTACCCAGGTGACTTCAATATGTGGCCTAGACTGAGAACTCTTGCTCTGTAAGCTCTGGGAGTGTAGGCACTCTGCCTTAGAATCAGAAAAATGCCTGGTATGTTGTCAGTTCTAAAGTAAATGATTTTTTCAGGTAAGTAAAATTATGGATAGAACTCAAGATTGGGTGAGGTGATCTACTATTCTATTGAACTGGGTAACTCAGTGTTTTGTATCTTCAAGAACCTCTAAGTTTCATGAATCAACTTCACCTACTTTCACTCCCCTCAGGATGCAAGTACATTTAAAAAGCAATATGACAGGCTAACCATCAGGCTGCCATACAGCTCAGCAGTTTTAACAAGAGGTGAAGAGCACAAATGATTCAGTCATTTTTAGGCAGCAAATTGGAATTTGGTCAGTTCCCCAAGATATTAAATCCAACAAAAGAATACATCTTTCATTTGTGATGGGAATACCATTTCTCTCAAAGCCAAAAATTATAAGACTATTGCGAATGTGTACCCTTTTACATGAAGAGAATCTCATGGGGTAGAAGGAGGTGGTCAGATGATTGTAAAAAGCAACTGATGAATTTTCCTAATTGGTCTATTTCCATGGTAAGAAGAAAAAAATGTTAATAACCTCCTTTAAATTGTCCTCAGAAGAAAAATGCATAGGCCAAATTTTCCTTAATATAGGAAAGCTAATAGCAAATAGGATGTTCCCTTAAAAACTGAAGTGTGAACAGTGATACTATTTCCTTTCCTTTCACACAATCCACTAGCACTGTGCATCAAATCGCTCTGCCTTTGAAAACACTACTGCAGTAGCCAGTTCAGCTGGGCAGCATACAGAGCGAGAAGGCAGAGAGGATTGGGAGGAGGGTATTGAAGCCAAGCCACATACAACCCATTCTCTGAAGTTTCTGAAAGAAAGAAGATGGAATAAAGGCCAAATAACTGAAGGGAAAAATAAATAAATATCAAAGAGAAAAGCAAGACTGAAAATGAAAGAGATTCTGAGCAGAGGGGGAGGAAAAAAAGACACCAATAGTGGAAGAAACACCAAACTAATAGACAAGAAGGGAACAGCAGAAGCAAAAGAAAGCTGGAGATGATAGATAGATAGATAGATGATAGATAGATAGATAGATAGATAGATAGATAGATAGATAGATAGATGATAGATAGATAGATAGATAGATATAGATAGATATATGACACATACATAGATACACACAAAGCTATCTGTGTAGATAGACATTTGTATCTTTTATTCTCTTCAAAGTAATAGCAGCAAAGAAAAGCAGGTTTCTTTCAATGAAGCCATGTCCAAAGACCCTAGAAATATTCTCTCCAGACTCTCAGTCAGAGATTTAGGAGTCGCATATACTACCTAGCCAACCCTGAGCCTCAAATTACTGATTGCTGTTTATACCTCAGGTTTCAACACCTGAGTGAAATTATTCACTATTGAAATTATTCCCAAGCCCGCAAATGAGAACATACTCTCATGTATTTTGCAACATTTTCATCTTAGTTAATGATGGTCTATTTAATCATATTATGCTAGACAATGGGACAAATTTGGAGATGCTATTCCTGACAACCTTGTGTGAAATATTGATTTGATTGTTTACAGTGAGTTTGCTTACTTAAGCTTAAAAAAATAAAACAGATAGGAACTCTATTTTGTGCTTTTGTCAAAAAATACTAAATTTCCACAGCAGAAAGTTTTCCAGAGGTTGAAACAACTCTAGCTAGTGGCAAAATTTAGTATTTAGAGACTCATAGAGGTACCAGAATTTGGCTTCATATGTAGTTAGATGCTATTTTGTAAGACAACATAGAAACTTGTAAACAATATAGCAAGATGAAATGGAAATAAAACTGTGATAAAATTAGGATAAAGGAAAACAACTGCAGCAAAAATAAGATGAAATGAGTAGTGAAGCCAAATGCATATTGTGAAGTACTTGCTAGAAGGAAAAAATAAATTTTGTTTTTAATGAATTAACAGTCAACATGGAAGGGAAATATGGTCATCTAACAATTTGCATTGTCCTTGAGATTATCTTAAATCATACAGGAAGACCACCACTTTTCTTGTTATCAAGAGAAGAATTTATCAATAGTTCCTCATAAGAAGGATGCTGTGAAATGTGGTGAACAGGAACCTAAACAGCAAATTTACATGCAATACAACAAACAGTTTCAAAGGGTAGTTTCATATAAACTCTCTTATGCAAAAAGTCAAGTCTCTACTTTCTGATGATTAGCTAGAATGGAACTATGGAACTATTCTATTCTGCTGTTTTGAGTGCAGAGGTGCATGCTAAGTATCCTACAAGGACAGCCACTAATAGAAGAAGACAACCATAACTCTGTCTGGAAGCATGCCAAGAGGTCATTAAGGACAAGTCAAAGGTTCTGCTTCATGAAAATGTTGGCTTCACCCTAACAGACAAATGGAAGATCGAAGCTACAGGAATTTTAACCTGGAAAAAATTTAAGTATGGGTAACCAAATACCCACTTCAACTATAAAACCAACATGATTATAGTACCTGCAGCATATGTGTTTACCAAATCTCACTTTCTGGGCATATGACCCTCCTTCCTGGGTATAAAAAACTTCTTCCCAGCCCTATTGAACTTTGACAAGGTCAATACAATTGATACTCATTAATGAAATGTGATTGTGTCACTTATGGGCTGAAGTAGTGAAAAGTTCCTTGACAGTTCTCCAGTCTCCCTCTTCTCCTGTTAGGATGTTAAGGAGAAGACCTTAGACTGGGATCATGGAATCAAAAAATTGCTGGATTGTTGAGTCAATGCATGGAAGACTGCCACCCCTGAGGATTTACCCAGATGCTCAGAAGACTTGAACTGAGTGAAAAATAAACTTTTGCTATGCTAATACCCTGAGATTTGTTAGTGCTACATCAGCTTAGCCTATCATGATTAATACAGCATCAATATAAAGTATATCTCCCTTATGAACTCCAAGGTAAACTGGTTACAATACATATTTCTAAAGCACTGAAGGAGCTGACCTACTATTTGGATCTTTGCTGATGTCATTAAATGTTGGATAACATTTACTATAAAAAACATAGTTTTTATTTTGGAGTATTCTATTAATTCCTTCTTTCTGGCAGTAAATAGGCCATATTTAGGCAGGGTCCTGGCAGAAAACAGGTAGCATATATTCAAATGGGATAACTGAGGATAACTGAATAAAGGGATTTTTTGAAGGTGTTAACAGGTTTAAAGTAAAACAATAGGGTAAGGAAAACTAAAAGTTTCTCATTAATATCCCAGGCTAACAAGAGTGTATATATATCACTATCCCTAAAGCTAAAGGGGTAAAAAGGATAACATGGTTCCCAGAATCCAGATAGAGCTGAAGCTCTAGCCTTTGGGACAGAAATGAAACACAGCCAACTTGTAACCTGAGTTTTCTTCTCCAGCTTTCTAATCTTTTGTAAGTGCATCTCATTGGTTATATCCAACAAGAAGTCAGACAGAAGGAAGACTGTTAGTACACTTCAAAGAGGCCCATCACCCAAGGCATAAATGAGAGTGGAAATGGGAGGAGAGTGGATTCACAGGGAGAAATGGAGTACAACCAGGATAGCCACTCAAAGTTACGCCATCTTCATATTGGACAGTTTTATCTTTCTGTTCTCTATAGGGGAAGAATAATATAAAGAAATATTAAAACATTTTATGCAGTCTTATTTTATCCCTACTGTATTTTATTATTTTTATGATCAAAATGCCATTCCTATCAACTCCCAGGGTAACATTAAGGTAAAGTTCTGTGTAAATACCAATATGTAACAGTTTGTATTGAGCTCATGCTTTTAACTCATAGCCCATTCCTGTGTGCAAAGTCAACTACAATTTAAGTTATAGGATTCCCCAAAAAGTGATAATTGGTAAAAATAAATAAATAAAAGAGTGGTGGAGAAACTAGTTAGGAGACTATCACAAGATGTCAATCAAAACATTCTGGGTTCCTGAGGAAGGACGGAGAGGAACTGGAAAACAAAACAGATAAAAGAAACAGTCTGAAGGTTGAATATATAGACTTATAAGAATTGATTGTGGAGAATGAAGACATTTTTTTAAATGAAATATTTCTAATTTGTCTGAGACAAAGAGTCAAGAAAACTGCCAGTTCTGACCTGGCATCTTGTAGCCAATTTTAGTGGACCCAATGTTTGACAACCCAATTTATTCACAACAGTAAACTGCCCAGCCAACTACTGGAACATCAATGTTGTGGGGTTAGGAAATAGGACCAAGTCTTGCTTTTCTACTCCTCAACCTTTTCTTGACAGGGAATTTACCCTCTGACCAGAGATGTGTAAGTTCTTCATCAAACTATATCTATACCTCTGCTCCTCACTTGGATTCATTTCATATCTGCTCCCATGTTCTATTGCAAAAAAATAATAATTCAGGGTACATTCCCTAACAGAATATTAGTTCCTTTATGCTGAAATTATAAATCATTTACACATGACATTATCTTTGCAAAGCATTTGGCAACCATTAATTAAATCTTCTAATATTCTTGTAGGTAGTTTTCTCATAAAAAGAAACATTCACAGAGGCCTGGCCCCAGGCAATACTGAGAAATGGACAAACCTTTTTTCAATGGGCCCCTCCTCTACCAGACACTAAGAGTCTACAAGCAGTTCCCATACAGCCTGTATCTTCTTACCACAGAGATACTGGACCTAGAATGTGACCATCCTATGCTCTCGAACTTCCTTTTCCCACCTCTACTACCTCAGGGTAGTAGTATTCATTTACAAAAATAAATTCTAACTTGTTACCAGATGCTACAGTTATCTTGAGCCTAAAGTGTTAACAGTAAATGGCAGGAGATTTCATGCACCTTGACAGAATAGTGGAGAAGATATTCTATGGTAAAGAAGTTAGCTTTGTTTTGTTTTGCTTTTCCCCGTGTCCACACTATTGAAGATTAATTTGGGCATACTTATTTTAAATATATAACATGATTAGAACATTCAAGAATGCAAATGTAGGGCTCTGAACAATATGGATAATGCTATACAGATTGAGCAGTTTGGCCAGAAGTTACTCACTGAAAAAGAGCTGGAGAACTGACTTACATGTGCCCACCAACTATGGCCATCTTAGATTACTCATTCATTGGAAAGGAAGGGAAAATGTAATGTCTTGGAGCCCCACAAACAAACCTACTTCTCCTATAATTTGAATTGCACTTAATAGCAGTACCATTCACATAGACCCCTAAACAGTAAACCTGGGATTTGCCCTAAGCACTTCCATCTTATACTTCATATCCAAAAAAATCATCAATTAAATCCTGTTGATTCTATTTACAAAATTTAAAATGAAAATGTAAATTTTCCTTTATTTCCCTCCTATTCCCTTAGTGGATGCTGTTACCACCTCTCCCCTGGAGCACTTAGTTTCTAGTCTTTGCCTCTTCCAATTTTGTTCCTCGGTTGCCATAGTAATTTTTAAAATATGAACCTGTAAATTACCAATAACTTTTAATAATAGTTAGAATCCATTTCCCTTACAAAGTTCATCCCAATTCTCCAGGCAGTTAGACCTCTCCTTCCTCTGTGTCCATTTCTCTACCATAACAATGAACATATCACACTGTTATGCATCTACTTACATATCTACTTCTCCATTAAACTTGAAGTATAGGGATCATGTCTTCATTTCTTTATACCCAGAGTTGTGCCAAGACACAGGAGTTGTTTGCTACACATTTGTTAAATATTTACCACTATAATCATTCTTTAAGATTAAGGCTTGGAAGGTCTCAACTGAAATGCAAACATTACTTTTGAAAAGAAATTACTCATTCAGCTATTAATTTGCAGCCCAATCACAGAGCAAGACCCTAAAAAGCTGGATACCAGAGCATGTGGGTGATGGAAAATGATCTGAAAGGTCTAAAGCACTGAAGTTATGTATGCTGGTGAAGGTCAGCCTACCTAGCTTTCAGGGAGCCAGAAACCTTCCCAATACAGGTACACAAAAAATGGGAAAAATATGGAAATCATGCATAAAAATGGTTGAAGGATGGGACTCTCTTGTCCCCTCCTGGCGTGAGCCAGGAGCTCTGTCCTTTCACTTTATCTCTAAATAAAAGCCTGTACATTGCTCAAAAAAAAAATGGTTGAAGGAGAATTCAAGTTAAACTGTACCAGCTTCCCCATCATGCTCAGTGCTTGCCTGAGTACAGCTTGGAGGTACTTTTCTTTCCCACAATAGGAACTAATTAACTTTATTCCACATCTCCTTTAATGTTAAATGACCCCACATTCTGTGCTATTCTATTACCTTGGCACTGGATAAAAATTTTGTCATCATCATTAATTCATTCATTTATTAATCAATTCATTCTTTTATTTACCTCTGTGGTCATTTATTTGTAGAAAAAAGGTTAAGTAAACTACCTCTACCCAGTCAACCAGAACTAGGCCTCATTTGCACTATATCTTAGTTCAGTCCCCTAACGTGTTCTCAAATTGTTCCACGCTATGATTTGACTGATAAAACACCATGGGCTCAATGCTGAATGGTTGTATTTATCACTGGGTATACAAAATTCATAATCTTATGAGGGAAATTAAAATTTTATATGTAGTATATATTAAGATCTTGTATATATTAAGATTTAATTTAAGATATATAGTATATAAAAGTGAAAGATATATATATATCTTTAATTTTTATATCAGATGCCTAAACCTTAATATGAGAGTCACAAATCCATTAGGCATGGCACTGCAGAGTGGTAAGACCTTATTACAATTTTCCAATAAATGAGCCCTTGGAATTTTAACATCTTGAGGATATACTTGAATGCTGAAGGAATGAACACGGGGACAGCATCAAATATTGGTAGCTGGATTCCACACCAAAAATTAAGACTGCATCAAGGAGTTAATGAAGTGGCTAACAGTTATTCTTGGATCAATATTCCTTTTAAACTATAAGGGACACACTTGCATGTTTGGTGGTGCTGATTCTTCATTGATGTGCTTTTGGCTCTGACAAAATGGGTGCATCAACTCATTTCTGATTTCCCTGCACAAAACTATAGAGCCCCCCAGAGATGCAGTAATTTCTATTGCATAAGGAGGTAAGATCCTAGATTCATGGTGAATGATACCCAGACCTGAACCTCAGCTCTACATGCAAGGTTAGCATTATAAGATCCACGAGCCACACAGTTCTTTCTGCAATTGTTGGAACTTGCAAAGAAAGTGATGTTGAAAGCAGATGGAGGAGGTGGAGAAGGAAGCTGAGAAGCAGATACAGCAGTGGTGCAGGCAAAAATTCTGCCCAGACACACCAGGCACACATTTGCAAACCTTAGAAACTTTTCGGGCATGTTATCCTTCAGACAAAAATACAAATAAAAATACCCAAGCATCAATTTTTAAATATTGGTTAGCTGTTAGCATGGAAAATTGTCCTTTTGCATTAGATTTATTTCCAGCTCATTATATGAATAAACTACACTGTATTCTGTTAATGTTTGTCAATTATGTACGAAGAAAAACAATGTATGGAGGCTTTTAGTGTTAATGTACTAGAATTTTTCACATTTTGGATATCTAATTATATTTGCTCCTGATGGTGATGTAAGGTTTAGGTACTAAGGATTGAAAAGGCAGCTCTAATGTTTATATATTTACTTTATTAAAAAGCAATATGTTACACAGGCAGTTTTCTGTTGTGGGTTTACCTTGTAAATGTGCTTTGCAAACAAATTAATCCTCTTCTGCCTCCTATGTAAGATTTTCAAAAATACTATTGATTGACACTTTTTAAAATTAACATGAAGGTTATATTAACAAGAATGACAGAGCCCAACTTAAAAAATATGGATCCTCAATGTTTATTAAATTAAGTGTTGGGCCATCTGTGTGACCTACAAAGTATTTTGGGCATGGCCACATCAAATACTTACTTACTGAGTCCCATATTCAGGCACTGTGTACAGAAGGAAGGATGGAGAGTGGCAATTAGAAAGATTGTTTCTTTCAAGAAGTTCACAGTACAGAAGATACATCCAAATATTTATCATACAGTGCTGTAATGAAAGTATGTAAATGGTACAGTACTATCACAGGGAGTGAAATTAACTCTTCTGGAATGATAGATATTTCATCAAAGAGAACACTTTAGCTAGATCTTGAAGCATGAGCATTTTACTAGGTGGACAAAAGAAAGGAAGAGAGTACTCCAGGGAATAATATATGCAAAATCTCAGAAATAAGAACTAACATAGCACCTCACATACACTGCAAGTACGGTTTTAAAACTGTATAATATAATGAAAAGAGTGGACAGGGGTTGAGAAAAGCAATGAAAGATGAGGCTAGAGAAGTATTTAAAGATTAGACCGTGAAATGAGTTGTTTGGATTTCATGCTGCAATAAATGAAATAAGTGATGATGAGTCTTTGAGTGATTTTAGTTATAAGAATACTATCATTATATCTTATTTATAGACACCTACTCTAATAACAATGTACTTGATGGAGGAGAAGGAGATTGAAGACAGGCAGATACACTGTGAGGTAAACAAGAGTTTGTACAAGAGATGCTGACAGCCTGAACTAAAGCAGAAGCATTGAGGATGGAGAAGAGGGAACCAAACAGAGTAGAAGAAAGTCAGAAGTGAGTATACAGTATCTCCCATCCCAAGAAGAAAATGAAGAGATAAAATCAACAGAACTAGCTTCTCAGTGACTTCATTAGAGCAATTAAGTACTGAGATTGACAGGTGTGATGTAATGGAATGAATTCTAGCCTTAGGAGTCAGAAAACCTGGCTTTTAGCCTGAGCTCTGCTATAGGAGCTTATGTTACCTTGAAGAGTTATGAGATTATTTCTCTCTCTGGATCCCAATTACTGATTTGCAAAATATAAGGAGTTGCTCGATGACCTGTGACATCTCTTCCATCTCTGTCATTCTAAGGCTCTGTGGATGATTTTGAGGCAAGAAGGCAGGCTGTTTCTGACCTAGGTAACTCTAGTTCTTTAGAGGAGAGGAAATAAAATCCTGGGAGCAGCAGGTGGGATTGAAGATGTTTGTGTCACTTAAGAAGAATTATGCATAAATCAAGTGTAGTCATCTCTCATTATCAAGGCACTGATTATTCCTTTTCCAGGTTATCTGCGACCTCCACATCTCCTAACTGCCTGGCTTTTAGACATGTCTTTTTTCATTAACATCTCCAATGGAGGGTGAGAAGGGAAGGAGGGAAGCACAACTGCCACATTTTGCTGTTTATTAGCTTCCCTCTCTTTTTTATTTCAAGTGGATTTAAGAGGAAGAAGATTGAAGATATAAACTAAAAACAAATCTTTATGATTATCAGTGGATTTCAATCATACATATTAGCCTTATTCCTGTAGATAACTGAGTTTAATATCATAAACTACTTGCAAAGATTGAAAGCAAATTGTGTGAAAGTGAACTTTAAAATCATAGCAGACAGAAAGCAAAATAAAAGTTCATTTAAAGATCCATCTTACTACTTGGTGTGAAAGCAATGTTACAGCATTTTTCATTCCAGGACATTCTCCAGAATCTTGTCTTGCTTAGCTTAAAATTATTTGGACAATAAATGTCTTCACTACTTCTTTTGGAATACTGTCCAATGAGCTAATAGTGCTCAGGTGGAAATGCTTACCTTTCTTGCAGAGGGAGCAATGGGAGTCTCTGTGCTCCTCAGGAAAATAACCAATTTCCCCTTTGAAAGCCCACATAAACTTACTATATAAAGGAATAGGACGCGTATACATCATTTGCCCATACATTCAAGAAATATAAATTAAAAGCAGGCAGACTTGCCTGGCACTCCAGAGTAAGGAAAAAGAGAATGACAGAGAAGGAGGGAGGCGGGGAGAGAGGGAGAGAGGGAGAGAGAGGGAGAGAGAGAGAGGGACAGAGAGAGGGGGAGAGAGGGAGAGAGAGAGGGAAACAGAGAGGGGTGAGAGAAGGAGAGAGAGAGAGGGAGAGAGGGGGAGAGAGAGAGGGTGGAGAGAGTGGAAAGAGAGGGAGGGGGCAGAGAGAGGGAGAGAGGGAGAGGGACAGAGACAGAGAGAGGGGGGAGAGAGGGAGAGAGAGAGGGAGAGAGAGAGAGGGAGAGAGAGAAGGTGGAGAGAGTGGGGAGAGAGGGAGGGGGGAGAGAGAGGGAGAGAG